>JASFAW010000009.1:50815886-50820886 GCA_030737815.1 Allium fistulosum | reverse complement strand
AATTTATCTTGAATCGGGATCTTTTGTCTCAACTTTTTCCCAGTTTTGCCGAGGGAGCAACCCCCTTTTTCACCTTGAATTGGTCAAAATACGCGGATTTTTTGAGTTTTCGTGGAGGATTAGATCCAATAACAGGAGGTCTGTGGTTGAGCGATATTGCTCATCATCATTTAGCTATTGCAATTCTTTTCTTGATCGCGGGGCATATGTATAGGACCAACTGGGGTATTGGTCATGGCCTTAAAGACATTTTAGAGGCTCATAAAGGTCCATTTACAGGCCAGGGCCATAAAGGCCTTTATGAAATCCTAACAACGTCATGGCATGCTCAATTATCTCTTAATCTAGCTATGTTAGGTTCTTTAACTATTGTTGTAGCTCACCATATGTATTCCATGCCCCCCTATCCATATCTAGCTACTGACTATGGTACACAACTTTCGTTGTTTACACATCACATGTGGATCGGTGGTTTTCTTATAGTTGGTGCTGCTGCACATGCAGCCATTTTTATGGTAAGAGACTACGATCCAACTACTCGATACAATGATCTATTAGATCGTGTCCTTAGGCACCGCGATGCAATCATATCACACCTAAACTGGGCATGTATATTTCTAGGTTTTCACAGTTTTGGTTTGTATATTCATAATGATACCATGAGCGCTTTAGGACGTCCCCAAGATATGTTTTCAGATACCGCTATACAATTACAGCCTATCTTTGCTCAATGGATACAAAACACCCATGCTTTAGCACCTGGCGTAACAGCTCCTGGTGCAACAACAAGTACCAGCTTAACTTGGGGGGGTGGTGAGTTAGTGGCAGTAGGTGGCAAAGTAGCTTTGTTACCTATTCCGTTAGGAACTGCAGATTTTTTGGTCCATCACATTCATGCATTTACGATTCATGTAACTGTATTGATACTACTGAAAGGTGTTCTATTTGCTCGTAGTTCCCGTTTGATACCCGATAAAGCAAATCTCGGTTTTCGTTTCCCTTGCGATGGGCCTGGAAGAGGGGGGACATGTCAAGTATCCGCCTGGGATCATGTCTTTTTAGGTTTATTCTGGATGTACAATGCAATTTCAGTAGTCATTTTCCATTTTAGTTGGAAAATGCAGTCGGATGTTTGGGGTACTATAAGTGATCAGGGGGTGGTAACTCATATAACAGGAGGAAACTTTGCACAGAGTTCCATTACTATTAATGGTTGGCTTCGGGATTTTTTATGGGCACAGGCATCTCAGGTAATTCAGTCTTATGGTTCTTCATTATCTGCATATGGTCTTTTTTTCTTAGGTGCTCATTTTGTTTGGGCTTTTAGTTTAATGTTTCTATTCAGCGGCCGCGGTTATTGGCAAGAACTCATTGAATCCATTGTTTGGGCTCATAACAAATTAAAAGTTGCTCCTGCTACTCAGCCTAGAGCCTTGAGCATTGTACAAGGACGTGCTGTAGGAGTAACGCATTACCTTCTGGGTGGAATTGCCACAACATGGGCATTCTTCTTAGCAAGAATTATTGCAGTAGGATAATGGCTAGGAGGATTTGAAAGGCATTATGGCATTAAGATTTCCAAGGTTTAGCCAAGGTTTAGCTCAGGATCCCACTACTCGTCGTATTTGGTTTGGTATTGCTACCGCACATGACTTTGAGAGTCATGATGATATTACTGAGGAACGTCTTTATCAGAATATTTTTGCTTCTCACTTTGGACAGTTAGCAATAATTTTTCTATGGACGTCCGGAAATCTGTTTCATGTAGCTTGGCAAGGAAATTTTGAGTCATGGATACAGGACCCTTTACATGTGAGACCTATTGCTCATGCAATTTGGGATCCTCATTTTGGTCAACCGGCCGTAGAAGCCTTTACTCGAGGAGGTGCTACCGGCCCAGTAAATATCGCTTATTCCGGTGTTTATCAGTGGTGGTATACAATTGGATTACGCACTAACGAAGATCTTTATACCGGAGCTCTTTTTTTATTATTTCTTTCTGCTATATCCTTAATAGCGAGTTGGTTACACCTACAACCTAAATGGAAACCGAGTGTTTCCTGGTTCAAAAATGCCGAATCTCGTCTCAATCATCATTTGTCAGGACTTTTTGGAGTAAGCTCCTTGGCTTGGACAGGACATTTAGTTCATGTCGCTATTCCCGGATCTAGGGGAGAGTACGTAAGATGGAATAATTTCTTAGACGTATTACCCTATCCCCAAGGGTTGGAACCACTTCTTACGGGTCAGTGGAATCTTTATGCCCAAAACCCTGATTCCAGTAGTCATTTATTTGGTACCTCCCAAGGAGCGGGAACTGCCATTCTAACCCTTCTTGGGGGATTCCATCCACAAACGCAAAGTTTATGGTTGACCGATATGGCTCATCACCATTTAGCTATTGCATTTATTTTTCTTGTTGCTGGCCATATGTATAGAACGAACTTTGGAATTGGACATAGTATCAAAGATCTTTTAGAAGCACATACTCCTCCGGGGGGTCGATTAGGACGTGGACATAAGGGTCTTTATGATACAATCAACAATTCGATTCATTTTCAATTAGGCCTTGCTCTAGCCTCTTTAGGGGTTATTACTTCTTTAGTAGCTCAACACATGTACTCTTTACCTGCTTATGCATTCATAGCACAAGACTTTACTACTCAAGCTGCATTATATACTCATCACCAATACATCGCAGGGTTCATAATGACAGGAGCCTTTGCTCATGGAGCTATATTCTTCATTAGAGATTATAATCCGGAGCAGAATGAGGATAATGTATTGGCAAGAATGTTAGACCATAAGGAAGCTATCATATCTCATTTAAGTTGGGCCAGTCTCTTTCTAGGGTTCCATACCTTAGGTCTTTATGTTCATAATGACGTCATGCTCGCTTTTGGTACTCCGGAAAAACAAATCTTGATCGAACCTATATTTGCCCAATGGATACAATCTGCTCATGGTAAGACTTCCTATGGGTTTGATGTACTCTTATCTTCAACAACTGGACCAGCATTCAATGCAGGTCGAAGCATATGGTTACCCGGTTGGTTAAATGCTATTAATGAAAATAATAATTCACTCTTCTTAACAATAGGTCCGGGAGATTTCTTGGTTCATCATGCAATTGCTCTAGGTTTGCATACAACTACATTGATTTTAGTAAAAGGTGCTTTAGATGCACGTGGTTCTAAATTAATGCCAGATAAAAAGGATTTCGGTTATAGTTTTCCTTGCGACGGCCCGGGACGTGGGGGTACTTGTGATATTTCTGCTTGGGACGCGTTTTATTTGGCAGTTTTCTGGATGTTAAATACTATTGGGTGGGTCACTTTTTATTGGCATTGGAAACATATTACATTATGGCAGGGTAACGTTTCACAATTTAACGAATCTTCCACTTATTTGATGGGGTGGTTAAGAGATTATCTATGGTTAAACTCTTCACAACTTATCAATGGATATAACCCTTTTGGTATGAATAGTTTATCGGTATGGGCGTGGATGTTTTTATTTGGACATCTTGTTTGGGCTACTGGATTTATGTTCTTAATTTCCTGGCGGGGATATTGGCAGGAATTAATTGAAACTTTAGCATGGGCTCATGAACGCACACCTTTGGCCAATTTGATTCGATGGAGAGATAAGCCAGTGGCTCTTTCCATCGTGCAAGCAAGATTGGTTGGATTAGCACATTTTTCTGTAGGTTATATATTCACTTATGCAGCTTTCTTGATTGCCTCTACATCAGGAAAATTTGGTTAATTTAGTTCTTTTTTTTACTGTGTCAGCAACAATCTCATTTCTTTCGATGAAGAGGGGGTCCCCCTTCTTTTATTTTTACATCTAGGATCCGAACTGTATTATTGATAATAATAGGAACTGAACATTATGGCAAGAAAATGTTTGATTCAGAGGGAGAAGAAACGACAGAAATTGGAACAGAAATATCATTTGATTCGTCGGTCCTTAAAAAAAGAAATAAGCAAGGTTCCGTCGTTGAGTGAAAAATGGGAAATTCATGGAAAATTGCAATCCTTACCACGTAATAGTGCATCTATACGTCTTCATCGACGTTGTTTTTTGACTGGAAGACCTAGAGCTAACTATCGAGACTTTGGACTATCCGGACACGTACTTCGAGAAATAGTTCATGCGTGTTTGTTACCCGGCGCAACAAGATCCAGTTGGTAAGGATAAAAATCTCGTTTCTGGTTTGTACGGATCTCTATGATCATAGATCATAGAGGGGCCCTCTTTACCATTTTGTATAAATAGACTATTCTATTTGTATAGATATGGTAGAGGGCATATCCAATCTTTCTTGACCCGTTAGTTCCTAGTTCTTTAGCGCGGAGTAGAGCAGTTTGGTAGCTCGCAAGGCTCATAACCTTGAGGTCACGGGTTCAAATCCTGTCTCCGCAACATTTTTTTTGTCACAAAAAATAAAAAGTTTTATTTTTAGGTCTTGTGTTATTCTGTTAACTAGTAATTAATTACTATTTTTGTTTTTGGATGATAGGGAAACAAGAACAAAAGGAAAGATAAAACTACTAGAAAAAAAATATAAATAGAAGTGCTATAGTGACTACTATAATATCATTATAGTAAGTATCATAATAGTATCATAATAAACTATACTGAATTTTTCATTTTTTTTTATTATTCTAATTATAGTACATTACTTCATCATGGGCGGATAGCGGGAATCGAACCCGCATCTTCTCCTTGGCAAAGAGAAATTTTACCATTCGACCATATCCGCATTTTTGCATTTCTGAAACGTATGCATATGTCCACACATATATGACATATATGATATATCATATATGCGTCTGGATCATATTTGCGCAGGGCCATAGATAAATACTAGTAAAGTAAGATTCCAATTAAGATAAGATTCTTATTGTCTCCAAATAGCTAATTAATAACTAATAACAAATTTCATAGAATTTTTTTTACTCAGATTGAATTTACATGTGTCTCACAATCCAAAA
>JASFAW010000009.1:50805886-50810886 GCA_030737815.1 Allium fistulosum | reverse complement strand
TTCTCTATCTTTTTTTTTTTCATCTCATTGAAAGATTGATTATTTTTATTTAACAATAAAATCAAAAATCACTAGTTACTAATAATCCGTCTCACTCTCACTAAAGCCCGTGTTTATGTGGATATAATATCAATATAGCATTCGCATATCTGTTACGTTCCAACATGACGAGTAGAATATTCTTATAAAATCCTAAGTATATGTATGCTATACACCTCGCCGGGATTGTAGTTCAATTGGTCAGAGCACCGCCCTGTCAAGGCGGAAGCTGCGGGTTCGAGCCCCGTCAGTCCCGAACTAGGATCTCATGAATTGAGAAATTCATTTCTCTATTTTTGCGAAAGGGAAGACGAAGAGCAAAATGGAATCAAACAAATTCGCACCGTGGAGATTATTTCTTTTGTTTCGCATGTCTCATCAGATAAATATGGGAAGTTTCATTTCTTCCCCAGTACTAATTGATAAGGAAAAATATATGTAGATTTAGTACAATTGGTGCTATATTCAGTATTTAAAGTTTAAGCACTTTTTTTTTCAATCATTCTGCTCTTGATCAATGAAATGGAATAGAGTGCTCAGATTTTTGGGGGGGTACAGACACAAAATAGCTTTGTTTATTATATTTTATTATATTTTGTTTATTATATGATATACAATGAATTTAATCTTCATAGAATTTAATTCTCCGGCAAAGTACTTTTTAGGTTAAAGCACATCTTTTCTAAATCTAAATTTTTTTTAGCCTCAATTATGACTACTGATTTGAAACAATTTATTTCATTCTCATTCCAATTTTATATTGAATTTTTGATGTATACGTTCCAACTCCAATCCAACAAAACAAAGAGTATACTAATAAAATAACATAAAAAAAAAAGACCAACAAAACCAAGTAGGGCTCCTTTCTTTTCTTATTCTTAGTAAAGGTAAAACTTGAATAGTCGATTTTTTAGACTTAACCTTACCTTTTTTACATCTCACTTATACTTATACTGTTCGTCTCTCTGTATGTCCTAGAGAATACCGGTTATATAATACCTTAATAATTCTATATACAAAATCCTATGTATATGTATAAGTAGAAGAATTGTATAAGGAAGATAAGATGCTAGGTTATAGAAAAGAACAAGTGGAAAAAGGATGAAAACCTAATGATAGGTATTTATGATCTAATCAAAAATGGTTTTTTGTATGGATAAAAGATCTCCCTATGTTATACTATTCAATTCTCAACGAGAAATTGATTTGATAGATCAGAAATTTTTATTCATAATATTGATCTGATTCAGTATCATCAAGATACAATTCATCCCATTGAATTTACAGGAATCAAATTTATCATCTCTATGGGATTAGATCCCGAGTTAAGTTATTGCGAAAAAAAAAGATTAGATTATGGAAGTCAATATTCTCGCACTTATTGCTACTGCACTGTTCATTCTAATTCCTACTGCTTTTTTACTTATTATCTATGTAAAAACAGTTAGCCAAAATGATTAATTTGAATGAAACTTTAATTCTCAGTTCTTAGCAGTTCAATTCAATTCAATGATTCAAGAAATGAAAGAAAAGAATTCAAACTCTAAGTCTTAAATGAAATGATTGCGCTGAGCTGGAATCAGAACAGAAGTAGCTTATTAAGTATCTAAGCTAGTGTGATAGAAAGAACTATAATACATAGTTCTTTCTATCACACTAGCTAGTATTGTATACTAATATTAATATAGACTTCATATAGATAAAATTACAATATGTATATAGTAGATGTACATATAGATAAGATAAAACTTTAATTCTATTTCTTTTTTTTCATCTCAAGAAGTCATTGATTGAACAATTAATGGATGATCCGCGTAGTTATATGATAACTTCTTCGGATTTGGAAAAGGGGTTAGAGTAAACCTGGCCGTTTTTCATGTTTAAACAAAACATGAGATGGGTCAAAAAAGTATAATTTCTAGAAGTTTAAAACAAATGTGAAATGTGTGATATGTAAATAGCCTAACGGAAGAAAGATCTAATTTTATTATGTGTAGGACCTCTTTGGACAATCACTAATCGTTTCGCTTACAGTGGAAAGAAAATATATAATGTCATAATAACAGAATTTTTTTTTTCTAAAAGAAAAAAAATATAGACTATTTAGTCAAATTAGTCAAAATTCGGTTGGAAAGAATCTTCTATTATGCGTAGATTTGAGTTGCAAAATACAATTATGATAATGATTTATTACTCTATTCCAGTACAATTTTGAATACTTTTTTTTAAGGCAAGGCTTCGCAAAACGATTAATAAAGAATTGATACAGTTGGATTGAGCAATCGATTACTCAATTTAGTATTTGTAGTGTCCACAGCACTAGAGTCCACTCCTTCCCCATACTACAAGTGAAAGAGAAAATGTAAAGACGACCATTAAAGCAGCCCAAGCAAGACTTACTATATCCATGTGAATTATGTCCCTTATTTCTATGAAAGAATTATTCGATTATTATTTAATAATCATAGTGGAATCAATGGCACAGAGTCAAAATAGGATTCTGACTTAAGACTATTGATGAACCAAATCAATTCAATGAATACATTTGCAACAAGTTTCAATATTTTAAGATTTCCGGTAGAATCAGGAAGTATTAAGTACAAGATGATACACGCGCCTTTTCTATACACAACTATATATCAGATACCTCTATTTTCTATTTGATCTAAGCTTACTGTCTTTCTATGAAAGAATCGGTAGAACCCACTGCCACTATTACTACATACATATATTCTTTTTTTTTTCAATTTTTACCTTTACTCTATATTATAAAAGTCGACCAACTATTCTGATTCTATGTCTGAGCACTCATAGCCTTTCGTGAGTTTAAATACAAAGTATCTTCGTGCCTTTCTACAAGCCCTAAATTTATTTCCCATCATTGTATCCAATCTAATTTAATACCCAACAGAATCATGAGACGCTACTTAAAATTAAAAATTGTTTAAGAGATTTTGATATGCTAGTCTTTTATATAATCTTTTATTCTAGTAGTAAAAATGGGGTGCCTCTTAGGAATCTTTGTATATCAAGATTTCCGATCTTAGTTCTTAATTCCATTCTGGAATTGATTCTCACCATTTATTTCAAAAAAATTTGAAATAAATGGTGAGAATCAATCATTACCAATGATTAAATTAATAATTGAGGTTTTTGCTTCATCCCTATTACTGCCGATTTGATTTGGGCTAGACTAAGATTTTAAGAAAAAAAGTTACAGTCTTTTCTAAAACCTATGCTATAGTTTATAAAAATCAAGTATTGACACGTCCACGCCTCCACTTCTTGCGGAGCAATAATTCATCGAATTAGATCGGCAGAATAAGAAATAAAAAATCTTTGGTTGATCAGGCGACACCCGGATTTGAACTGGGGATAAAGGATTTGCAGTCCCCCGCCTTACCACTTGGCCATGCCGCCAAATTCGATCCAAAATAAAATGGATAAAAATATTAGCCATATTCTATTTCTACTACTAACTCTTTTTTTTATCTTGAATCCCGTTGTACTTAATCCTCAAAAACACATTCTTTTTTTTTCTGGTTTCTATTATTTTCTTCGATTTATTATATCTCAAAATATACATCAGTTAATAATTTCCCTTCTCGTTTCTTTTCTATTAAGAGTCAAATTCTGGCGACAGACTGCAAAATTCAGGGCAAATTGGAACCATTAACAATTTACTTTAAATTAGTCTTTAAATTGAAATTAGTGAATGGTTCCTCAATTTTTATCGGAGATAAAATTGTATTTCCTTGAATGGAAAAAGAAAATTGATTTATGACCGATTTATGACTAATCTCATTTTTTTTTTTTCAATAAAAAATACTTTTCTATTTCAATTATAACAACATATATGTGTATATGTAAACCCCAAAACACAAATTGTTACCCAGATACCGAGACGGGTCTCTCTCTTATGTGCATATCCCTAGAGAGAATTCTCATGTTTCAATTTTTCATTGAATAAATAGATTGAAATATTGAATATAAAATACGAATTTTGGTGGAGTGTGATCCATGTTAATGTTGCTCCAGAAATTGCAAGAAAGGATGTGATATATGGATAGATAGCCGTATCAACATGTACTTAATAAATACAATATATTTTTTTTTAGTATATTTATATTAAGTTACACAATTCAAGCGTATTCTATAAATTTCCCTCCCTACCAAAAAAAATCCGCCAATTCTTTTTGGAACATTAAATTCTATTTTTTGTGTTAAAAAAGGGAAAACTCTATACTACTTCTGATTATTCTGTCTTTATTTCATTTATATAGATATAAAGAGGAGATTCAATCTCAATCATTCCTTTTTGTGGTATCCCGTCGGGTCGTAATATCATACTAATACGTTAGGTAGAAGTTGGACCAATTTTGAACAAGGCTCCATAAGTGTAAGTAACAGAATTTTTTTCCAGAAATATTTTTTCAATTTAACCCGTCGAAAATTTGAACCTGCGCCCAAAATGTTCTTTATTCCGCCGTTCCATCTCCGTTCATACGTTTGAAATAGATATATGGAGTTGACTAAAATTTTATGTGATTCAGTAAACAGAATATACATTCTATTATTGCTAAGTCGATCCATATGGGTCGAT
This sequence comes from Allium fistulosum, assembly GCA_030737815.1. Lineage (NCBI taxonomy): Eukaryota > Viridiplantae > Streptophyta > Magnoliopsida > Asparagales > Amaryllidaceae > Allium > Allium fistulosum. Next base: position 50,806,244 of record JASFAW010000009.1, on the reverse strand, counting down.
GAATAGTGAATCAATAATTGAATTTTTCCAATAAAAAAAAATAGGAAACTTAAGATTAAGATGCTTCGGAATGGAAATGAGGGAATGTCCACAATACCTGGATTTAGTCAGATACAATTTGAGGGATTTTGTAGGTTCATTAATCAGGGTTTAACGGAAGAATTTCATAAGTTTCCAAAAATTGAAGATAGAGATCAAGAAATGGAATTTCAATTATTTGTGGAAAGGTATCAATTGGTGGAGCCCCTGATAAAGGAAAGAGATGCTGTGTATGAATCACTCACATATTCTTCTGAATTATATGTCCCTGCGGGAGTAATTTGGAAAACCGGTAGGGATATGCAACAACAAACTGTTT
>JASFAW010000009.1:50743540-50805686 GCA_030737815.1 Allium fistulosum | reverse complement strand
GAAGAAACCGACAGGTGAAGTGTTCAAAGAAAAGCAATGATCTCAGGAGATAGAATGATGATTACTCTGCGCAAACTTCCTCTGGCAGTTGCCGTCGCAGCGGGCGTAATGTCTGCTCAGGCAATGGCCGTGGATTTCCATGGTTATGCTCGTTCCGGTATCGGCTGGACGGGTAGTGGCGGCGAACAACAGTGCTTCCAGGCAACCGGTGCTCAAAGTAAATACCGTCTGGGTAACGAATGTGAAACCTATGCGGAACTGAAACTGGGCCAGGAAGTGTGGAAAGAGGGCGATAAGAGCTTCTACTTCGACACCAACGTCGCGTATTCCGTGGCGCAACAGAACGACTGGGAGGCCACTGACCCGGCGTTCCGTGAAGCCAACGTGCAGGGTAAAAACCTGATTGAGTGGCTGCCAGGTTCGACTATCTGGGCCGGTAAGCGCTTCTATCAGCGTCATGACGTCCACATGATCGACTTCTACTACTGGGATATTTCAGGTCCTGGTGCAGGTCTGGAAAACATCGACGTAGGTTTTGGTAAGCTCTCTCTGGCTGCAACCCGTTCTTCTGAAGCCGGCGGTTCTTCATCCTTCGCCAGCAACAGCGTTTATGACTACACCACTCGCACGGCGAACGATGTCTTTGACGTGCGTTTAGCCCAGATGGAAATTAACCCGGGCGGTACCCTGGAGCTGGGGGCTGATTACGGCCGTGCAAACCCACGTGATGATTATCACCTGATCGACGGCGCATCTAAAGATGGCTGGATGTTCACCGCTGAACACACGCAGAGCATGCTGAAAGGCTACAACAAATTCGTTCTGCAATATGCAACTGACTCTATGACCTCTCAGGGTAAAGGTCTGTCGCAAGGTTCGAACATTGGCACCACTGACGATATCAACTACGGCATCAACAACAACGGGCACCTGTGGCGCGTACTTGACCACGGTGCTATCTCGCTGGGCGATAGCTGGGATCTGATGTACGTCGGTATGTACCAGGATATCAACTGGGATAACAACAACGGTACTAAATGGTGGACCGTAGGCGTTCGTCCTATGTACAAATGGACGCCTATCATGAGCACTCTGCTTGAAGTGGGCTACGACAACGTCAAATCTCAGGAAACTGGCGAAACCAACAACCAGTATAAAATCACCCTGGCACAACAGTGGCAGGCTGGCGACAGCATCTGGTCACGTCCAGCAATCCGCGTCTTCGCCACCTATGCCAAGTGGGATGAGAAATGGGGTTATGCGCCTTCAGGGTAAAAACTCCGTTGCGGGTTACACCCCAGGCATGGCCTATAGCGATACCACTGCGAAAAGCTTCAGCCGCGGCGACAACGATGAGTGGTCCTTCGGCGCCCAGATGGAAATCTGGTGGTAATCCCGTCTTAACCTGACGTAATGACCAAACTGAGGGGCGCAAGCCCCTCAATCCTTGGGACGGCGCGCTATTGCCTGGCTACCGCTGAACCTGTGCATTTTGAGGTGATAACAATGAAAATGAACAAAACTCTCCTTGCCCTTTGTTTAACCGCAGGGCTGCTGGCAAGCGCGCCTGCTGTAACGCTCGCTAACGTCAATTTCGTTCCGCAAAACACAACATCCGCGCCAGCCATTCCGACAGCGGCATTGCAACAGCTTGTCTGGACCCCTGTCGATCAGTCTAAAACCCAGACCACCCAGCTCTCAACGGCTGGTCAGTCACTTAATGTTCCGGGTATTACCGGCCCTGTCGCTGCGTATAGCGTACCCGCCAATATTGGTGAACTGGCCATTACCTTGACCAGTGAAGTTAATAAGCAGACGAGTGTATTTGCACCAAACGTGTTAATTCTCGATCAGAACATGACGCCATCTGCCTTTTTCCCAAGTGAATACTTTACGTATCAGGAGCCCGGCGTGATGAGCGCCGACCGTCTGGAAGGCGTCATGCGCCTTACGCCAGCGCTGGGCCAGCAAAAACTCTACGTTCTGGTCTTTACCACTGAGCAAGATCTTCAGAAGACCACCACGTTGCTCGATCCGGCTAAAGCCTACGCAAAAGGTACCGGTAACGCGATTCCTGATATTCCAGACCCGATTGCTCGTCACGTCACCGACGGAACGTTAAAGCTGAAGGTGAAAACGAACAGCGGTTCAAGCGTGCTGGTCGGCCCGCTGTTTGGCTCTTCCGGTTCCGGCCCTGTCACTGTAGGTAACACAGCAGCTCCTGCCTATACCGCGCCAGCTGCCACGGCAGCCGCACCGGTAGCGACCGCAACTCCTGCCCCGGCGAAGAAAGCCGAGCCGGTACTGAACGACACCGAAGAGTACTTCAACAACGCCATTAGCAGGCGGTGAAGCGCGGCGATGTCGATAAGGCGCTGAAACTGCTTGATGAAGCCGAACGTTTAGGTTCAACCACTGCCCGTTCCACCTTTATCAGCAGTGTAAAAGGCAAGGGGTAACCGTTTCCCCACAGTGCTGATTTGTTAGTAGTTTGGTGCGCCTGAGTGGCGCACTTTTTTTCGTATCCGCCAGGCTGTTGCGCCCATGTTGCGATCGTGATCGTTAAATAACGTTTGGCCCCCCTCAATCCGTGTTTCTGCGATACAATGCCATTACGTTATGTATCGGAGAGTCTGGCATGTCACACCCTGCGCTAACGCAACTGCGTGCGCTGCGCTATTTCGACCAAATACCTGCGCTTGATCCGCAGCAACTGGACTGGCTGTTGCTGGAAGATTCCATGACGAAACGTTTTGAGCAACAGGGTAAAACGGTCACGGTGACCCTGATTCAGGAAGGGTTTGTCTCTGGCGATGAGATCGCCAGCGAGCTGCCGCTGCTGCCGCAAGAGCCACGCTACTGGCTGCGCGAAATTTTACTCTGTGCTGATGGTGAGCCGTGGCTTGCCGGGCGGACGGTGGTCCCCGAGTCCACCCTTTCCGGGCCAGAGCTCGCGCTGCAACGTCTGGGGAAAACGCCGCTGGGGCGCTACCTTTTCACCTCGTCTGAGCTTACCCGGGATTTCATTGAGATTGGTCGTGATGCCGAACTCTGGGGGCGTCGTTCCCGCCTTCGCCTGAGCGGTAAACCGTTAATTCTGACGGAGCTTTTTTTACCGGCATCACCGTTGTACTAAGAGGAAGAAAAAATGGAGTGGAGCCTGACGCAGAATAAGCTGTTGGCGTATCACCGCTTAATGCGTACCGATAAACCCATTGGCGCGTTACTGCTGCTGTGGCCGACCCTGTGGGCGCTGTGGCTCGCCACGCCGGGCGTGCCGCCGCTGTGGATCCTGGCTGTGTTCGTTGCCGGCGTCTGGCTGATGCGTGCGGCGGGCTGCGTGGTGAATGACTATGCCGATCGTAAATTCGACGGTCATGTTAAGCGTACTGCCGGTCGTCCGTTACCCAGCGGGCAGGTCACCGGGAAAGAAGCCCGCGTGCTGTTCATTGTGCTGGTGCTGCTCTCTTTCATGCTGGTGCTGACCCTCAACACCATGACCATTCTGCTTTCCGTTGCGGCGCTGGCGTTGGCCTGGGTGTATCCGTTTATGAAGCGCTATACCCACCTGCCTCAGGTGGTGCTGGGCGCGGCGTTTGGCTGGTCGATTCCGATGGCGTTTGCGGCGGTTAGTGCGTCCTTACCGCTCAGCTGCTGGCTGATGTTCCTGGCGAACATTCTCTGGGCGGTGGCGTATGACACGCAATACGCGATGGTAGACCGCGACGATGACCTGAAGATTGGCATCAAATCCACCGCCATCCTCTTTGGTCGTCAGGACAAGCTGATTATCGGTATCCTGCAGGTTGCGGTACTGGCGCTGATGATTGCGATCGGTCGCCTGAACGGGCTGAACTGGGAGTTTTACTGGTCCGTGCTGGTGGCGGGACTGCTGTTTGCGTACCAGCAAAAGCTGATTGCGAAGCGTGAACGTGACGCCTGTTTTTAAAGCGTTTATGAACAATAACTACGTTGGTCTGGTGCTTTTTTTAGGCCTGGCGATGAGCTATTTCTTATAAAAAAGTCGGGTGGCGGCTTCGCCTTACCCGACCTACGAGTTAGCAGGACATGTACCCGGTAAGCGTTAGCGCCACCGGGCTTTTTTTTATCGGCGACGCAGCAGCCGGAGCGCGTTCGCCGTCACCAGCACCGTTGCCCCGGTATCCGCCAGCACCGCCAGCCACAGTCCGGTCATGCCGAGCAGGGTCGTCACCAGGAAAATCCCCTTCAGACCGAGCGCAATGCCGATGTTCTGACGGATGTTGGCCCGCGTCGCGCGCGCCAGGGCGATCGTCTGCGCCAGCCCGGTCAGGCGGTTGTGGGTCAGCGCCGCGTCGGCCGTTTCCAGCGCCACGTCGGTACCACTGCCCATTGCAATACCAATGGTGGACGCTTTCATCGCCGGGGCATCGTTAATCCCGTCACCGACCATCGCCAGCGGCGCGCGGGCGTTCAGCGCCGTCACGGCGCTGACCTTATCCGCAGGCAACAGTCCGGCTTTAAACTCCAGCCCCAGCTCACCGGCAATCGCTGCCGCCGCGCGAGGGTTATCACCGGTAAGAATAACGCCCTGCACGCCCAGCTTGTGCAGCGCCGCTACGGCTTCTTTGGCGTCATCGCGCAGGGTATCGCGCAGCGCCAGCATTCCCTTCGCGACACCGTCCTGCAGGACGGTCACGACGGTTTGTCCGGTCTGTTCTAACGCCTCAACCTCTGGACTGGAAGACTTGCCTGCCGCGACAATCAGCACCTTTTTACCGTCAACGGTGGCCTCAATCCCTGACCCGACCAGCGCCCGCTGGGCGGTTGCCGGAGGGATATTCAGCCCGCGCGACTGCGCTTCTCGCACAATCGCCTGCGCCAGCGGGTGAGTGGACCCCTGTTCAACGGCAGCGGCCAGTGTAAGCAGCTCATCTTCACTGATGTCCTGCGGATAGACGCCGGTCACCTGCGGCTTGCCCACGGTCAGCGTACCGGTTTTATCGAAGGCGATATGCTGAACCTGGCTCAGCTGTTCCAGCGCCGCGCCGCCCTTAATCAGCGCGCCGCGACGCGCCGCCGCCGCCAGACCTGAGGTAATCGCCGCCGGGGTGGAAATCACCAGCGCGCACGGGCAGCCAATCAGCAGCAGCGTCAGCCCTTTATAAATCCAGCCCTCCCACGGCGCGCCAAAGAACAGCGGCGGGACGACGGTGACCAGCAGGGCAACCAGCATGATGGCAGGGGTATAAATCCGGCTGAAGCGATCGATAAAGCGTTCGACCGGCGCGCGGCGCTCCTCTGCCTCTTCAATCAGCTTAAGGATACGGTCGATGGCGCTGTCGCCCGGCTCGGAAAGCACGGTGAGCTGCACCAGACGGTCGACGCTGGTGGCGCCAGCAGGCACTTTTTCACCCGCGGCGCGCTCTACCGGAATGGATTCCCCGGTCAGGGCGCTTTCATCAAAGCTCGCGGTGGCGGTAAGCAGCGCGCCGTCGGCGGGCAGACGCCCCCCTGCGGCCACCTCAATCACGTCATCCGGGCGCAGCGTATTGATGGCGACCGTTTCACGCGTGCCGTTTATCACGCGAGTGGCGGTTTCCGGCTTCAGCGCCATCAGCGCGCTGACCCCTTTACGCGCCCGGCTCGCCGCCCAGCCCTCAAGGCGTTCGCCGATTAAGAACAGCAGCAGCACCATCGCCGCTTCTGCCGTCGCGCCAATGAACAGTGCGCCGATTGCAGCCACGCTCATCAGCGTTTCGATGGCAAACCAGCTGCCGCTTTTCATCAGGCGCAGCGCCTGACGGGCAATCGGGAACAGGCCGACCAGCGTGGTGGCGATAAACGCCAGATTGCCGAACGGATGGTTAATCTGCTCCAGACCCCAGCTCAGGGCCATCATGATGATGAGGGTAATGAGCGGCAGGTTTTCTTTCAGGGAGGAGGCTTTTTCAACGGGCGCCGTTTCGCTACGCAGGGTATAGCCCGCCTTGCTGACGGCGGCTTCAACCTGTTTGCTGACGTCGCTATCGGCGCTGACCAGCAGCTTTTCGGTGGCGAACAGCACCTGAACGTGACTCACGCCCGGCACCTGCTTGACGGCGTTTTCCACCTTGCGGGCGCAGGCCGCGCAGTCCATGCCGTTGACGACCCAGCTGTAGCGGTTGCCGCTTTCAGGAAGGGGTTGAGCTTGCGTTTTGCACGCGCCTTCGCAGCAGCAGTCGTCTTTCGACGGAGCCGGGCTGAGCTTAAGTGCCGAGAATTGAGGAACTTTTTTAGGTATTTCTGGAGTCGACATGGCAGTCTCCGGCAATGATAATTTTCTCATTAACCGCAGCATACACTCTGGAGTCGACTCCAGAGTCAAGCGCTATTTAGATATACAGCGAACGCACAATCAGGAAATGCCCGGCAAAGTAACACGCGGAGGCTATCGCGTTATCCGCCCGGAAGCGGCGGCGATAGTGGCTGCCCAGCCAGACGACATTCCCGATCAGCAGCAGCGCGGCGCCGAAGAACGCGGACATCGCCGGAGCGGTCGGACGGAAGAACCACAGTTCGCCCGCCAGCCACACCATCACCAGCGTCATGGCGATAAACGTACAGACCGGCAAACGCATCTCTTCCAGACGCGACCAGATCACCGCAATCAGCAGGGCGCCAATCACCAGCAGCACCAGCGGCAGCGGCCAGAAGAAGGAGAGCGTCATCTGGCTGGCAAAGTAGATGGTATAAAGCAGATGGGAGAGGAAGAACGCCCCAACGGCGTACAGCAGGCGCTGGCGCGGCAGCAGGGTTAAGGCATCGCCAATCAGGGATGCACACAGCCCGGCGAGCACCAGATAGCTGACGGCGTTAAACATCGGCGCTTGCCAGGCCAGCAGCAGCAGGAGCAACAGCGTGACCGGTTTAAACAACCAGCGCTGCCAGGTGGGACCGCGATACGACGCATCGACATAAAGCCATGCGGAAAAACAGACAGCGATAAATGACCAAAGCATATTAACTCCCTGTATCTGTTAAGTCTGAATAATCAGTTTCTGATCCAGTGTAGTGACGCGGGCGGGCGTTTGGCAATGGCGGGGGAGGCAAGGTATCCTGAATTCCGCAAAATCTGATGGGATTGTCGAATGAGCAAGATGCCGCTTTTTTTCATTATCGTGGTGGCGATTATCGTCATTGCCGCCTCGTTCCGTTTCGTGCAGCAGCGCCGCGAGAAGGCGGATAACGATGCCGCACCGCTGATGCAAAAGCGCGTGGTGGTGACCAACAAACGCGAGAAACCGCTCAACGACCGCCGCTCGCGCCAGCAGCAGGTGACGCCTGCGGGCACAGCAATGCGCTATGAAGCGAGCTTTAGGGCGGAAACGGGCGGCCTGGAGATGACCTTTCGCCTGGAGGCGCAGCAGTACCATCAGCTGATGGTGGGTGAGAAAGGAACGCTGAGCTACAAAGGGTCGCGGTTTGAAGGGTTTGAACCGGAGCGGTAATTTTCCCCTCACCCCGGCCCTCTCCCACAGGGAGAGGGTGTAATCGTTCCCTCTCCCTGTGGGAGAGGGTTAGGGTGAGGGCATCAGGCCGCGCCTTACTTCTTCACCTGCGCCTTAAACTTTTTCATCCACACCAGCAGTTCAAACACCCCGAAAATAAACACGCGCAGCTGCTGCCAGCCCGTCATCTGCGGGCCGTCTTTCGGCAGGCCGTTTTTCAGCATCACCATCTGCAGGGCATGCATGAAAGACGTGAAAATCAGCGCGACGTTAACGAAAATATTCATCGGGCGCGGGAAGGGGTGTACCAGGTTGAGAATTAAAAACGCCCAGACGCCCAGCATCAGCAAACGTCCCAGGTTAATCAGTACCGGCATCGGAGCCTCCTTGTGCCTGACGGTGATAAAGACGATAAGCGACCTGGCCGGCGACCTTTTCGCGGTGCAGATCCCAGTGGGCGGGAACCGGCGGTAAACCGTTTTCCACTTCGCTTTCAACGTAAATTAGCGCGTCATCCGCCAGCCAGCCGTTTTGCTCAAGCAGGGATAACGTCTCTTCCAGCAGCCCCTTGCGGAACGGCGGATCGACAAACACCACGTTATGCGGCGTGCCTTTCTGCGCAAGAAAACTCAGCGTGTTGGTGTTCACGACTTTGGCGTTGCTCGCTTTCAGCGTCGCCAGATTTTGCTGCAGCGTCTGCGCAACGCCGCGCTCCATCTCCAGCAGCGTGGCGCTGGCGGCATAGCGCGACAGCGCTTCCAGGCCGAGCGCGCCGCTTCCGGCGAAGCAGTCCAGGCAGTGGGCGTCTACCATTGACGGGGCCAGCCAGTTAAACAGCGTCTCGCGCACGCGGTCAGTAGTAGGGCGTAAACCGGGGCTGTCCGGCACCGGTAATTTCCGGCCTCGCCACTGACCGCCGATAATACGAATTTGACCGGCCGGGGCGCGGTTGGGTTTCTTCATCTCAGGAAAGCTCTGTTAACAATTGGCCTGCGATTGCGGGCGGTGATGTCAATTAAGTAAAGTGTTAGACTATTTCATCATTTTTTTAGCTTCCATGTATATAGCGCCGCGAGGAGTGTAGTCGCAGATGGCAAAACAAAAAAAACGTGGCTTCTTTTCCTGGCTGGGCTTCGGTGAAAAAGAGCAAGAAACAGAACAGAAAACCGAAGAGCAACAAGCCGTTGAAGAGCAGTCACAGCCTGAAACGCCTGTAGAAACCGCCGCGGTTGTCGAAGCGGAAGAAACGGCGCACAGCAAAGAAGAGATTGAATCCTTTGCTGAAGAAGTGGTTGAGGTTACGGAACAGGTTCAGGAGAGCGAGAAGCCAGAGCCGGTTGTCATTGAGGCCCTTGCCGAAGCGCCGCAGGCCGTAATCGAGCACGAAGAGCTGCCGCTGCCGGAAGAGGTGAAAGCCGAAGAGGTTTCTGCCGAAGAGTGGCAGGCGGAAGCGGAAACCGTTGAAATTGTTGAGGCGGTGGAAGAAGAAGCGGCACTCGAGCCAGAGCTGACCGACGAAGAGCTGGAAGCCCAGGCGCTGGCGGCAGAAGCCGCGGAAGAGGCGGTCATCGTCGTGCCGGTTGAAGAACAGCCGGAAGAAGAGAGCGTCCAGGAGCAGGAAAAACCGACCAAAGAAGGTTTCTTCGCGCGCCTGAAGCGCAGCCTGCTCAAAACCAAAGAAAACTTAGGTTCCGGATTTATCAGTCTGTTCCGCGGCAAGAAGATCGACGACGATCTTTTTGAAGAGCTGGAAGAACAGCTGCTGATTGCGGACGTCGGCGTGGAAACCACCCGTAAGATCATCGCTAATCTGACCGAAGGGGCGAGCCGCAAACAGCTGCGCGACGCCGAAGCGCTGTACGGCCTGCTGAAAGACGAGATGGGTGAAATTCTCGCAAAAGTTGACGAACCGCTTAATATTGAAGGCAAAACGCCATTTGTTATTCTGATGGTTGGCGTGAACGGCGTGGGTAAAACTACCACCATCGGCAAGCTGGCGCGTCAGTTCGAACAGCAGGGCAAATCGGTGATGCTGGCGGCGGGCGATACCTTCCGCGCGGCAGCGGTTGAGCAGCTGCAGGTTTGGGGCCAGCGCAACAACATTCCGGTGATTGCCCAGCATACCGGCGCGGACTCCGCGTCCGTGATCTTCGATGCCATCCAGGCGGCGAAGGCGCGCAACGTGGACGTGCTGATTGCCGATACCGCAGGGCGTTTGCAGAACAAATCGCACCTGATGGAAGAGTTGAAGAAAATCGTTCGCGTCATGAAGAAGCTGGACGAAGACGCGCCGCATGAAATTATGCTGACCATTGATGCCAGCACCGGACAGAACGCCATCAGCCAGGCGAAGCTGTTCAATGAAGCGGTAGGACTGACGGGGATCGCGCTGACCAAGCTGGACGGCACCGCGAAAGGCGGGGTGATCTTCTCCGTGGCCGATCAGTTCGGTATTCCTATCCGTTACATCGGTGTGGGCGAGCGTATTGAGGATTTGCGTCCGTTTAAAGCGGACGACTTTATTGAGGCATTATTTGCCCGAGAGGACTAACAATGATTCGCTTTGAACACGTCAGCAAGGCCTATCTCGGTGGGAGACAAGCGCTGCAGGGGGTAACATTCCACCTGCAGCCGGGCGAGATGGCATTCCTGACCGGCCATTCCGGCGCGGGGAAAAGTACCCTGCTCAAGCTTATCTGTGGGATCGAGCGGCCAAGCGCCGGGAAAATCTTTTTCGGCGGCCATGAGATCAGCCGCCTGAAAAACCGCGAAGTGCCGTTCCTGCGTCGTCAGATCGGCATGATTTTCCAGGATCACCACCTGCTGATGGATCGCACCGTTTTCGATAACGTGGCCATCCCGCTGATTATTGCCGGCGCCAGCTATGACGATATCCGCCGTCGCGTCTCTGCGGCGCTGGATAAGGTCGGGCTGCTGGACAAAGCGAAGAACTTCCCGATCCAGCTCTCCGGCGGTGAACAGCAGCGCGTGGGCATCGCCCGCGCGGTGGTGAACAAGCCTGCCGTACTGCTGGCGGATGAACCAACCGGTAACCTGGACGATGCTCTGTCCGAAGGGATTTTGCGTCTGTTTGAGGAATTCAACCGCGTAGGAGTCACCGTATTGATGGCCACGCACGACATCGGGCTCATTTCCCGTCGTTCGTACCGCATGCTGACCCTGAGCGACGGGCATTTGCACGGAGGCCACGGTGAATAAGCGTGATGCAATAAACCAGATTCGGCAGTTCGGAAACCGGTTTGACCGTTTCCGTAAGCCGCAGGGCGGTGGTGACGGCAATCGTAATGCGCCGAAGCGCCAGAAGGCCGCGCCAAAACCGGCCTCCCGTAAAACCAACGTGTTTAACGAGCAGGTGCGCTACGCCTTCCACGGCGCGCTGCAGGACCTGAAAAGCAAACCGCTGGCGACGTTCCTGACGGTGATGGTGATCGCCATCTCCCTGACGCTGCCAAGCGTCTGCTATATGGTCTATAAAAACGTCAACCAGGCGGCCTCACAGTATTATCCGTCGCCGCAGATCACGGTCTATATGGATAAAGCGCTCGACGATAACGCCGCCGCGCAGGTGGTCGGGCAAATCCAGGCCGAGCAGGGCGTGGAGAAGGTCAACTATCTCTCACGTGAAGACGCGCTGGGCGAGTTCCGTAACTGGTCTGGCTTTGGCGGCGCGCTGGATATGCTCGAAGAGAACCCGCTGCCCGCCGTGGCGGTGGTGATCCCGAAGCTGGATTTCCAGGGGACCGATTCGCTTAACACCCTGCGCGATCGCATCACGCGCATTAAGGGCATTGATGAAGTGCGCATGGACGACAGCTGGTTTGCACGCCTTGCTGCCCTGACCGGGCTGGTAGGACGCGTCGCGGCGATGATTGGCGTGCTGATGGTGGCGGCGGTCTTCCTCGTCATCGGCAACAGCGTGCGCCTGAGCATCTTTGCCCGTCGCGATACCATTAACGTGCAGAAACTGATTGGTGCGACGGATGGTTTCATCCTCCGACCGTTCCTTTACGGTGGCGCATTGCTCGGTTTTTCCGGTGCATTTCTTTCACTGATATTGTCAGAAATTTTGGTGATGCGGCTCTCTTCTGCCGTGACTGAAGTGGCGCAGGTTTTCGGAACGAAGTTTGATATCAGTGGCTTAGGCTTCGATGAGTGTCTGTTGCTGCTGCTGGTTTGTTCGATGATTGGGTGGGTGGCAGCCTGGCTGGCAACCGTTCAACATTTACGTCACTTTACTCCCGACTAATAAAAGCGTGATATAATCTTTCCCTGCACCGAGATGCTCGCTCTGCAGGGAAAGCGTCCCTGTTGTCGCTTCCCCTGTTATCATCTTCATGTCACAATTTGTGCGTAATTTATTCACCGTTGCACCTGGAACTTGTGGATAAAATCACTGTCTGATAAAAGAGTGAATGCTAATCTCGTTGCTCAAACGCTTTGGCATGGTTGTTGCCTGACGGGGACGACCAGGACCAGAAGAAACATTGAGAGGAATGAATGACCAAAGAAATGCAAACTTTAGCTTTAGCCCCTGTTGGTAACCTGGAATCTTATATCCGGGCTGCGAACACCTGGCCGATGTTAACGGCCGAGGAAGAAAAGGAGCTTGCTGAAAAGCTGCATTACCAGGGCGATCTGGAAGCAGCGAAAAAGCTGATCCTGTCTCACCTGCGCTTTGTTGTTCACATTGCTCGTAACTATGCGGGCTATGGCCTGCCGCAGGCGGACTTGATTCAGGAAGGCAACATCGGCCTGATGAAGGCTGTGCGTCGCTTTAACCCGGAAGTGGGTGTGCGACTCGTCTCCTTCGCTGTGCACTGGATCAAAGCAGAAATTCATGAATACGTGCTGCGCAACTGGCGTATCGTGAAAGTCGCCACGACAAAAGCGCAACGCAAACTGTTCTTCAACCTGCGTAAAGCCAAGCAGCGTCTGGGCTGGTTCAACCAGGATGAAGTGGAAATGGTGGCGCGCGAGCTGGGCGTAACCAGCAAAGACGTGCGTGAGATGGAATCCCGTATGGCCGCGCAGGACATGACCTTTGATATGTCCTCCGACGACGACGCATCTGACAGCCAGCCAATGGCGCCGGTTCTGTATCTGCAGGATAAAACCTCTAACTTTGCTGACGGCATCGAAGAGGATAACTGGGAAGATCAGGCCGCGAACAAGCTGACCCATGCGATGGAAGGCCTCGACGAACGTAGCCAGGATATTATTCGCGCCCGCTGGCTGGACGAAGACAACAAGTCCACGCTGCAGGAGCTGGCCGACCGCTACGGCGTTTCTGCGGAACGTGTCCGTCAGCTTGAAAAGAACGCCATGAAAAAACTTCGCGCCGCTATCGAAGCGTAATTTTCGCGAAGTACACCGAGAACCCCTGGATGAAAGTCTGGGGGTTTTGTTTTTTTAGCGCCCGCTCTGGCGAATTCCCTCCCCCTGGCAAACAATTACTGATGCGCTAAGCAGGCGACTTTCTCAGGGGGACAGGGTGAAAAATAACGAACTGAACGACCGGCGTTTACAGGCGACGCCGCGCGGCATCGGCGTGATGTGTAACTTCTATGCTGATAAAGCTGAAAACGCCACGGTGTGGGACGTGGAAGGTAACGAGTACATCGACTTCGCCGCCGGGATCGCGGTGCTGAATACCGGCCATCGCCATCCAAAAGTCATTTCCGCGATTGAAAAACAGCTCCACGCGTTTACCCATACGGCGTACCAGATTGTGCCGTACGAAGGCTATGTGGCGCTTGCCGAGCGCATCAACCAGCGCGTGCCCGTTGACGGTCCGGCCAAAACCGCGTTCTTCTCCACGGGGGCAGAGGCGGTCGAAAACGCGGTCAAAATTGCCCGAGCGTACACCAAACGTCCCGGCCTTATCACCTTCGGCGGCGCGTTCCACGGCCGCACCTTTATGACCATGGCGCTGACCGGCAAAGTTGCGCCGTACAAGCTCGGCTTTGGCCCGTTCCCCGGTTCGGTGTATCACGCGCAGTATCCGAATGAACTGCACGGCGTCAGCACGGCGGAAGCGTTGAAAAGCCTGGAACGCATCTTTAAAGCGGATATCGCACCCGACCAGGTCGCGGCCATTATTCTCGAACCGGTTCAGGGAGAGGGCGGTTTCAACATTGCGCCAGCTGATTTTATGCAGGCGCTGCGCGCCCTGTGCGACACCCACGGTATTTTGCTGATTGCCGACGAGGTGCAAAGCGGCTTCGCCCGTACCGGCAAGCTGTTCTCGATGGAACACCACTGCGTGAAGCCCGATCTGATCACCATGGCGAAAAGCCTGGCGGGCGGGATGCCGCTCTCAGCGGTATCGGGCCGTGCGGAGGTGATGGACGCCCCTGCACCGGGCGGGCTGGGCGGTACTTACGCCGGGAACCCGCTGGCGATTGCGGCGGCGCATGCCGTGCTCGACGTGATTGATGAAGAGGATCTCTGCACGCGCTCGGCGCATCTTGGCCATCACCTGGTGGAAGTGCTGAACAAGGCGAAAGAACACTGCCCGTATATCGCTGACATTCGCGCGCAGGGATCGATGGTGGCGGTGGAGTTTAACGACCCGCAAACGGGCCAGCCTTCGCCGGAATTTACCCGCCAGGTGCAGGAGCGTGCGTTGCAGGAAGGGCTGCTGCTGCTGAGCTGCGGCGTCTACGGCAACGTCATTCGTTTCCTGTATCCGCTGACTATCCCTGAAGCGCAGTTCCGTAAAGCGCTGGACATTATCTCCGCGTCGCTGACACGTTAAAGCCACATGCCCGGCGAAAATCCCTGCCGGGCTTATCATATATTCATTTCAAATTAGCTATTCCAAAATCATAAAAATCGGGTATGTTTTAGCAGAGTATGCTGAAAAAGCGCGGACAGCACACCTATAACTGACATAAAGCGCTGCACAACAACATCACAACAATCGTAATAACCATAATAATGGGGAATCTCAGGATGAACATGAAGGGTAAAGCGTTACTGGCAGGATGTATCGCGTTGGCATTCAGCACCATGGCACAGGCAGACATCAAGGTGGCTGTGGTTGGCGCAATGTCCGGTCCGGTAGCACAGTACGGCGACCAGGAATTTACCGGCGCTGAGCAGGCGGTTGCAGACATTAATGCCAAGGGCGGTATCAAGGGCGAAAAACTGCAGATCGTAAAATATGATGATGCCTGTGACCCGAAACAAGCGGTCGCGGTCGCGAACAAAGTGGTGAACGACGGGATCAAATACGTTATCGGTCACCTGTGCTCTTCCTCGACTCAGCCTGCGTCTGACATCTACGAAGACGAAGGTATTCTGATGATCACCCCGGCAGCGACCGCACCGGAGCTGACCGCGCGCGGCTACAAGCTGACCCTGCGCACCACCGGTCTGGACTCTGACCAGGGCCCAACCGCGGCGAAATACATCGTTGAAAAAGTGAAGCCGAAGCGCATTGCCATCGTTCATGACAAGCAGCAGTACGGTGAAGGTCTGGCGCGTTCAGTGCAGGATAACCTCAAGAAAGCGAATGCCGACGTGGTGTTCTTCGACGGGATCACCGCCGGTGAGAAAGACTTCTCCACCCTGGTGGCGCGCCTGAAGAAAGAGAATATTGATTTTGTTTACTACGGTGGCTACCACCCGGAAATGGGCCAGATCCTGCGCCAGGCGCGCGCTGCGGGCCTGAAAACCCAGTTTATGGGCCCGGAAGGCGTGGCGAACGTTTCCCTGTCTAACATTGCGGGTGAATCAGCCGAAGGCCTGCTGGTAACCAAACCGAAGAACTACGACCAGGTCCCTGCGAACAAACCTATCGTAGATGCCATCAAGGCGAAGAAACAGGATCCAAGCGGCGCGTTCGTCTGGACCACCTACGCGGCGCTGCAGTCTCTGCAGGCGGGCCTGAACCAGTCAGCCGATCCGGCTGAGATTGCCACCTGGCTGAAAGCGAATACCGTCGAGACCGTCATGGGACCACTCTCCTGGGACGCGAAGGGCGACCTGAAGGGCTTCGAGTTCGGCGTGTTTGACTGGCATGCGAACGGCACGGCGACAGACGCCAAATAATTTTCCCGTCGCCTTTCGCGCCGCAGGTGCGTTGGCTGCGTTATTCAACCCCGGTCACTTACTTATGTAAGCTCCCGGGGATTTCATAACTTGCCGCCTTCCTGCAACACGAAATGCTTGGGAAAATACAGTGGAGAATGTAGGCCGGGTAAGGCGCAGCCGCCACCCGGCTTTCTTTTAGCGCTTCTCCCACCCGCTCTCCTGCGCCGTAAACCCTAACGCCTGCATAAACGCCGCCATCACGCCGCGGTTTTCCACGCCCACGTCAGCCATCCACCATGAGGTCACGCTCGGGTTTTCGCGGATCACTTCTTCAATTAAATACTGTCCCACACCGCGACGACGGGTGACGTCACGCACGCGCAGCGAGTCCAGCGCTCCCTCTGTACCGCTCAGGGTTACGCGAACCGCTGCCAGCAGGCGTTCGTTAAAACGCGCGGCATAAATGCGGTGGGTCTCATCAACGCGCAGCGACGAAGGGGAATATTCCGGCCAGATCTTGCCCAGGTCGATATGATCCTGGTCGCTAAAGGTCACCAGACGCACGATAGTCAGTTTCATTAGCCACTTGTCCAAATCAGATTGAGTAGGGGCAGTGTACTCAATTTATTCACTCAGCGGCTTCCTCTTTTTATTCTCATTAACCAGGTGATTAGTTTTTTGGCAACGCGTTGGGCAGTTTGAAAACACATGGATCGAAAAATAAGCAGAATTTTAACCTGAACGGTAGTGATTTATTCGGCGCTTTGTACCGTTATTTTATGCTGCAAACTGCACTTTTATTTGTTTATCTCTGCCTGATTTCAGAATATTATCTTTGCTTAATCGACTGAAAAATAGAGATTTTAGTCTGGTTTTTGACAAAAAACTGCGCTAAACCATTAAAGGCACTGGTAAAAATAGCGTTGTTCATTAAAAGTACAGAATGCTTTTTAACCATAATAAAACAAAATATAAACACGACATCACGAATGGGGATTCAGAGATGAAAAGGAACGCGAAGACGTTAATCGCGGGGATGGTCGCACTGTCGATCTCGCATGCCGCTATGGCAGACGACATTAAAGTTGCGGTAGTGGGCGCGATGTCCGGCCCTGTTGCCCAGTGGGGTGACATGGAGTTCAACGGCGCGCGCCAGGCCATCAAAGACATCAACGCCAAGGGCGGTATCAAAGGCGACAAGCTGGTGGGCGTGGAATATGACGACGCCTGCGATCCTAAACAGGCCGTCGCGGTCGCCAACAAAATCGTCAACGACGGTATTCAGTATGTGATCGGCCACCTGTGCTCATCCTCCACGCAGCCGGCGTCTGATATCTACGAAGACGAAGGCATTCTGATGATCACCCCAGGCGCAACGAACCCGGAACTGACCCAGCGCGGCTACCAGCACATTATGCGTACCGCCGGTCTGGACTCCTCGCAGGGCCCCACCGCCGCCAAATACATCCTCGAGACCGTTAAGCCACAGCGCATTGCCATTATTCATGACAAACAGCAGTACGGCGAAGGCCTGGCGCGCTCCGTGCAGGACGGCCTGAAAAAAGGCGGCGCGAACATCGTCTTCTTCGACGGCATTACCGCCGGTGAGAAAGACTTCTCCGCGCTGATTGCCCGTCTGCAAAAAGAGAATATCGACTTCGTTTACTACGGCGGCTATTACCCGGAGATGGGCCAGATGCTGCGTCAGGCGCGCGCCACCGGTCTGAAAACCCAGTTTATGGGGCCAGAGGGCGTGGGCAATGCCTCCCTGTCAAACATCGCGGGGGATTCTGCCGAAGGCATGCTGGTGACGATGCCAAAACGCTATGACCAGGATCCGGCCAACAAGGCTATCGTGGATGCGCTCAAGGCGCAGAAGAAAGATCCGAGTGGTCCGTATGTCTGGATCACCTACGCGGCCGTACAGTCTCTGGCCACCGCGCTGGATCGCTCCGGCAGCAAAGAACCGCTGGATCTGGTGAAAGATTTAAAAGCACACGGGGCGAACACCGTGATTGGGCCGCTGAACTGGGATGAGAAAGGCGATCTGAAGGGATTTGAGTTTGGTGTCTTTAAGTGGCACGCCGACGGTTCATCCTCGGCCGCCAAATAATTATCCCACCGCCCGGCATGACGGGCGGGTATAAAAAGGTTTGCATATGTCCGAGCAGTTTCTCTATTTCCTGCAGCAGATGTTTAACGGCGTTACGCTGGGAAGCACCTACGCGCTGATCGCCATCGGCTATACGATGGTTTACGGCATTATCGGCATGATCAACTTCGCCCACGGCGAGGTGTACATGATCGGTAGCTACGTCTCCTTTATGATTATCGCCGCCCTGATGATGATGGGCATCGACAGCAGCTGGCTGCTGGTCGCCGCCGGGTTTGTCGGCGCGATCGTGATTGCCAGCGCCTACGGCTGGAGCATTGAGCGCGTGGCCTACCGGCCGGTGCGCAGCTCCAAGCGTTTGATTGCGCTTATTTCCGCGATCGGGATGTCGATCTTCCTGCAAAACTACGTCAGCCTGACCGAAGGTTCGCGCGACGTGGCGCTGCCAAGCCTGTTTAACGGCCAGTGGATTGTGGGGGCCAGCGAAAACTTCGCGGCCTCTATCACCACCATGCAGCTGGTTATCTGGGTCGTGACCTTTATTGCGATGCTCGCCCTGACGCTGTTCATCCGCTACTCGCGTATGGGACGCGCCTGCCGCGCCTGCGCGGAAGACCTGAAGATGGCGAGCCTGCTCGGCATCAACACCGACCGCGTGATTGCCCTGACCTTCGTGATTGGCGCCGCGATGGCGGCGGTGGCGGGCGTCCTGCTCGGCCAGTTCTACGGCGTGATCAACCCGTACATCGGCTTTATGGCCGGGATGAAAGCCTTCACCGCGGCGGTTCTGGGCGGTATCGGCAGTATTCCGGGCGCGATGATCGGCGGCCTGATCCTGGGCGTGGCCGAAGCGCTCTCCTCGGCGTACCTGAGCACGGAGTATAAAGACGTGGTGTCGTTTGCCCTGCTGATTCTGGTTCTGCTGGTGATGCCTACCGGTATTCTGGGCCGTCCGGAGGTAGAGAAAGTATGAAACCGATGCATTTTGCAATGGCGCTGCTCTCTGCCGCCATGTTCTTCGTGCTGGCCAGCGTCTTTATGGGAGTCCAGCTTGAGCTGAATGGCACCAAACTGGTTGTCGATACCGCAGCTGACATCCGCTGGCAGTGGGTATTTATCGGCACGGCCGTAGTGTTCCTGTTCCAGCTGCTGCGTCCGCTGTTCCAGAAGACGCTGAAAAACGTCTCCGGGCCGAAATTCGTCCTGCCGGCAATCGACGGTTCTACGGTTAAGCAGAAGCTGTTCCTCGTGGCGCTGCTGGTGGCCGCCGTGGCGTGGCCGTTCGTGGTGTCGCGTGGCACCGTGGATATCGCCACCCTGACCATGATCTACGTGATTCTCGGCCTCGGTCTGAACGTGGTCGTGGGGCTCTCGGGCCTGCTGGTGCTGGGCTACGGCGGCTTCTACGCCATCGGCGCCTATACCTTCGCGCTGCTGAACCACTATTACGGTCTCGGCTTCTGGACCTGCCTGCCGCTGGCAGGGCTGGTCTCTGCCGCTGCAGGCTTCCTGCTTGGCTTCCCGGTACTGCGCCTGCGCGGCGACTACCTGGCGATTGTGACCTTAGGCTTCGGCGAAATCGTCCGTATCCTGCTGCTCAATAACACCGAAGTGACCGGCGGCCCGAACGGCATCAGCCAGATCCCGAAACCGACCTTCTTCGGGCTGGAGTTCAGCCGTACCGCCCGCGAAGGCGGCTGGGATACCTTCAGCAACTTCTTCGGCGTGAAGTATGACCCGTCCGACCGCGTGATCTGGCTCTATCTGGTGGCGCTGTTGCTGGTGGTGATTACCCTGTTCGTGATCAACCGCCTGTTGCGCATGCCGCTGGGCCGCGCGTGGGAAGCGCTGCGTGAAGATGAGATCGCCTGCCGCTCCCTGGGCCTGAACCCGACCCGCATCAAGCTGACCGCGTTCACCATCAGCGCCGCGTTTGCCGGTTTCGCCGGAACGCTGTTTGCCGCGCGTCAGGGCTTCGTTAGCCCGGAATCGTTCACCTTTGCCGAATCCGCCTTTGTGCTGGCAATTGTGGTGCTCGGCGGGATGGGCTCGCAGTTTGCCGTTATCCTCGCGGCCATCCTGCTGGTGGTCTCGCGCGAGCTGATGCGCGACTTTAACGAATACAGCATGCTGATGCTGGGTGGTTTGATGGTGCTGATGATGATCTGGCGTCCGCAGGGTCTGCTGCCGATGACCCGTCCACAGCTGAAGCTGAAGAACGGGCAAGCGAAAGGAGAGCAGGCATGAGTCAGCCATTATTATCCGTTAACGGCCTGATGATGCGTTTTGGCGGCCTGCTGGCGGTCAACAACGTGAATCTGGATTTGCACAAGAAAGAGATTGTCTCCCTGATTGGTCCGAACGGCGCAGGGAAAACCACGGTCTTTAACTGTCTGACCGGCTTCTACAAGCCAACGGGCGGCACCATCATGCTGCGCGACCAGCATCTGGAAGGGCTGCCGGGCCAGCAGATTGCCCGCATGGGCGTGGTGCGTACCTTCCAGCACGTGCGTCTGTTCCGCGAGATGACGGTGATTGAGAACCTGCTGGTGGCCCAGCATCAGCAGCTGAAAACCGGGCTGTTCTCCGGCCTGCTGAAAACCCCGGCCTTCCGCCGCGCGCAGGATGAAGCGCTTGACCGCGCCGCCACCTGGCTCGACCGAATTGGCCTGCTGCAGCACGCCAACCGTCAGGCGAGCAATCTGGCCTACGGTGACCAGCGTCGTCTGGAGATTGTGCGCTGCATGGTGACGCAGCCGGAAATCCTGATGCTCGACGAACCGGCGGCAGGGCTCAACCCGAAAGAGACCAAAGAGCTGGACGAGCTGATTGCCGAGCTGCGCGACAGTCACGACACTACCATCCTGCTGATTGAGCACGACATGAAGCTGGTGATGGGCATTTCGGACCGTATCTACGTGGTAAACCAGGGCACGCCGCTGGCAAACGGCACGCCGGAAGAGATCCGCAACAACCCGGACGTGATCCGCGCATACCTTGGTGAGGCATAAGATGGAAAAAGCGATGTTAACGTTCGACAAGGTCAACGCGCACTACGGCAAGATCCAGGCGCTGCACGACGTCAGCCTGCATATCAATCAGGGTGAAATCGTGACCCTGATTGGCGCCAACGGCGCGGGCAAAACCACGCTGCTCGGCACCCTGTGCGGCGACCCGCGCGCCACCAGCGGGCGGATTGTGTTCGATGGTAAAGACATTACCGACTGGCAGACCGCCAGAATCATGCGCGAGGCGGTGGCGATTGTTCCGGAAGGGCGCCGCGTCTTCTCCCGCATGACGGTGGAAGAGAACCTGGCGATGGGCGGTTTCTTCGCTCACCGCGATGAATACCAGACCCGCATCAAGTGGGTGTACGAACTCTTCCCGCGCCTGTGGGAGCGCCGCATCCAGCGTGCGGGCACCATGTCCGGCGGTGAGCAGCAGATGCTGGCGATTGGCCGCGCGCTGATGAGCCAGCCGCGCCTGCTGCTGCTGGACGAACCGTCGCTCGGTCTGGCGCCGATCATCATCCAGCAGATTTTCGACACCATCGAGCAGCTGCGCAAAGAGGGGATGACTATCTTCCTCGTCGAGCAGAACGCCAACCAGGCGCTGAAGCTCGCCGATCGTGGCTACGTGCTGGAGAACGGCCGCGTGGTGCTGGAGGATACCGGCGACGCGCTGCTGGCGAACGAAGCGGTGCGGAGCGCGTATCTGGGCGGATAGGTAAAAGCAAAAAGGCAACGCAAGTTGCCTTTTTTAGTGTTTTCTCCCTCTCCCCGTGGGAGAGGGTCGGGGTGAGGGCACCAGACCGCACGAGGAAAAGCACAAAGGCAACGCAAGTTGCCTTTTTTAATGTTTTCTCCCTCTCCCCGTGGGAGAGGGTCGGGGTGAGGGCACCAGACCGCACCCAATCCAACACCCCCACCCCCCTTTCACACAACCATCATCCCCCTGACGCCTGGCTGTCACTTATCTGTAAACAAACAGTTATTTTTCTGTAATTCGAGCATGTCATGTTACCTCGCGAGCATAAAACGCGTGATATCGCGCATCCGGCACAATAAGAGAGATGACAATGACATCGTTACGACACACAGCTTTGGGTCTGGCACTGGGTCTGGCTTTTGCGACGAACGCAATGGCTGTCACCACCATTCCGTTCTGGCATTCCATGGAAGGGGAGTTGGGTAAAGAAGTTGACTCCCTGGCGCAGCGTTTCAACGACACCCATCCGGATTACAAAATTGTGCCGGTGTACAAAGGCAACTACGAGCAGAGCCTGAGCGCGGGCATCGCCGCCTTCCGTACCGGTAACGCACCTGCGCTGTTGCAGGTTTATGAAGTGGGTACCGCCACCATGATGGCCTCCAAAGCCATCAAGCCGGTCTATGAAGTGTTCAAAGAAGCGGGCATCAACTTCGATGAGTCGCAGTTCGTGCCGACCGTAGCGGGTTACTACACCGATTCCAAAACCGGCCACCTGCTGTCTCAGCCGTTTAACAGCTCCACGCCGGTGCTGTACTACAACAAAGACGCCTTCAAAAAAGCCGGTTTAGACCCGGAGCAGCCGCCAAAAACCTGGCAGGACCTGGCGGAGTACACCGCGAAGCTGAAGGCGGCGGGGATGAAGTGCGGCTACGCCAGCGGCTGGCAGGGCTGGATCCAGATTGAAAACTTCAGCGCCTGGCACGGCCTGCCGGTTGCGACCAAAAACAACGGCTTCGACGGCACCGACGCGGTACTGGAGTTCAACAAGCCTGAGCAGGTGAAGCATATCGCGCTGCTTGCCGATCTGAACAAGAAGGGCGACTTCAGCTATTTCGGGCGTAAAGACGAATCCACCGAGAAGTTCTACAACGGCGACTGCGCCATTACCACCGCCTCTTCCGGTTCGCTGGCGGATATCCGCCACTACGCCAAATTCAACTACGGCGTGGGCATGATGCCGTACGACGCTGACGTGAAGGGCGCGCCGCAGAACGCCATCATCGGCGGAGCGAGCCTGTGGGTGATGCAGGGTAAAGACAAGGGCACCTACAAAGGCGTAGCCGAATTCCTCGACTTCCTGGCCAAGCCTGAAAACGCCGCCGAGTGGCACCAGAAGACCGGCTACCTGCCGATCACCAAAGCCGCGTACGACCTGACCCGCGAGCAGGGCTTCTACAGCAAGAACCCAGGGGCGGACATTGCGACGCGTCAGATGCTGAACAAGCCGCCGTTGCCGTTCACCAAGGGTCTGCGTCTGGGCAACATGCCGCAGATCCGCACCATCGTGGATGAAGAACTGGAAAGCGTGTGGACCGGTAAGAAAACGCCACAGCAGGCGCTGGACTCTGCGGTAGAGCGCGGGAATCAGCTGCTGCGCCGCTTTGAGCAGTCGACCAAATCGTAATTCAAACCTGCCCCTCACCCTAACCCTCTCCCATAGGGGAGAGGGGACTGCGCGGAGCCGTCTTTTCTCCCTCGCCCCTTTGGGGAGAGGGCCGGGGTGAGGGGGAATACCTACAGAGCAAACCTATGTCATCATCCCGTCCGGTGTTCCGTTCCCGCTGGCTGCCCTATCTTCTGGTCGCGCCGCAGCTGGTCATCACCGTTATCTTCTTTATCTGGCCTGCGGGCGAAGCGCTGTGGTACTCGGTACAAAGCGTCGACCCGTTCGGGCTTTCCAGCCAGTTTGTTGGCCTGGACAACTTTACCGCACTGTTCCACGACAGCTACTACCTGGACTCCTTCTGGACGACGATGAAGTTCAGCGCGCTGGTGACCGTCAGCGGTCTGGTTGCCTCGCTGTTTTTCGCCGCGCTGGTGGACTACGTGGTGCGCGGCAGCCGTATTTATCAAACCCTGATGCTGCTGCCTTACGCCGTGGCTCCCGCCGTCGCCGCCGTACTGTGGATCTTCCTGTTTAACCCCGGTCGCGGATTGATTACCCACTTCCTGGCAGAGTTCGGCTACGACTGGAACCACGCCCAGAACAGCGGTCAGGCGATGTTCCTGGTGGTGTTCGCCTCGGTGTGGAAGCAGATCAGCTACAACTTCCTGTTCTTCTTTGCCGCGCTGCAGTCCATTCCGCGCTCGCTGGTGGAAGCCGCGGCAATTGACGGCGCAGGGCCCATTCGTCGCTTCTTCAGGCTGTCGCTGCCGCTGATCGCCCCGGTGAGTTTCTTCCTGCTGGTGGTTAACCTCGTGTACGCCTTCTTCGACACCTTCCCGGTGATCGACGCGGCGACCGCAGGCGGCCCGGTGCAGGCGACCACCACGCTGATTTACAAAATCTACCGCGAAGGCTTTGCGGGGCTGGATCTCTCCGCCTCCGCCGCGCAGTCGGTTGTGCTGATGTTCCTCGTTATCATCCTCACGGTGGTGCAGTTCCGCTATGTCGAAAGTAAGGTGCGCTACCAATGATTGAGAACCGTCGCGGGCTGACGATTTTCAGCCATACCATGCTGATTTTAGGGATTATCGTCATCCTCTTCCCGCTGTACGTGGCGTTTGTCGCCGCCACGCTGGACACCAAAGCGGTGTTCGACACGCCGATGACGCTGATCCCCGGCGGGCATCTGTTCGAGAACATGAAGACCATCTGGACTCAGGGCGTGGGCGCCAACAGCGCGCCGTTCTGGCTGATGATGCTCAACAGCTTCATCATGGCGTTTGGCATTACGGTCGGCAAAATTACGGTGTCGATGCTTTCGGCCTTCGCCATCGTCTGGTTCCGCTTTCCGCTGCGTAACCTCTTCTTCTGGATGATTTTTATCACCCTGATGCTGCCGGTAGAGGTGCGTATCTTCCCGACGGTAGAAGTGATTGCCAACCTGAAGCTGCTCGACAGCTACGCGGGCTTAACCCTGCCGCTGATGGCCTCGGCGACCGCCACCTTCCTGTTCCGCCAGTTCTTTATGACCCTGCCGGACGAGCTGATTGAAGCGGCGCGTATCGACGGCGCGTCGCCGATGCGCTTCTTCCGCGACATCGTGCTGCCGCTGTCGAAAACCAACCTCGCGGCGCTGTTTGTGATCACCTTTATCTACGGCTGGAACCAGTACCTGTGGCCGCTGCTGATTATTCAGGACGTTAACCTCGGTACCGCCGTGGCGGGCATCAAAGGCATGATCGCCACCGGCGAAGGCACCACGCTCTGGAACCAGGTGATGGCGGCGATGCTGCTCACCCTTATCCCACCCGTAGTCATTGTTTTAGCCATGCAGCGCGCGTTTGTCCGCGGCCTGGTCGATAGCGAGAAATAAGATGGCAGGTTTAAAACTTCAGGCAGTAACCAAAAGCTGGGATGGCAAAACCCAGGTGATTCAGCCGCTGACGCTCGACGTGGCGGACGGGGAATTTATCGTGATGGTCGGGCCGTCCGGCTGCGGCAAATCCACCCTGCTGCGCATGGTGGCGGGGCTGGAACGCGTGACTTCCGGGGATATCTGGATTGACCGCCAGCGCGTCACCGAGATGGAGCCTAAAGACAGAGGCATTGCGATGGTGTTCCAGAACTACGCCCTCTATCCGCACATGAGCGTGGAAGAGAACATGGCCTGGGGGCTGAAAATCCGCGGCATGGGCAAAGGCCATATCGACGAGCGGGTGAAAGAGGCGGCACGCATTCTCGAGCTGGACGGCCTGCTGAAGCGCCGCCCGCGCGAGCTCTCCGGCGGCCAGCGCCAGCGCGTGGCGATGGGGCGCGCCATCGTGCGCGATCCGGCGGTATTCCTGTTCGACGAGCCGCTCTCTAACCTCGACGCCAAGCTGCGCGTGCAGATGCGTCTTGAGCTGCAGCAGCTGCACCGTCGTTTGAAAACCACCTCCCTGTACGTGACCCACGATCAGGTCGAAGCCATGACCCTCGCCCAGCGCGTGATGGTGATGAACAAAGGCATCGCCGAGCAGATTGGCACTCCGGTGGAAGTGTACGAGAAACCGGCCACCCGCTTTGTGGCGAGCTTTATCGGCAGCCCGGCAATGAACCTGCTGGAAGGGCGTATCAGCAGCGCGGGCACGCATTTTGAGCTGGAAAGCGGGATGGCGTTGCCGATCAACTGGTACTATCGTGGCTACGCCGGGCGTAAGATGACGCTCGGTATCCGCCCCGAGCATATCGTTTTAACCTCTCAGGCGGACGGCGGCGTGCCGCTGGTGATGGACACGCTGGAGATGTTGGGTGCAGATAACCTGGCGCACGGGCGCTGGGGCGAACAAAAAATGGTGGTGCGCCTGCCGCATCAGGAGCGCCCGAAAGCAGGCAGCACGCTGTGGCTGCACTTGCCGGAAAACCATCTGCACCTGTTTGACGGTGAAACAGGACAACGAGTATGAGCAACTGGCCTTATCCCCACGTCGTCGCCCACCGTGGCGGCGGTAAGCTGGCGCCGGAGAACACCCTGGCGGCGATTGACGTCGGCGCGCGCTACGGTCACACGATGATCGAGTTCGACGCCAAGCTGTCGAAAGACGGCGAAATTTTCCTGCTGCATGACGATAACCTCGAACGCACCAGCAACGGCTGGGGCGTGGCGGGCGAGCTGCCGTGGCGCGATCTGCTGAAGGTGGACGCCGGAAGCTGGTACAGCGGCGAATTCAAAGGCGAACCGCTGCCGCTGCTGGCGGACGTGGCCGATCGCTGTCGCCAGCACGGCATGATGGCCAATATCGAAATCAAACCGACCACCGGCACCGGGCCGCTGACGGGCAAAGTCATTGCCCTGGCCGCGCGCGAGCTGTGGGAAGGGATGACCGCTCCGCTGCTGTCATCATTTGAAATCGATGCGCTGGAGGCCGCACAGGCGGTCGTACCTGAGCTGCCGCGCGGGCTGCTGCTTGACGAGTGGCGCGAGGACTGGCGCGAGCTGACGACACGCTTAGCGTGCGTTTCTATCCATCTCAACCACAGGCTGCTGGATGAGGCGCGGGTGAAGATGCTGAAGGACGCAGGCCTGCATATTCTGGTCTACACGGTTAACAAACCCCAGCGCGCAGCCGAACTGCTGCGCTGGGGCGTGGACAGTATCTGTACCGATGCAATCGACCTGATCGGCCCGGACTTTAGTTCTGCGGATTAAGCATGCTGCCATTCGACTGCGGCGGCAGCATGTGCTGCTGTCCGCTGCCTGACGACGTCATTCCCCCTAACATCCCGCCGTTTTTATTCGGCAGCGGCTGCTCGCGCACCTGCCCCTGCTGCACGCGCTGGGTGTTGGCGTTCATCTGATTTTGCAGGCTTTGCTGCTGCATCTGGGTCTGCGTTTTAAGCTGCTGATTAAGCATTCCTTTCTGCTGCTGTTGCTGGCTCATCATCTCCGTCTGCATACGCTGCTGGCTCGGGATAACGTAACCCTGCTGGTTCGGGTTGTTCATGGTGTTGAGTGGCTGTGCGAGCGCGGCAAACGGGATCAGCGCCGTAAGGATCCATAAGCGTTTCATTGTCATTTCCTCCTTTTGAGGTCTCTCTTAAGTTTACCCCGATTTCACCATGACGATGATTTTTTAGGAGTTGTGAACCAGGCTTAAGCGGGGAATATGGATCCCTTCACCTGGAGAACAATAATGATGAAACCAACGTTTTTGCGCTGGGTCGCCATCGCCGCGCTGATGGCTGGCGGTACATTTAGCGTGGCGGCCAACCCGCCAGCGGCGCCTCCGGTCTCTTACGGCGTGGAGGAAGATGTTTTTCATCCCGTGCGGGCAACCCATGGCATGGTGGCGTCGGTGGATGCGCTGGCAACCAAAGTGGGCGTCGATATTCTCAGGCAGGGCGGTAACGCGGTGGATGCAGCGGTCGCCGTCGGCTATGCGCTGGCGGTGACGCATCCGCAGGCGGGGAACCTGGGCGGCGGCGGCTTTATGATGCTGCGTACCAAAGACGGCAAAACCACCGCCATCGATTTCCGCGAAATGGCGCCTTCTCAGGCGTCCCGCGATATGTTCCTCGACGATCAGGGTAACCCTGACAGCAAAAAATCCCTGACTTCGCACCTCGCCACCGGCACGCCGGGCACCGTTGCGGGCTTCTCGCTGGCGCTGGAAAAATACGGCACGATGCCGCTGAACAAGGTGGTGCAGCCTGCTATCAAGCTGGCGCGCGACGGCTTTGTGGTAAACGATGCGCTGGCGGACGATCTCAAGACCTATGGCAGCGAAGTCATTCCGAATCACGAAAACAGCAAGGCCATCTTCTGGAAAGACGGTGAGCCCCTGAAGAAGGGCGATAGGCTGGTGCAGAAGAACCTCGCCAAAAGCCTGGAGCTGATTGCGGAGCACGGTCCGGACGCCTTCTACAAAGGGGCAATTGCCGACCAGATTGCGGAAGAGATGCAAAAGAACGGCGGGCTCATCACCAAAGCGGATCTTGCGGAATACAAGGCGGTGGAGCGCGAGCCGATTAGCGGTACCTATCGCGGATACGAGGTCTTCTCCATGCCGCCGCCGTCTTCCGGTGGGATCCACATCGTGCAGATCCTCAATATTCTCGAAAACTTCGATATGCACAAGTTCGGCTTCGGCAGCGCGGACGCCATGCAGGTGATGGCGGAAGCGGAAAAACGCGCCTACGCCGACCGGTCGGAATATCTCGGCGATCCGGACTTCGTGAAGGTGCCGTGGCAGGCGCTGACCAACAAGGCATATGCCAAATCCATTGCCGATCAGATTGACATCAACAAGGCCAAACCGTCGAGCGAGATCCGCCCCGGCAAGCTGGCGCCGTATGAAAGCAACCAGACCACCCACTTCTCGGTGGTGGATAAAGACGGTAACGCGGTGGCGGTGACGTACACGCTCAACACCACCTTCGGCACCGGGATTGTGGCGGGCAACAGCGGTATTCTGCTGAACAACGAGATGGATGACTTCTCTGCCAAACCGGGCGTGCCGAACGTCTACGGGCTGGTGGGCGGCGATGCGAATGCAGTAGGGCCTAAGAAACGTCCGCTGTCTTCTATGTCGCCCACCATTGTCGTGAAAGACGGGAAAACCTGGCTGGTGACCGGCAGCCCTGGCGGGAGCCGTATTATCACTACCGTGCTGCAGATGGTGGTGAACAGCATCGACTTTGGGATGAACGTCGCCGAAGCGACCAACGCACCGCGTTTCCATCACCAGTGGCTGCCGGACGAGCTGCGCGTGGAGAAGGGCTTTAGCCCGGACACCATCAAGCTGCTGGAACAGCGCGGGCAGAAGGTGGCGGTGAAGGAGGCGATGGGCAGCACCCAGAGCATTATGGTCGGGCCGGACGGGGCGCTGTTTGGCGCGTCGGATCCGCGGTCGGTGGATGATTTGTCGGCGGGGTATTAACGATTCCCCTCACCCTAACCCTCTCCCCGCAGGGGAGAGGGGATTGCACGGTGCGGTCTTTTCTCCCTCGCCCCTGTGGGGAGAGGGCCGGGGTGAGGGGAGTGTGTCACTTCATTCGCGCCATATAATACGCGTCCACATATTCACCGTTGCGCAGGGCATAGCGTTTGCCGGTGCCTTCAATTTCGAACCCGTGTTTTTTGTACACCGCAATCGCCGGTTCGTTATCGACAAATACCGTCAGCTCAATGCGGTCAACGCGCAGCCAGTTATCGCACATATCAATCATGGTGCGCATCAGAGCGCTGGCAACGCCCCGGTTTTGCCACTGCGCGCCGACACAAATCCCAAAATCAGCCACATGGCTGCGGCGCGGGCGTTGCGCGACGACGATGCACAGATGGCCGGCGACATGACCTTCTATGCAGGCGACGAGCTGCTTGATGCCGGGCTGGTCGGATAGCCGTTCTTGCCACATTTGCTCAGAGGGATGAGGAACCTGTAGTGTGTTGTGGTACACCTCCGGCTGGGCGTGGATCTGACGAATGGCGTCATAATCTTTCGGTTCCGCATGGCGTATCACTATCTCACTCATTCCTTGTTCCTCAGTCAGTTAAACGTCCCTTTCAACATCAATGACTTTAAAATTTGAGTCAACCGCTATTTTTTGCAAAAAGTATTGGACAAGTGCGAATGAGAATGATTATTATTGCTCTGCATTCAGGAAGACCGCTACGGGAACCTGAAAGCACGACATTGCTCACATTGCTTCCAGTATTACTTTAGCCAGCTTTTAGCTGGCTTTTTTTTTGTTATGGTTAGACTCAGTAACCTTCCAAAAGGACTGAGCCATGACACTACATTGCGCATTTATTGGATTTGGTAAAAGTACGACCCGCTACCACCTGCCGTATGTTCTCAACCGTAAAGACAGCTGGCACGTCGCGCACATCTTCCGCCGCCGCGCGAAGCCGGAAGAGCAATCCCCGCAGTATTCTCATATCCATTTCACCAGCGATCTTGATGAAGTACTTAACGATCCGCAGGTCAAACTGGTTGTTGTCTGCACCCACGCCGACAGCCATTTTGACTATGCGAAACGCGCGCTGGAAGCGGGTAAAAACGTGCTGGTGGAAAAGCCGTTCACCCCGACCATCGCCGAAGCAAAAGCGCTGTTCGCGCTGGCGAAAAGTAAAGGCCTGACCGTTACGCCGTATCAAAACCGTCGCTTTGACAGCTGCTTCCTGACGGCGAAAAAGGCGATTGAAAGCGGCAAGCTGGGCGACATTGTGGAAATCGAAAGCCACTTCGATTACTACCGTCCGGTGGCGGAAACCCAACCCGGCCTGCCGCAGGACGGCTCGTTCTATGGTCTGGGCGTGCATACGATGGACCAGATCATCTCTCTGTTTGGCCGACCGGACCACGTGGCGTATGACATCCGCAGCCTGCGTAACAAAGCCAACCCGGACGACACCTTTGAAGCGCAGCTGTTCTACGGCGACCTGAAGGCCATCGTCAAAACCAGCCATCTGGTGAAAATCGACTATCCGAAATTTATCGTTCACGGCACCAAAGGATCGTTCGTTAAGTACGGCATCGACCAGCAGGAGACCAGCCTGAAGGCCAACATCATGCCGGGTGAACCGGGCTTTGCGGCGGATAATTCCGTGGGCGTGCTGGAGTATGTGAACGATGAGGGGGTGACGGTGAGAGAAGAGCTGAAGCCGGAAACTGGCGACTATGGCCGCGTCTACGATGCGCTATACGAAACCCTCACAACCGGCACGCCGAATTACGTCAAGGAATCTGACGTTCTGACCAACCTGGAAATCCTCGAGCGGGCCTTTGAGCAGGCTTCTCCTGCCACGGTAACCCTCGCGAAATAAGCAAAAACGGCTCCTCTGTGCTTGTTCATAATTTTTGAACAGAGGAGTCAATTTTCACCCTCTATGATCCCAGGCAGTTTGCGTCCACACTTACTCCATCGAAACGAACTGAGGGTGAAACAATGATCTACTTACGCAAAGCAAACGAACGTGGTCACGCGAATCATGGCTGGCTGGACTCATGGCATTCATTCTCGTTTGCCGACTACTACGACCCGAACTTCATGGGCTTCTCCGCACTGCGCGTGATTAACGACGACGTGATTGATGCAGGCCAGGGCTTCGGTACCCACCCGCACAAGGACATGGAAATCCTGACCTATGTGCTGGAAGGGGCGGTAGAACACCAGGACAGCATGGGCAACAAAGAGCAGGTTCCGGCGGGCGAGTTCCAGATTATGAGTGCGGGTACCGGGGTGCGTCACTCCGAGTACAACCCGAGCAAAACGGAAAAACTGCACCTGTATCAAATCTGGATCATTCCAGAAGAGACCGGCATCACGCCACGCTACGAACAACGCCGCTTCGACGCGAAACAGGGCAAACAGCTGGTGCTGTCCCCGGATGCGCGTGAAGGTTCCCTGAAGGTGCATCAGGATATGGAGCTGTACCGCTGGGCGCTGGCGAAAGACGAACAGTCTGTGCACCAGATTGCCGCCAACCGCCGCGTCTGGATCCAGGTGGTGAAAGGTGAAGTGTCCATCAACGGCACCAAAGCGACAACCGCCGATGGCCTGGCCGTCTGGGATGAGCAGGCGCTTTCCGTGCATGCCGACAGCGAAAGTGAAATTCTGCTGTTTGACCTGCCGCCGGTGTAATAAATCATAAATAAATGCCCATCCTTCCCTTTGGCAGGGGAAGGATGGGCTTTGTCCGTGATAAACTGAGTAAATCTCTCACTTCAAGATTTCTCAGGACGATGAAAAAGAAACGCCCCGTACTTCAGGATGTCGCCGATCGCGTCGGTGTGACCAAAATGACGGTCAGCCGTTTTTTACGTAACCCGGAACAGGTTTCCGTGGCGTTGCGTGGCAAGATTGCCGCGGCCCTTGATGAACTGGGTTATATCCCCAACCGCGCGCCCGATATTCTCTCCAATGCGACCAGCCGTGCGGTGGGCGTCCTGCTTCCTTCCCTGACCAACCAGGTTTTCGCCGAAGTTTTGCGCGGCATTGAAAGCGTCACCGATGCTTTTGGCTATCAGACCATGCTCGCCCACTACGGGTACAAGCCGGAACTGGAAGAGGAACGTCTTGAATCGATGCTTTCCTGGAACATCGACGGCCTGATTTTAACCGAACGTACCCACACTGCCCGCACGCTCAAAATGATTGAAGTGGCCGGTATCCCGGTGGTGGAGCTGATGGACAGTCAGTCGCCGTGCCTCGATATCGCCGTGGGGTTCGATAACTTCGAAGCGGCGCGCCAGATGACGGCGGCGATCATCGCTCGCGGTCATCGTCATATCGCCTATCTGGGTGCACGTCTTGATGAACGTACTATCATCAAACAGAAGGGATACGAGCAGGCGATGCTCGACGCGAACCTAACCCCGTACAGCGTGATGGTGGAACAGTCCTCTTCCTATACGTCGGGTATTGAGCTGATGCGCCAGGCACGACGCGAGTATCCGCAACTGGACGGTATTTTCTGTACCAACGATGACCTTGCGGTCGGTGCGGCGTTTGAGTGCCAGCGTCTGGGGCTCAAGATCCCTGATGATATGGCAATTGCCGGTTTCCACGGCCACGACATTGGCCAGGTGATGGAGCCGCGTCTGGCGAGCGTCCTGACCCCGCGTGAACGTATGGGCCGCATTGGCGCAGAACGCCTGCTGGCGCGCATTCGTGGCGAGACGGTTACCCCAAAAATGTTAGATTTAGGTTTCACCTTGTCACCGGGTGGATCTATTTGAACTGACAAATTTGAAGTAGCTCACACTTATTCACTTCGCGCACGTTTGGATATTGCTTCTCTTTTGCCCCGGCAGGACAATGTTACCGATAACTGTTACCCGTAACAATTGACTGAGGGACACCCTTTGAGCACGACTAATCACGATCACCACGTCTACGTCCTGATGGGCGTTTCCGGTAGCGGGAAATCAGCCGTAGCCAGCGAAGTGGCGCATCAACTCCAGGCTGCGTTCCTTGATGGCGACTTCCTCCATCCGCGCAGCAACATCATGAAAATGGCCTCCGGCGAGCCGCTGAACGACGACGACCGCAAACCGTGGTTGCAGGCGCTGAATGACGCCGCGTTCGCCATGCAGCGTACCAACAAAGTCTCCCTGATCGTCTGCTCTGCGCTGAAAAAAACCTACCGCGACCTGCTGCGCGACGGTAACCCGAACCTCTCTTTCATCTACCTGAAAGGGGACTTCGAGGTGATTGAAAGCCGCCTGAAGGCGCGTAAAGGTCACTTCTTCAAAACCCAGATGCTGGTGACGCAGTTCGAAGCGCTGCAGGAGCCGGGTGAAGATGAGAAAGATGTCTTAGTGGTTGATATCGATCAGTCACTGGAAGGTGTTGTTGCCAGCACCATCGAGGTCATTAATAAAAGGCAGTAAGTTTTGAGTACATTAACGCTAGTTTTGACAGCAGTGGGTTCCGTGTTGCTGCTGCTGTTTTTAGTGATGAAGGCGCGTATGCACGCTTTTGTCGCTTTGATGGTGGTTTCTATAGGTGCAGGTCTCTTTTCCGGTATGCCGCTCGACAAGATCGCCGCGACGATGGAAAAAGGGATGGGAGGCACGCTGGGCTTCCTGGCGATTGTGGTCGCCCTTGGCGCGATGTTTGGCAAGATTTTGCACGAGACGGGCGCGGTCGACCAGATTGCCGTCAAGATGCTGAAATCCTTCGGTCACAGCCGCGCGCACTACGCGATTGGTCTGGCTGGTCTGATTTGCGCGCTGCCGCTGTTCTTCGAAGTGGCCGTAGTGCTGCTGATAAGCGTCGCGTTCTCCATGGCGCGCCATACCGGCACTAACCTCGTGAAGCTGGTTATTCCGCTGTTTGCGGGCGTGGCGGCGGCCGCAGCGTTTCTGCTGCCGGGGCCTGCGCCGATGCTGCTGGCGTCCCAGATGCACGCCGACTTTGGCTGGATGATCCTGATTGGCCTGTGCGCGGCAATCCCGGGGATGATTATTGCCGGTCCGCTGTGGGGCAACTTCATCAGCCGTTACGTTGAGCTGCATATTCCGGACGACGTCACCGAGCCGCACCTGGGCGAGGGCAAAATGCCGTCCTTCGGCTTCAGCCTGTCGCTGATCCTGCTCCCGCTGGTTCTCGTGGGTCTGAAAACCATCGCCGCGCGCTTTGTGCCGGTGGGTTCCAGCGCCTACGAATGGTTCGAGTTCATCGGTCACCCGTTCACGGCGATCCTGGTGGCCTGTCTGGTGGCGATTTACGGCCTGGCGATGCGTCAGGGAATGCCGAAAGATCGGGTGATGGAGATCTGCGGTGCCGCGCTGCAGCCTGCGGGCATTATCCTGCTGGTGATCGGCGCTGGCGGCGTGTTCAAGCAGGTGCTGGTGGATTCCGGCGTAGGCCCAGCTCTGGGCGAAGCGCTGACCGGGATGGGCCTGCCGATTGCGGTCACCTGCTTCGTGCTGGCTGCGGCGGTGCGTATCATCCAGGGTTCCGCAACCGTGGCGTGCTTAACCGCCGTGGGTCTGGTGATGCCGGTGATTGAACAGCTGAACTACTCCGGTGCGCAGATGGCGGCGCTGTCTATCTGTATCGCGGGCGGTTCGATTGTGGTCTCTCACGTTAACGACGCGGGCTTCTGGCTGTTCGGTAAATTTACCGGCGCCACCGAAGCGCAAACCCTGAAAACCTGGACGCTGATGGAAACCATCCTCGGCACGACGGGTGCCATTGTCGGGATGATTGCTTTCACACTGCTGAGCTGAATGCGGTGATTTAACAAGGCTCAAAAATAAGGCCCGGTAGCGTTAACGCTTACCGGGCCTTTATATTATGCAGAACGCCAGGCCGGGTCAGGTAAAACCACCAACCCGGCTTTTTCACATCACTCGCCCTGCGTCGCGCTCTCGATCGTCAAACGCACATCTGACGTAATGAGTTCGGCCAGCATCTGGTACACCTTCAGCGTCTCTTCCGGCTCGGCATCACCCGTATCGCTGATGTAGCCTTCGTCACGCAGCGTCAGGACCAGAGAGCTGAAGACCGCTTTGTCGAAGAATTCCGGGGCGTTAATGCCGTGCAGAACGGACAGGCGCTGTGCCAGCGTCCGGCTCTCTTTCTCCAGCGTGCCGCGGTTGATAGACGGGTTCGCACTCAGCAGCCAGAACGTAATGGCGTAGCGCTGCAGCGTTTCGCGCGCACCGGCAGCAAGCAGTTGCAGGGTTCGGGAACGCGACGGATTGATGTGCAGCTCGTCGTTTGAGACGGTGATCAGCCCCTGACGACGCAGCTCTTCCGTCAGTTTGTCCAGTTCGCCCGCCAGCTCGTCTTTGCTCCAGCGCAGGAACAGCTCCGCTTTCAGCATCGGATAGAGCGTCTCAACGTGACGCAATAGCTCCTGACGCGAAATACGGCGATGCTGGGTGATGATAGCCGCCATGAGTGACGGCAGCATCAGCATATGGGTGATGTTGTTGCGGTAGTAGGTCATCAGCACTGCCTGCTCGCGCGGCAGAATGATGATGTCGCCGATCGTGTCCTTTTCGACTTCAAACTTGTTCATCTGCAGCGCGTGATCGATAAGCTCACTGGCGGTAGCAGAAGGCACGGTTGAATCAACGGAATACGGCACGTTGCGCATCATGTCCAGATAGCAATCCAGCTGCTCCGTGAGCTGTTCGCGGGTCAGCGAGCGCTGACGCGAAGCCAGAAGCGCCGTACAGCACAGGTTCATGGCGTTAGCCGCACCGGCGTTGTTAATACGCACCATCAGCTCGGACGCGATGCCGTTGACCGTTGGCGTCAGCCAGGCCGGACGAATCGCTTCGATAGGATCGATGGATTCACGCCACTCGGGAACGTGATGGTTCAGATACGTCATCAGCGGCATCGGTTCGCCGAAGTTCACGTAGCCCTGACCGAGATTGCGTAGCTTGCTCAAGCCGCGAAGCATCTGCGGCAGGCTCTCTTTCTCTTTGGTCGCACCGCGCAGCTCTTTGGCGTACGTGCCCACTTCCATCACGTGCTCATAGCCAATGTAGATTGGCACCAGCGTGATTGGACGGGTTCCTCCGCGCAGCATCGCCTGAATGGTCATCGACAGCGTGCCGGTCTTCGGATCGAGCAGACGTCCGGTACGGGAACGACCGCCCTCCACGAAGTACTCCACGGAATAGCCTCGGCTGAACAGCTCGCCCAGATACTCGCGGAACACGGTGGAGTAGAGCTTGTTGCCCTTGAAGGTGCGACGGATAAAGAACGCGCCCAGGCGGCGGAAAATCGGACCTGCTGGCCAGAAATTCAGGTTGATACCGGCAGCAATGTGCGGCGGTACCAGCCCCTGGTGATAGAGCACGTAGGAAAGAAGCAGGTAGTCCATGTGGCTGCGGTGGCAGGGAACATAGACAATCTCATGGCCATCGTGCGCCAGCTGACGCACACGTTCGGCATTATGAACGTTGATGCCCTGATACAGGCGGTTCCAGGTAAAGCCGAGAATACGATCGGACAGGCGAATCATCTCGTAAGAGAAGTTCGCTGCAATCTCTTCCATCAGCGCAATGGCGTTCTGCTGGGCTTTCTCATGCGATATTTTCTTGCTGCGCGCTTCGTCTTCAACGGCGCGGGCAATCGCTTTGGAGGCCAACAGCTTGTTGAACAGATCCTGACGCGCCGGGAGACGCGGCCCTACGGCAGCGAGGCGCTGGCGCGCGAAGTGCATACGCGCCACGCGCGCCAGTTTTTGCGCGATGATCTTGTCGGTACCGTGCTCGTCCGCCATTCGACGCAGCGAAACGGAAGGGGAGAAACGCACAAAGCTGTCGCGT
The DNA here is from genome assembly GCA_030737815.1 of Allium fistulosum. Classification (NCBI taxonomy): domain Eukaryota; kingdom Viridiplantae; phylum Streptophyta; class Magnoliopsida; order Asparagales; family Amaryllidaceae; genus Allium; species Allium fistulosum. The sequence continues at coordinate 50,768,888 of JASFAW010000009.1, read as the reverse complement.
CCCAGCCAGGAGACCGCGAAGAACTTCTGGATGCCGTTAAGCATGCGCAGCGGCGGGTTCTCTTCACCTTTTTCACGGCCCGGACGACGACCAAACATCACCGATACCGGCACCATCTGCACATCCAGATCGGGGTTGCTGCGGTGCAGGTCAAGATAGTCGTGGAACAGCTTGATGGACTCTTCTTTTGGCGTGTAGTAGGTAAACACGCGCGGTCCACCGTGAATGAACACGTAGCGCGGCAGCAGCGTACCGTCAACTTCAAGCGGTTCAAGCGGGTCCGGTAAGTCATGCGCCAGACACTGGGCGCGAAGCGTCAGTAAGTCTGCCTTCGAGTTATAAGGCAAAACGTACATAATAGGACGCGAGGTATCGAGCCCCAATTCCAGCGCGGGTTCTGCTGGGATAGACTTGCTTTTTACCAGGATGCTTAATGGTAAATTAAGTAATTTGTAGTAAATTCGTGGCCAGCCGGACATAAACGATGTAAAGCCTCTGGTTAATAATGCAATTGCGGCGCAAGGATAACAGAAAGCGCGCAAAATTTCTGTTGTTACCCGTCATACTTCAGGCTGTAGCGAAACGCGCTACAGTTCCTGTTACTGACGCTTTTTTTCATAAAAGGTTCTTTTAATGGCCAATAATACCACTGGGTTAACGCGTATCATCAAAGCCGCCGGCTATTCATGGAAAGGTTTCCGTGCCGCGTGGATCAACGAAGCCGCCTTTCGCCAGGAGGGCGTCGCCGCTATCATCGCGGTGATCATCGCCTCTTTCCTTGATGTTGATGCTATTACCCGCGTACTTCTAATCGGTTCCGTGCTTCTGGTGATGATAGTGGAAATTCTTAATAGCGCTATTGAAGCCGTTGTTGATCGCATTGGTTCAGATTTCCACGAGCTTTCTGGCCGCGCAAAAGACATGGGCTCTGCTGCCGTGTTGCTGGCGATTATCACTGCCGTTATCACCTGGGTCACGCTGCTTTGGTCGCATTTCCGATGAGCCTCGAGGAATAATTAAGTCCCTGGTTTTTTGTGCAGTTTTTGGTTCCAAAATCGCCTTTGACTGTATATACTCACAGCATAACTGTATATACACCCAGGGGGCGGAATGAAAGCGTTAACGACCAGGCAGCAAGAGGTGTTTGATCTCATCCGGGATCATATCGGCCAGACGGGTATGCCACCCACGCGTGCGGAAATCGCGCAGCGTCTGGGCTTCCGTTCTCCGAATGCTGCCGAAGAACACCTGAAAGCGCTGGCGCGTAAAGGCGTGATTGAGATTGTTTCAGGCGCGTCACGCGGTATCCGCCTGCTGGTGGAAGAAGAGACGGGTATTCCGCTGATAGGCCGTGTTGCCGCCGGTGAGCCTTTACTGGCACAGCAGCATATTGAAGGCCACTACCAGGTTGATCCTGGCATGTTCAAACCGAGCGCAGATTTCCTGCTGCGCGTTAGCGGTATGTCGATGAAAGACATCGGTATTCTTGATGGCGATCTGCTTGCGGTGCACAAAACGCAGGATGTGCGTAACGGCCAGGTAGTTGTCGCGCGCATTGATGATGAAGTCACCGTCAAGCGTCTGAAAAAACAGGGTAACACCGTTCAGCTGCTGCCTGAAAACAACGAGTTCTCCCCGATTGTGGTCGATCTCCGCGAACACAACTTCTCTATCGAAGGACTGGCGGTTGGGGTCATTCGCAACGGTGAATGGCTGTAATCTCTTCCTGACAGGCTATGGCGCCGCTGTAGCCTGCTTCATTCTCCACTCCCGGTATTTTTCATGTCACTGCTGACGGAATCAGATAAGGCATTGTGGCGTCTCGCTCTGCCGATGATTTTCTCCAATATCACCGTGCCCTTGCTGGGGCTGGTCGATACTGCCGTTATTGGTCATCTTGATTCGCCTGCTTATCTTGGCGGCGTGGCGATTGGCGCGACGGCAACCAGCTTCCTGTTTATGCTGCTGCTCTTTTTGCGCATGAGCACCACCGGGCTCACGGCACAGGCTTATGGTGCAAAAGATCCGCTGCGTCTGGCGCGCGCGCTGGTCCAGCCGCTGATCCTTGCGCTTGGCGCGGGAGTGTTAATCGTTTTATTACGTACGCCCCTGATCGACCTTGCGCTCCATGTTGTCGGCGGCAGCGAGGCGGTACTGGCTCAGGCGCGCCGTTTCCTTGAAATTCGCTGGCTCAGCGCGCCCGCCTCGCTGGCAAACATGGTTCTGCTGGGGTGGCTACTGGGCGTGCAGTACGCCCGTGCACCGGTGATTTTGCTGGTGGCAGGCAACCTTCTCAACATTGTGCTGGATGTCTGGCTGGTAATGGGCCTGCATATGAACGTGCAGGGCGCGGCGCTGGCGACGGCGATTGCCGAATACGGAACCTTTATTATCGGTCTGTGGATGGTCTGGCGCGTGCTGGCGATGCGCGGGATCTCCCTGGCGCTGCTCAAAACCGCATGGCGCGGCAATATCCGTAGGCTGCTGGCGCTCAATCGTGACATCATGCTGCGCTCGCTGCTGCTTCAGCTCTGCTTCGGCGCGCTGACGGTTTTCGGGGCCCGACTGGGGCCAGAAATCGTCGCGGTCAACGCGGTATTGATGACGCTGCTGACCTTTACCGCCTACGCGCTGGACGGATTTGCCTATGCGGTAGAAGCGCATTCCGGGCAGGCGTACGGGGCGCGCGAAAGCGAGCAGCTTAGGGACGTCTGGCGGGCAGCCTGCCGCCAGTCTGGGCTGGTGGCGCTGGCGTTTGGCCTGGTTTACGCCTGCTTTGGTGAGCAAATTGTCGCGTTGCTTACGTCTCTTCCTGCGCTGCGCGAGCTGGCGAGTCACTATCTCATCTGGCAAGTCATCTTACCGGTGGTCGGCGTCTGGTGTTATCTGCTGGACGGCATGTTTATTGGTGCGACGCGCGGAGCGGAAATGCGTAACAGCATGGCGGTCGCGGCGGCCGGGTTTGGTCTGACGCTGCTGACGCTTCCCTGGCTGGGTAATCACGGTTTGTGGCTGGCCCTGGCCGTTTTCCTCTCGCTGCGAGGGATATCGCTGGCTTTTATCTGGCACCGCCACTGGCAAAACGATACCTGGTTCCCTTCACGTCACGATATATCGTGACGGTTAAAGATTCCGAATATCAAATCAACTGCCGAATCCTTAACTACAATAATTATCACGTCCAGCAGAAAAGAACGTAACGGACGTTACGACCCGACGCTTAACTAAGAGGACACGATGATGAATAAAGACGAAATCGGCGGCAACTGGAAGCAGTTCAAGGGTAAAGCGAAAGAACAGTGGGGTAAGCTGACCGATGACGATATGACCGTCATTGAAGGTAAACGCGATCAGCTTGTCGGTAAAATCCAGGAGCGTTACGGCTACGCAAAAGACCAGGCGGAAAAAGAAGTGGGCGACTGGGAAAAACGCAACGACTACCGCTGGTAACCGGGCTATACCCGCAAGTACAAGGAAGTACACCCTGAGGGCGGCCATGAGCCGCCTTTGCTTTTACTACTGCTAACGCGGTTTTTTCTTCACAAGAATAGAGTGGTCGTGCTGACATGCGTCCTGATGGCGGCAGGCTTCCACTTCCACGCAGGCAGAGCACAGTCCGTGCGCTTCAATCACGTTATGACGCAGGGCAAAACCCATTTTCGCCGCCAGCGTATGCATAATATCTTCCACGCCTTCCGCAGCCTCTTCTTTCACCACGCCGCAGCGGTCGCAGATAAACATCGCCGATGTATGGGTGGGCTGATCGAACAGATGGCACAACACGTAGCTGTTGGTGGACTCAACTTTATGCACGAATCCTTGTTCCAGCAGGAAATCAAGGGCGCGATACACGGTTGGTGGTTTCGCCTGCGGCTCGCTTTCGCGGAGCAGGTCCAGCAGATCGTAAGCGCTGATGGCACCCTGCTGCAGGCTCATCAGACGTAAGACTTCAAGGCGCTGCGGAGTCAGGCGCACATTGCGTTGCGCACACAGCTTTTCGGCCTGCGCTAACAGCTCTTTTGTGGACTTATCCATTTAGCACCCCGGATGTTATAGGACGGAAACCCCCACTTTATCATGTTCTGGTAAAAACGCCGAGATCCGCCAGTCTGTGCTATACCTGACCCATTGCAAAACGGGAAATAAACAATGAAAAAACCTGACTGTATTCGGCACTGGCGCGACGTTGAAGGCGCGGATGATTCGACCTATCCAGATAGCGATGAGCGTTTTTCTATCGGCGCCCCGTTGGCTCGCAAGCTTGGGCTCGGGCGCATTGGTATCCATCATGAGCGTTTACCGCCCGGGCGCAGAACGTCCTATCCGCATGCGGAAAGCGACGAAGAAGAGTTCATTTACGTGCTCGAAGGTCATCCAGAAGCGTGGATTAATGGCTATTTATGGAAACTTGAACCGGGCGACAGCGTGGGGTTTCCTGCCGGAACCGGTATCTGCCACACCTTTATCAACAACACGGACGAAGAGGTGCGGTTACTGGTCGTTGGCGAGGCCAATAAGAAGCACAACCGCATCTACTATCCGCTCAACCCCGTGTATGCCGCTACCCGTGAGGATCGCTGGGTAGACCACCCGCCCCAGTTTTTTGGACCGCATGATGGAAAACCTGGGAAAAAATAATTTCCTCTTCTATAAATATTGAGGGCCGTCACAAAATATAACAGGCCGTAAGGGAGTTTTACTTAGGGATAGAAATAGCGGGTCTTTTACTACTTATTCACAGCAATAGTTCGTTCCTGTTTGGGTGATAACAGACAGGGGTTATTTCATAACAGACTATAACGGGCATACTGTGAAAAAAAATTTTAAATTTTCGGTGGTTAGTATCGCTGTTTCCTTGTTTATGGCAAATCAGGCGGGAGCAGCCAATACCTGGACAGAATCACGTAGCGACGCAATGGGTGGCACTGGCGTTGCCTCCGGGAACTATGGTAGCGGGGCGTTAATCAACCCCGCGTTGCTGGCAAAGGCAAAACCGGACGATGATGTGACGGTCATTTTGCCGTCCGTTGGCGTACAGGTAACGGATGAGGACAATCTTCAGGACGAGATTGATACCATCAACGACAAAATCAATCACTATAAGGATGTGGTTGATGACCTCACGCCAAGGGAGATCATCACCAATCCGTTAGGTTCCATTAATCAATTCCAGGGCGCGGCCAAAGATCTGGCCGATGAGCTGGACTACCTCAAGGGCAAAACCGCACGCGCGACGGCAGGTGCAGGGCTTGCCGTGAGTATCCCTAACGATGTGCTTTCCGTGGCCTTTATGGCGAAAGGCTATGCCCATGGCCGGGTGAGCTCGTCTATCGATCAGCAAGATATTGATTATCTGCGCGGTATTCAACAAAGCAAAGTGGTGGCTGCCGGTGTTGCCCTGGACGCTGCGCTGAACGGCACGGATCAGATCACTAAAAACCTTAACTCAACGGCGTCTGGCCGGGCAGCGATTGTGTCCGACTATGGTGTTGCCGTTGCCCGTCAGTTTGACCTCGGCGGTGTCCCGGTTTCCGTGGGCGTGACGCCAAAGCTGCAAAAAACCTGGGTCTATAACTACACCACGTCAATCTACGATTACGACAGTAACAAGTGGAACGACAGCCGCTACCGCACGGACGACACGGGCTTTAACGTCGATGCCGGTATCGCGGCTGATTTCGGCGAACACTGGACGGTTGGCGTGAGCGGTCAAAACCTGATGTCGCGCGATATCGACACCAAAGATATCCGTATCCGCAACGGCCGGACGGGAGAAGTGGTGAGCTACAAAGACACCTACCAGATCCGTCCGCTGGTGACCGCCGGCGCCGCCTGGCATAACGACCTGGTGACGCTGACCGCCGATGGCGATCTGACGGAAACCAAAGGCTTCAAGAGCGAAGATACGTCGCAGTACGTTGGCGTCGGTGCCGAGGTTACGCCGCTCAGCTGGCTGGCGGTGCGTGCGGGTTATCGCGCGGACGTGAAGGGTAACGACAGCAATGTCTTTACCGGCGGTGTCGGTTTCGCACCGTTCAGTACCGTTCATGTTGACCTGATGGGACTTTACGGTGAGGACGAAACCTGGGGCGCAGGGGCTCAGCTGAGCATGACGTTCTAAAGTCCACCGGAGGCGCTGCGCCTCCGGCTTTTCTTTGTGCTATAGTAGCGCCCCTTTTCCACCAGATGCTTAAAACTTCGCCATGTCGTCAGAATTACAGACCGCTTTCCCTGCACACCGTTTCTCCATTGCGCCGATGCTCGACTGGACGGACAGACACTGCCGCTACTTCCTGCGCCAGCTCTCCCGCCATACGCTGCTGTACACCGAAATGGTGACCACGGGCGCAATCATTCACGGGAAGGGCGACTATCTGGCCTATAGCGAAGAAGAGCATCCGGTTGCCCTGCAGCTGGGCGGCAGCGATCCGGCCGCGCTGGCGCAGTGCGCGAAGCTGGCGGAAGAACGCGGCTACGACGAGATCAACCTGAACGTTGGCTGCCCGTCCGACCGCGTGCAAAACGGCATGTTTGGCGCCTGTCTGATGGGGAATGCACAGCTGGTAGCGGACTGTATCAAGGCGATGCGCGATGTGGTCTCCATTCCGGTCACGGTCAAAACCCGTATCGGCATTGACGACCAGGACAGCTACGAATTCCTGTGCGACTTCATCAACACGGTATCCGGGAAAGGCGAGTGTGAGATGTTCATCATCCACGCGCGAAAAGCCTGGCTCTCCGGCCTCAGCCCGAAAGAGAACCGCGAGATCCCGCCGCTGGACTATCCGCGCGTGTATCAACTGAAGCGTGACTTTCCGCACCTGACGATGTCCATTAACGGCGGCATCAAGTCGCTTGAAGAGGCCAAAGCGCATCTGGCGCATATGGATGGCGTGATGGTCGGCCGCGAGGCGTATCAGAACCCGGGCATTCTGGCGACGGTCGATCGCGAAATCTTTGGTATCGAAGGCGCAGACACCGATCCGGTTGCCGTCGTGCGTGCGATGTACCCTTACATTGAGCGCGAACTGAGCAATGGCACCTATCTGGGCCATATCACCCGCCATATGCTTGGCCTGTTCCAGGGTATTCCGGGCGCGCGTCAGTGGCGCCGCTACCTGAGCGAGAATGCGCATAAAGCCGGTGCCGATATTGAGGTGCTGGAACATGCTCTGCGACTGGTGGCAGACAAGCGATAACTTTCGCTAAAAGTTCGTCAAATTCACCACGCCCTGTGAACGTTCGCGGGGCGTTTTGCTTTAATAACAAAAGGTTAATACTGGCATGATTCTTGTAATGCTGAGTGCATTACTCGGGAACTCGTGGGAGAGCACCATGCTGGAACTACTTTTTGTGATTGGCTTTTTTGTCATGTTGTTAGCGACAGGCGTTTCGCTGCTCGGCATTCTGGCGGCTATCGTAGTAGCGACGGTGGTCATGTTTATTGGCGGACTGTTTGCGCTGACGATCAAACTGTTGCCGTGGCTACTGCTGGCCATTGCGGTCGTGTGGGTGATTCGGGCGATTAAAGCGCCAAAAGTGCCCAGTTATCAGCGCAATAACCGCTTCCGTTACTAAGGTATTGAGGGGTTCGTCACATACTTGTAACTTTTCCGGCGGCATGGCTTAGAACAGAATAGGATTTAGTTATCGAATCTGTCACTATGGCTGCCGTTAAAGAATTCATCGAGCTGTACCCTACATACAGCCGAACTAAAAAAAGAAAGGGCTTCCCACGGGAAGCCCAATTTCTTTTTGGGGCTCAGGGAATCAACAAGCTCGACCCCTGCGTCGCCCGGCTCTCCAGCACCTCATGCGCGCGCTGCGCATCGGTCAGCGCGAATTTCTGCGCATCTGCCACATCCACTTTGATGACGCCGCTGGCGATCAGCGAGAACAGCTCGTTGCTGGCTTCCTCAAGTTCTTCCCGGTTGGTGATGTATCCTTGCAGGGAAGGGCGAGTCACATACAGCGAACCTTTCTGATTCAGAATACCGAGATTAACGCCGGTGACCGCGCCAGACGCATTGCCGAAGCTGACCATCAGACCACGGCGCTGCAGACAGTCCAGCGACGCTTCCCACGTGTCTTTCCCCACCGAGTCATACACCACGCGCACTTTTTTGCCGCTGGTGATCTCCTTCAGCCGCTCAACAATGCTCTCTTCACGATAGTTAATCACCTGCCAGGCGCCCGCCTGCAGCGCGCGCTGCGCTTTTTGTGCATTTCCGACGGTGCCGATCAGCTTCGCGCCCAGCGCCTTTGCCCACTGACAGGCGATGAGCCCGACGCCACCCGCTGCGGCATGGAACAGGAACTGCTCGTCGGGCTTAATTTCATAGGTTTTGCGCAGCAGGTAGTAAACCGTCAGACCTTTCAGGAACGAGGCCGCCGCCTGCTCAAAGGAGATGGCGTTAGGCAGCAGGGCGGCTTTATCCGCCGGAACGTTGTGGACGGAGCTGTAAGCGCCCAGCGCAGACTGCGCGTACACCACGCGGTCGCCCTCTTTAATATGCTTAACCGCGCTGCCCACTTTGACGACGACCCCGGCTGCCTCGGTGCCCAGGCCGCTCGGCATTGACGGCGGCGGGTAGAGACCGCCGCGAATATAAGTGTCGATGTAGTTTATGCCTATGGCTTTGTTTTCAACCTGCACTTCGTTTTCGCCAGGCGCGGCAGGGGTGAACTCCACCGCTTTCAGTACGTCTGGCCCACCGTGTTTCTGGAATTCAATGCGCGTTGCCATGCTCCCTCCGTAAGAAAAATATGGTAATCTTTCGACCCACTCTTTATCTCGGTAACTCCATTCACTATGGCAGGAAACAAACCCTTCAACAAACAGACTGAACCTCGCGAGCGTGATTTCCAGGTCGCAGGGTTAAAGGTCCCGCCGCACTCGATTGAAGCGGAACAGTCGGTGTTGGGCGGTTTAATGCTGGATAACGAGCGCTGGGACGACGTCGCCGAGCGCGTCGTGGCGGAAGATTTCTACACCCGCCCGCACCGCCACATCTTTACCGAAATGGCGCGTCTGCAGGAGTCGGGCAGCCCAATCGACCTGATCACGCTCGCGGAATCGCTGGAGCGCCTTGGTCAGCTCGACAGCTGCGGCGGGTTTGCCTATCTGGCGGAACTGTCAAAAAACACGCCTAGTGCGGCGAACATCAGCGCGTATGCCGATATCGTGCGCGAACGTGCCGTCGTTCGCGAGATGATCTCGGTGGCGAACGAGATCGCCGAAGCCGGTTTTGATCCGCAAGGGCGCACCAGCGAAGACCTGCTCGACCTGGCTGAATCCCGCGTCTTTAAAATCGCCGAAAGCCGCGCCAATAAAGACGAAGGTCCAAAAAACATCGCCGATGTCCTCGACGCCACCGTCGCGCGTATCGAACAGCTGTTCCAGCAGCCGCACGACGGTGTGACCGGGGTAAACACCGGATATGACGATTTGAACAAGAAAACCGCCGGTCTGCAGCCGTCGGATTTGATTATCGTCGCCGCGCGTCCGTCGATGGGTAAAACTACCTTTGCGATGAACCTCGTCGAAAACGCGGCGATGTTGCAGGATAAGCCGGTATTGATCTTCAGCCTTGAGATGCCCTCCGAGCAGATTATGATGCGTTCTCTGGCGTCGCTGTCGCGCGTGGATCAGACCCGCATTCGTACCGGCCAGCTCGATGATGAAGACTGGGCGCGCATCTCCGGCACCATGGGCATTCTGCTGGAAAAACGTAACATCTATATCGATGACTCCTCCGGCCTGACGCCGACGGAAGTGCGCTCCCGCGCGCGCCGTATCGCCCGTGAACACGGCGGCATCGGCCTCATCATGATCGACTACCTTCAGCTGATGCGCGTCCCGTCGCTTTCCGACAACCGTACGCTGGAAATCGCGGAGATTTCCCGCTCGCTCAAGGCGTTAGCCAAAGAGCTGCACGTACCGGTCGTCGCGCTGTCTCAGCTGAACCGCTCTCTGGAACAACGTGCCGACAAGCGCCCGGTCAACTCTGACCTGCGTGAGTCCGGCTCCATTGAGCAGGATGCCGACTTAATCATGTTTATCTACCGTGATGAGGTTTATCACGAGAACAGCGACCTGAAAGGGATCGCCGAAATTATTATTGGTAAACAACGTAACGGCCCAATCGGGACGGTGCGTCTGACCTTTAACGGACAGTGGTCGCGTTTCGACAACTATGCCGGTCCTCAATATGATGATGAGTAATTTCTAAGGAATTCAAATGCAAGCGGCAACTGTTGTTATTAACCGCCGCGCTCTGCGACACAACCTGCAACGTCTGCGTGAACTGGCGCCTGCCAGCAAGCTCGTTGCAGTCGTGAAAGCGAACGCTTACGGACACGGTCTTCTTGAGACCGCGCGAACGCTCCCCGATGCCGACGCCTTTGGCGTCGCCCGTCTCGAAGAAGCCCTCCGCCTGCGCGCGGGCGGCATTACTCAACCCATACTGCTCCTCGAAGGCTTTTTCGAAGCCAGCGATCTGCCGACCATTGCTGACCAGCATCTGCATACCGCGGTACATAACGAAGAACAGCTCGCCGCACTGGAAACCGCCGAGCTGAGCGAGCCGGTGACCGTCTGGATGAAGCTCGACACGGGCATGCACCGTCTGGGCGTGCGTCCGGAAAGCGCGGAAGCGTTTTATCAGCGTTTATGCCGGTGCAAAAACGTGCGTCAGCCGGTGAATATCGTCAGCCACTTCGCCCGCGCCGATGAGCCCGAGTGCGGTGCGACCGAGCGCCAGCTGGATATCTTTAACAGCTTCTGCGAAGGCAAGCCGGGGATGCGATCGATTGCGGCATCCGGCGGTATTCTGCTGTGGCCGCAGTCGCATTTCGACTGGGCGCGACCGGGCATCATTCTCTACGGCGTGTCGCCGCTGGAGAATAAACCCTGGGGGCCGGACTTTGGCTTCCAGCCGGTCATGTCGCTGGTCTCTAACCTGATTGCCGTCCGTGACCATAAAGCGGGCGAGCCGGTCGGCTACGGCGGTACCTGGACCAGCGAGCATGATACCCGTCTCGGCGTGGTGGCGATGGGCTATGGTGACGGTTATCCGCGCGCCGCGCCTTCGGGCACGCCGGTTCTGGTCAACGGTCGCGAGGTGAAGATCGTCGGCCGCGTGGCGATGGACATGATTTGTGTCGATCTGGGGCCTGAAGCCCAGGATAAGCCCGGCGACGATGTCGTGATGTGGGGCGAAGGTTTGCCCGTCGAACGCATTGCTGAAATTACAAAAGTGAGTGCTTACGAACTTATCACGCGCCTGACGTCAAGGGTGGCGATGAAGTACATCGACTGAGACTTGCAGATAGTCGTCCAACGGCATTAGCTGCCGTTGGACGCGTAACGCTTATTTCAACACGTTATAGATCGCCTGATTAGTCAAATAATCCGACGCGAGCCCTGACTCCGGACTGAAGCGCGAACCCTGGATGGACGAGAACCGTTTTCCGGTGCTGCCCAACGAGACATAGCGCTCCCCCCCATCGTTTTCCGAAATGGTGTACACCGTTTTCTGCATCTCGGCGAATAGCGGAGCGTTGCGCTGAATGGCCTGATGCAGTTCCAGCAGCTGCACCCCATCCAGATTGAGCTTTTTATCCAGCGTGACGCCCCATCTTTGCAGGCAAACTTCGGCGAAATGACGCACGATCGTGCCGGGCTCATGGACCACTTTTTCCCCGCTATTCCCATTGGCCGAAGCATTCCCCACCAGCGTAGCGTGGCGGCCGGACATGGGATAAATATGGACTTTTGTCGCGCTATCGGTCTGTGGAATGACGCACGAGAAACCTTTTGATCGCTCATGTCTGGCATAGAAAGCTACATACTCCTTCACGTTGCTGCCCAGAGTAACTTTGTCCGCCTGGAAATTGCCCATGCCCGGAACCGGATCGACCGCAAAAATATTCACCGGAATCGTCGTTAAAAGGGGGTCGGCCAGCATTGCATTGGCAAGCATATGGCAGCTAATTCCGCCCGGCTCCACCCAACAAGGTTCACCTGAGTGGGCAGGATCTGCCCCTGACGGAAGGTTTTGATGATTTGCTGCTGTAGCGCCTGCTGGGTCACTTTACGATCGCCATAGTCATATTTGCGCCACCAAAAGGAACCGGTAACCTCAACGTCCTGAATCGGTACGCCCGCCTTTTTAAGCTGCTCATAGTTTTCTTTTGTGAGCTTCTCACGCTGCCAGTCAACGTGGCCCTTGATAATATTGATCGCATGCTGAACATTCTCATTCCAGCCGCTGCCCAGAAGCTGGGCGCGAAGCTGAGAATATTCTCCGCTTTTGACCCAAAGCTCATCGCTTTGTAGATTGCCGCTCCCCGGGCCATCAAGAATGACCCATTCGGCGAACTCTTTACCCTTGTTATTGGCTGCCAGAGAAGAGATGAGCTCGCCGTTCCAGTAATTAGCATGAGACTCATCAAATTTATTAGATCAGTACCACAGAAATACACTGTTAGTATTGTCATAAATGACCTCATTGAAATATTAATATGTAGGTGGATGGCACGCGTGCAGTAAAATAATAAGTGCCAGCAATATTTCTGGGAATATGCTATTGAGCCCAGGCTGTTTTTAATAACGATAAGATCGTTTTTAATTAAACATGGCTATGTTTAATGTGTAGTACTGCTTAACTTTTTGCTTTGGGTATATGACGTTTGCCTTATGCCGAATGCTGTTTTTACAGTTTTGCAATAGCACGCATACTTAATTTCGGAATAAGTTGGTTGAATAACCTAAGAAAATAGATTTCACACGGGGTTATGCTACGATGAATATATTAATGATCGATGAATTACCGATCTTCATTCACGGTATGAAAACAGAGCTGGAACGCGTAATGCCGGAATGCACTGTTTTTGCAGCGAACAACTTTGAAGATGCACACGCAATTTTAACCTCTATGCCGGTCAGCATTATTTTGCTGGATGGTGAAATGAAGTGCCGTGATTTTATCACTAATTTGATGACAAACTGGCCTGAGCTACCGATCGTGGTGATGTTACGAAAAACGACGGATAAGATATTCAACTTCTACATCCGCCAAAGCATTAAGGGCATTTTTACCAAGGATCTCCCCGCCGAGAAAATCAGCCAGATACTTTGTATGGTCTCCTCGGGGGTGGTCTGTTTTCCGGAGCAAGCAGTGGTCCAGCGAGAACAACCCACTGGCGGGTTGCCGATCTACTCCCTGAGTCGTCGGCAGAAGGAAGTTCTTAAGCTGCTGGCGAATGGGGGAACAAATAAGCAGATCAGCCGGCAATTGAATATCAGCGCAGGTACGGTCAAAGTGCATCTGGAATCCATCTTTCACCGATTACAGGTCAACAATCGGACACAGGCCGCAATGCTCTATTTCAAATATATGTCTAATTAGCCGATTTTCAGCAAAGCGAAAGGCTGCAGTCAAAATGCGTTAAAAGAAAAGCGCAACAGACAGACCTCTGTTGCGCTTTGTTTTTTTAACGGTACTGAGATTTGAAATAATATATCACCACCACCAGCGTTCCGAAGTCCTGCAATAGCCAGAATGGAAAGCTGTCACTCAGTATATCAGCACCGGTAAGAATAAATTTCATGTTTAAGCTGCTTTCACCAAAAAAAACCAAAGGCGAGGGCGGCTAAGCCAATTTTACACATTACCGGCAGGGCATGGACTCTTCGGCTATAGGCGGCAAACAAAATCAGCAGAGATGTTATCAGGTCGACGAAGATAATAAAGGGAAGCACCCAGCCATTCATTATGTTAAGCATTTATTCTCCATCGGGTTTGTTGTGGTTTAAATCAGGCGGAGAAAGTGATTCATGTCTGACTTTATTTTTGATGACGCTTGCAACATCAAAAATATCGCGTTGTTCATGCTGGCGAAAAAAGTTGGCCAGCCAGACGATCAGGCCATTACTCATTGCCCCGAGGATATACCCTAAACCAAGCGTGATATCGGCCTGATTAAGGTCTATCTTTAACCAGCGGGCTGCTAATCCACCTAATGCGACGGCCGCGCCCATGCTGATTCCACCAAAAATAATGCCTGCCATAAATCGGCTGTGCTGGTGCAATCGCTGCGGTTGCCAGAAAACGAGATACTGACGCCGCCAAATAAACCTGAAAAAGCCAGCAAGGCTTCACTGATGAGGGTCGGGAGATAGATGTCAGACATACGTTCATCCTCTGCAAGGATAAATCCCCTCGGAAAAGGGGATTTATTATCGTAACGGGCGCTTATTATTGGCAGGGATCCAGCTCAACAATATGCTGATACTTATCGGTCGTAATAAAGCGCTGTTGCCCTGACAGGCTGTAAATCAAACGCTTGGGAGAGCGATATCCCTTCACGACATCGACATCCGCGCTAAGCCAGGGCTGACTGGAAGGAAGAGCGCGATCGCTGTATTTATCGCCACCGATCCATTTTTGATTGGTGGGTTTAAGACCCCAAAGCGATTCGCTTTCACTTCCCGACCAGCCGAGGCGTTTGGCCTCATCCGAGGTGATATAGCGGTCGGGCAGGCGTCCGAAATTTTTTATATGACGAAGCGTTGTCGCCAGGTCGGTCACGTTATTGACGCGCACCATACCCTGAGAAGATAAAAAGGCGTTGGCTTCCTTTATTTCCTCTTCGCAGGTTGGCATGGCGGCGGTTGCCTGTAACACGGTGAATAACGAAACAGACAGTACGGCCATTTTCACTATGGATAGTGGTTTCATTGTAATTTTCCTGTTGAATTAACTAAGAAATAGCTTCATTTCCGCCTCGCGGCGTCGGGTAAGCCCGGTCAAAACCTTACCACCTGCCTTATTCCAGCTTTTGAACTGCAGTGCGGCGCCCTGGATATCGCCTGCGTTGAATTTTTTGAGCAGCGTGGATTTCTTTAAATTGCCCACGCCAAGGTTGAAGGCGAACGAAACCAGCGCGTCGAATTGGTTCTGTGTCGAAGCGTTGTTCAGCAGTTTTTTCACGCCGTCCTCGGTGCGTTTCAGATCTTTGCGCAGCAGATCTTTGGCTTCACCGGTGGTAATTTTGGTGAGCTTTTCCATCTCCTCTTTGAGGATCAAATGGCCGTAGCCGATGGTCCACAAACCTACGGCATCGCGATAACGCTCCAGCCTCAGCCCTTCAAACTGGCAAATAAGCTGAATGCCCTTGTCACCTGTACGTTCTGGTTGTTTTTGCATTACGGAGTCTCCTCTGCTTTCGGGCGGGGAATCACCTTGTTGGTGTATTCGTCAATCAAACGCATGACGCTTTCCGGTGGCTCAAGTGCGGTAAATTGCATCTCTACATCGACGTGGCGGCTGTCACGCCCGCCTTTGTTATCGCTGGAAGGCGAAAGGCTGACGTGAAAGCGACCAAATTCGTTTTCACCGGACTGGCGGGAAGGCGCCTGCATACCTTCCGTGCGGATCGTCAGGTTGACCTTCATCTTCTCCAGCATCAGCCCGCGCGGTGTCGAAAGCGCGACCAAGGGCAGGTCAAAGTAATGCTTTTCATCCAGCGCCAGCTGTACCGTGCGCGGTACCAACGAACCGTCTTCTGCGGGTTCGAAAAAGGGATCCAGCGCCTTCATATACTGCTGAGCAATCAGTTCGTTGGCCGCAGTGGCCGCGTACTGCATCCCACGCGTGATATCTTCAAGCGAGATCGGCACGCCGGGAATATCGGCTGGAGGCGTGTTTTCCTGTACCGGCGGCGTGCCTTGATCCTCTTTGCCCGTCTTGTTTTCCGGCTCTTCATCCTTGCCGCCGCGCAGCCATTTTTTAAAAGACATATTTCGCTCCTGGAAAAAGGGCTACCCGGGTAGCCCCTGCGTTACGGAATCGCACGTATGCCGCGACGTGGAAGATTATTGCGCGGCGACAGGCTTGGTTTTGGCGTTGGTCAGGTAATCAATCACGCGCTGCAGAGCTTCAGGTGGCTCCTGGCGTTTAATCTGGGTATGAATGGAATATTTCGCGCGTGTATCGGTCGAACGGGTCTGCTCCGATTTATGGGAGACCTTGCCGGTCATTTTCGCTTTGAAAACGCCCCAGCCGACGGACGCTTCCACGGAGGCCTCCGCTTCGGTGCTGCTGGAACTGGCTTCGCTCTGGCTCACTTCCAGCTCAAAGTCGATGGTACCGTCCTCGATACAGATGATGGGGTGGGTGACAGCCGCCAGGAGCGGAATACTCATCTTACGGGTCACGCTGCCTTTATTGACCCCCTGTTCGTCTACCACGGTTTCGTCGTAATCGAACTCGATCGCGACAGCTTTGCCGTCTTTAATACAGACTGAGAGCAGGAAGTCGGTATAGGCCTTGCTCGCCTGGACCTGTGCTTTGATCATCGCCTGCAGCGGACCGCCGATCATATGTTCCAGCGGCAGGGCGTTAATAACTGAACCAATAAATTGTGAATCCATGATGTGAACTCCTTGAATCAGTGAATGCGCGGTTGCGCAGGAGCCACATTACGGAAAGCGAGAAGGGGAAAATATTGGGTAAATGTCATGGCGAGAGGACGCAAAAAACCTATGCCGATCGCAGGATAATCTTAAGGGGTGGTGTTGAGTGATGTTCCGGTTTATTGTTGAAATCCCTGCCTCATCGAATTCCGGAGAACCATCGCGTGTTTCAGAAAGTTGACGCCTATGCCGGCGACCCTATCCTCTCCTTAATGGAGCGTTTCAAAGAAGATCCTCGCAGCGACAAAGTAAACCTCAGCATCGGTCTGTATTACAACGAGGATGGCATCATTCCTCAATTAAAAGCCGTTGCCGAAGCCGAAGCGCGTCTGAACGCTGTTCCACACGGTGCTTCTCTTTATCTGCCGATGGAAGGGTTAAACGCCTACCGCAACACCATCGCTCCGCTGTTATTCGGTGCCGATCACGCGGTGCTCGCGCAAAAACGCGTGGCGACCATCCAGACGCTGGGCGGCTCGGGTGCGCTGAAAGTGGGTGCAGACTTCCTGAAAAAATACTTCCCGGATTCAGGCGTGTGGGTCAGTGACCCGACGTGGGAAAACCACGTTGCGATCTTCGAGGGCGCAGGTTTCAACGTGGCGACCTATCCGTGGTTCGACAGCGAAACGAACGGCGTGCGCGTTGAAGCGCTGCTGGAAAAACTGAACACGCTGCCGGCGCGCAGCATTGTGCTGCTGCACCCATGCTGCCATAACCCGACCGGGGCGGATCTCACCAACGCCCAGTGGGATGCGGTGATTGAGGTACTGAAGGCCCGCGACCTGATTCCGTTCCTCGACATTGCCTACCAGGGCTTTGGCGCGGGCATGGAAGACGATGCTTACGCCATCCGCGCCGTGGCCAGCGCCGGGCTGCCAGCACTGGTCAGCAACTCCTTCTCTAAAATCTTCTCCCTGTACGGTGAACGCGTTGGCGGTCTGTCCGTGGTCTGTGAAGACGCCGAAGCGGCGGGTCGCGTGCTCGGCCAGCTGAAGGCGACGGTGCGTCGCATTTACTCGAGCCCGCCGAACTTTGGTGCGCAGGTGGTGGCGACGGTTCTCGGCGACGAACAGCTGAAAGCGTCCTGGCTTGCCGAAGTAGAAGCGATGCGTAAGCGCATCCTGTCCATGCGTCAGGAGCTGGTTAACGTGCTGAAAGAGGCCGTGCCGGGGCATAACTTCGACTATTTGCTCAAGCAGCGCGGGATGTTCAGCTATACCGGACTGAGCGCGGCGCAGGTCGATCGCCTGCGGGAAGAGTTCGGCGTCTACCTGATCGCCAGCGGCCGTATGTGCGTGGCGGGCCTGAATGCCAGCAACGTTCATCGCGTGGCGCAGGCATTTGCTGCTGTGATGTAAGCGCTTACCAACCATCCCTCTCCCCGTGGGAGAGGGCCGGGGTGAGGGCATCAGGCCGCACAAATACGTTGCCCGGCATTCTGTGATCGTCTTCTTTTTATTCCGCTTCATAAGCAAAAACTCCTTCCCTTCACCTCCCGCTGGGGTTATGGTCGGATAGTTTTTTGACCATCCGCTCAAATTAAAACGATAACAAACTGAATATTCAGGGGAAAATATGCGCAAGATCACACTGGCGCTCAGCGCCGCCTGCTTATTGTTCTCGCTTAACAGCGCCGTCGTCGCGCGAGCTTCTGCCCCGACGCCGCTTTACACCGGCACCACCGCCGCCATTCTTGCCGAGCAGGCGCCCATTCACTGGGTTTCAGTGGCCCAAATCGAAAACAGCCTGATCGGTCGCGCGCCAATGGCCGTGGGTTTTGACATTGACGATACCGTGCTTTTCTCAAGCCCCGGCTTCTGGCGCGGGAAGAAAACGTATTCACCCGACAGCGAAGCGTATCTGAAGAACCCGGAATTCTGGGAAAAAATGAATAACGGCTGGGACGAATTCAGCATCCCGAAAGAGGTTGCCCGTGCGCTTATTGCTATGCACGTGAAGCGCGGTGACAGCATCTACTTTGTTACCGGCCGCAGTCAGACCAAAACCGAAACCGTCTCTAAAACGCTGCAGGATGATTTCCAGATCCCGGCGACCAGCATGAATCCGGTCATTTTTGCCGGTGACAAAGAGGGGCAAAACACCAAAACCCAGTGGCTGGAAAAGAAAAATATCAAAGTATTCTACGGCGATTCGGATAACGACATCACCGCCGCGCATGACGTGGGAGCCAGAGGGATCAGGGTGTTACGTGCCTCTAACTCGACCTATCGACCGCTTCCGATGGCCGGAAAGTTTGGCGAAGAGGTGATCGTCAACTCGGAGTATTAAGTACCCGGCAGCGTGTTTGACTCTTTTTTAATCAAATCTCGCTGCTGCGGGTTTTACCTTTCGTCTTCTTGCTGCACACTTAGAAAGATTCATCTTTCATCACGGAGCAGCACATGTGGTACCAACAGACCCTGACCTTAAGCGCTAAACCACGCGGATTTCACCTGGTGACGGATGAAGTCATCGGGCAACTCCGCGACCTGTCGCGGGTGAAAACGGGTTTGCTGCATCTGCTGCTTCAGCACACGTCCGCCTCTCTCACGCTTAATGAAAATTGCGATCCCACCGTCCGGTCCGACATGGAGCACCATTTTCTGAAGAGCGTCCCGGACAACGCGCCTTACGAGCATGACTATGAGGGGGCGGACGATATGCCTTCCCATATTAAATCTTCCCTGCTGGGCGTATCGTTGATGCTGCCGGTTCACAACGGGCGGCTGCTGTTGGGAACGTGGCAGGGGATCTGGCTGGGAGAGCATCGCATTCACGGTGGTTCGCGTAAAATTATCGCCACGCTACAAGGGGAATAAAGATGACAATTTCGGAGATACTTCAGTACTGCATGAGCAAGCCCGGCGCGGAGCAGAGCGTTCATAGCGACTGGAAAGCCACGCAGATAAAAGTGGGAGATGTGCTGTTTGCGATGGTGAAAGAGGTGGAAGGCCGTCCGGCGGCGTCGCTGAAAACCAGCCCTGAACTGGCGGATTTGCTACGCCAGCAGCATGATGACGTGAGGCCGAGCAAGCACCTTAATAAGGCGCACTGGAGCACCGTCTATCTGGATGGGTCGATTCCTGGCTCGCAGATTTACTACCTGGTGGACGCGTCCTATCAGCAGGCGGTTGAGCTGCTGCCGGAAACCACCCGACAGCAACTCTCCGTGTGACAATTACAGCAACGGTTTAAGGAAGCGCGCGGTGTGCGAGGCTTCGCACTCTGCAACGGTCTCTGGCGTACCGGAGACGAGAATTTCACCGCCGCCGCTGCCGCCTTCCGGGCCGAGATCGACAATCCAGTCCGCGGTTTTAATCACGTCCAGGTTATGTTCGATGACCACGATGGTGTTGCCCTGATCGCGCAGCTGATGCAGAACCTCGAGCAGCTGCTGGATATCGGCAAAGTGCAGGCCCGTGGTCGGCTCGTCCAGAATGTAGAGCGTCTGACCGGTGCCGCGTTTTGACAGCTCACGCGCCAGCTTCACGCGCTGCGCTTCACCGCCGGACAGCGTGGTTGCCGACTGTCCCAGACGAATGTAGGTCAGGCCCACGTCCATCAGCGTCTGCAGCTTACGCGCCAGCGCAGGGACGGCGTCAAAGAATTCGCGCGCCTCTTCGATGGTCATGTCCAGCACTTCGTGGATGGTCTTGCCTTTGTACTTAATCTCCAGCGTTTCGCGGTTATAGCGTTTGCCTTTGCACTGGTCGCACGGCACGTAGATATCCGGCAGGAAGTGCATTTCAACCTTGATCACGCCGTCGCCCTGGCACGCTTCGCAGCGGCCACCGCGCACGTTAAAGCTGAAACGTCCTGGCGTATAGCCGCGGGAGCGCGCTTCCGGCACACCGGCAAACAGTTCACGTACGGGCGTGAAGACGCCGGTATAGGTTGCCGGGTTAGAGCGCGGGGTACGGCCAATCGGGCTCTGGTCAATGTCGATAACTTTATCGAAATGCTCCAGACCCTGGATGTCGCGGTACGGCGCAGGCTCGGCCAGCGTCGCGCCGTTCAGCGCCGTCTGCGCAATCGGGAACAGCGTATCGTTGATCAGCGTCGATTTACCGGAACCGGACACGCCGGTGATGCAGGTAAACAGGCCAACCGGCAGCGTCAGGGTGACGTCTTTCAGGTTGTTGCCGCGCGCGCCGGTCAGCTTCAGCACTTTTTCCGGATCTGCCGCTACGCGCTGTTTCGGCACCTCAATCTTACGCTTGCCGCTCATGAACTGACCGGTCAGCGACTCGGGCACCGCCATGATGTCCTTCAGCGTCCCTTCCGCGACCACCTGGCCGCCGTGTACGCCAGCGCCAGGGCCAATGTCGATGACGTGGTCAGCCGCGCGGATCGCATCTTCATCGTGCTCGACCACGATCACCGTGTTGCCGAGGTCGCGCAGGTGAACCAGCGTGCCGAGCAGGCGCTCGTTGTCGCGCTGGTGCAGGCCGATGGACGGCTCATCCAGCACGTACATCACGCCTACCAGACCCGCGCCAATCTGGCTCGCCAGACGGATACGCTGGGCTTCACCGCCGGAGAGCGTTTCTGCCGAGCGGGAAAGCGTCAGGTAGTTCAGGCCGACGTTCACCAGGAATTTCAGGCGATCGCCAATCTCTTTCAGCACTTTTTCGGCGATTTTCGCGCGCTGGCCGGAGAGCTTCAGATTGTTGAAGAAGTCCATCGCATGGCCGATGCTCATGTCTGAGATAGTCGGCAGCGCGGTGTTTTCCACAAACACGTGGCGCGCTTCGCGACGCAGACGCGTGCCTTCACAGGTGGCGCAGGAGCGGTTGCTGATGAACTTCGCCAGCTCCTCGCGCACCGCGCTGGATTCGGTCTCTTTGTAGCGGCGCTCCATGTTGTGCAGCACCCCTTCGAACGGGTGGCGGCGCACGGAGGTATCGCCGCGATCGTTCATATACTTGAACTCGATGTTCTCTTTGCCGGAACCGAACAGGATCACTTTGTGCATGTTCGGGCTCAGGCTCGCCCACGGGGCTTCGACGTCGAACTTGTAGTGCTCCGCCAGCGATTTCAGCATCTGGAAGTAGTAGAAGTTACGCTTGTCCCAGCCGCGAATGGCCCCGCCCGCCAGCGACAGCTCCGGGTTCTGAATCACACGGTCCGGATCGAAATATTGTTGAACACCCAGGCCGTCACACGTCGGGCACGCGCCCGCCGGGTTGTTGAATGAGAACAGGCGCGGCTCGAGCTCGCGCATGCTGTAGCCGCAAATCGGGCAGGCGAAGTTGGCGGAGAAGAGCAGCTCTTCCGCTTTTGGGTCGTCCATGTCGGAGACCACGGCCGTGCCGCCAGAGAGTTCCAGCGCCGTTTCAAAAGATTCCGCCAGGCGCGTGGCGAGATCGTCGCGTACCTTAAAGCGGTCAATCACCACTTCGATGGTGTGCTTCTTCTGCAGCTCCAGCTTTGGCGGGTCGGACAGGTCACACACCTCGCCGTCGATACGGGCGCGGATATAGCCCTGGCTTGCCAGGTTTTCCAGCGTTTTGGTGTGTTCGCCTTTTCGCTCTTTAATGATCGGCGCCAGCAGCATCAGGCGTTTCCCTTCCGGCTGCGACAGCACGTTATCCACCATCTGGCTTACGGTCTGGGCCGCCAGCGGGACGTCGTGGTCCGGGCAGCGCGGCTCACCCACGCGGGCATACAGCAGACGCAGGTAGTCATGAATTTCGGTAATGGTACCGACCGTTGAACGCGGGTTATGCGAGGTGGACTTCTGCTCGATAGAGATAGCAGGGGACAACCCTTCAATGTGGTCGACATCCGTTTTTCCATCAGCGACAGGAACTGACGCGCGTACGCAGAGAGCGATTCAACGTAACGACGCTGTCCTTCGGCATACAAAGTGTCGAAAGCCAGTGAGGATTTGCCAGACCCCGAAAGCCCGGTCACGACAATGAGTTTGTCGCGAGGGATTATGAGGTTGATATTCTTGAGATTGTGGGTGCGGGCGCCCCGAACTTCGATCTTATCCATTCACCTTTCCCGGTTGGAACACGGATTGCCTGATTTGTTTGAAGGACAAACGGCTGTCAGAAACGGCTAATTATGACACAATTTGACCTGTTTGAATATACAGTATTGGAATGCATTTTCTGATTGGCTGTGTAACAATGTGGAGTTGCGAGAGAACTCTGGAACGTGCTACGCAACTATCAAAGTGCAGCATGGAAATGGTACACTCGCGCGTTTACACTATTAAGAAACGTATTCAGGAGACACGAACATGGCCAGCAGAGGCGTAAACAAGGTGATTCTCGTCGGTAATCTGGGCCAGGACCCGGAAGTACGCTACATGCCGAGTGGTGGCGCAGTTGCCAACATTACGCTGGCTACTTCCGAATCCTGGCGTGATAAAGCGACCGGTGAGATGAAAGAGCAGACCGAATGGCACCGCGTAGTGCTGTTTGGCAAACTGGCCGAAGTGGCCGGTGAGTATCTGCGTAAAGGTTCTCAGGTCTATATCGAAGGCCAGCTGCGTACCCGCAAATGGACCGATCAGGCCGGCGCTGAGAAGTACACCACAGAAGTCGTGGTCAACGTGGGCGGTACCATTCAGATGCTGGGTGGCCGTCAGGGCGGTGGCGCACCGGCAGGTGGCGGTCAGAGCCAGCAGCAGGGCGGTTGGGGTCAGCCTCAGCAGCCGCAGGGCGGCAACCAGTTCAGCGGCGGCGCACAGTCTCGTCCGCAGCAGCAGTCTGCTCCGGCGCCGTCTAACGAACCGCCAATGGATTTCGACGACGACATTCCGTTCTGATTTCCGCGTGCTGAAAACAAAAAACCCAGACTATCGTCTGGGTTTTTTTATTCCGTCAGGGATCAGGTAATCACCATCGGCCAGTCTGGCGGCGTGTGGCTCATCGCCTCAACCATCACCACTTTAATGTTTTCCCAGACGGCAGCGATATCCAGCAGGGTGATGCCAAGCAGACCCGTTGCAAACCAGCAGGCCGCACCCAGCCCCAGCAGGGTGCTGATGACAGCAAGACCTGCATAGTCAGATTTACGAAACTGAATATTCAGCGTGCTGGCTAGAAACATCAGTACCGCACTCAACAAAGGCCAGCGCAGGAGAACCATGCTGGTAGTAATGGTTGCCATAAAACCCATCCTCTATAAAACAGACGAACTGAATGAAACGGTGTTTCTCGTTACAGAATATGTGTGAACTATATCACATTTGTTGATTTATTCGCCAGTGTCTGTGCGATCAAAAAAGAGGATTTTATTCCTCAGAAAAGGCGATTGCGCGGGCTGGTTCTGCCTTCGGCGCACGAGGAGGCGGAGCCACAGCTTGCCGAAAATGCCCTTCGGGCAAGTGGGGATAGCGCAAATTCGGTTTTTATAAGAGGGGCGTTATTCTCCGCCAATACTCAAAATATTGTGGTGTAGGCTGACTATTTATAAATCAACGAACACAATGCCTCAGAGCAAATAGCATAAAATGTCCTGATGAAGTTGTACTTTTTTCATGCTGTCAGACGTTTGGCTTAATCAACGATTGTCTGTTGTGTTATCTTCCCGTCTGCCTGACGGGCTGGATAATTATTTTCCTTAATTGAAACGGAACGAATACTTACAGTTTAACTTACGGGAAAATATTATCGGCATAACGAAATTTAAGATTTTTAATACTAAAAGTCAGTTGCTAACTTCGCATGATTCATGCAACGTAATCACCTGTTTAACAAAGCATCCGGCCTTAAGTACTACAGGCGTACAACATGCAGGGATATAGGGCGGGAAATGAATCGTAGCGCGCGGCGCAAAATGCTCAGGGTGGTAGGGATCATCATGGTAGTTATGCTGCCGGTGATGCTTGCGCTATGGTTTGCCCAACTGCGTGCCGTGTCTGAAACAAGCGCCCAGCTACGCACATTTGCTGAACTGGCTTTAGACAAAACAGAGCTGGTTATTCAACAGGTTGAGCTGGCCAGGGACGAGGCGGTAAAATATCAGGGCGAGCTTTGCACGCCGGGACACCGTCAATATATGCTGAACGTTGTTCGTGGCCGCCTGTTTGTCGCCGATTTAATTTACGCTGAAGGTCAGAATTTTCTTTGTTCGACCGTTTTTACACCGGATCACCCCTACGCCATTCCTGTCGCTAATTACACGCGCAAACCTGACGTCGCTATCTATTATTATCGCGATACCCCATTTTATACTGGCTATAAAATGACATATATGCAGCGCGGAAATTATGTGGTGGTCGTCAATCCGCTTTCATACAGCGAAGTCATGTCCGCGGATCATTCTCTCTCCTGGGGTGTGTACGACACGGTAACCAATGCTTTCTTTTCCGTCAGCCAGAAAGCCAATGTTTCTTATTAAATTCGATGATTCGGGATAAGGAATCGGTATTTCAAAAAGATAACCGCTTTTATACGATCGTAACATCTCCCAAAAGACCGATTGCGGCCATTGTCTCGACATCAAATAAACGCTTTTATGAAACGCTTTATCACCAGGCGACGTTGACGCTTCCGCTGGCATGATCTGCAGCATTATTATTTTGCTGGTATGGTCCCGTACCCATCGTGAGCTTAATTCGCCGGGGCGCTTACTGCACCGGGCGCTGAACAAACGACAGCTTTGCGTTCACTATCAGCCGATTATTGATATTAAGAATAACCAGTGCGTGGGCGCGGAGGCGCTGTTACGCTGGCCTGGCTTTAACGGGCAGGTAATGAGCCCGGCTGAGTTTATCCCGCTGGCGGAAAATGAGGGAATGAGCGAGCGGATTACGGACTATGTCGTTGAGGAGGTGTTCAACGATCTGGGCCATTTCCTGGCCGAGCATCCGCATCTCTATATTTCGATTAACCTGTCGGCCACGGATTT
>JASFAW010000009.1:50710299-50743340 GCA_030737815.1 Allium fistulosum | reverse complement strand
GTGGAGCAGGCTCTGGCGCGTTTACCTGCGGCGGCCTGCAGCATTCTCGATCTCGGTACCGGCACCGGGGCTATCGCGCTGGCGCTGGCCACCGAACGGCCCGACTGCGCGGTGACGGCGGTGGATGTGATGACCGACGCGGTGGCGCTGGCGCAGCGTAACGTGGAACGTCTCGGGCTTCGCAACGTGACGGTGCTGCAAAGCAGCTGGTTTGCCGCGCTGGAGAATCGCTCATTTGCGATGATTGTCAGCAATCCTCCCTATATCGACGAATATGACCCGCACCTTGCGCAGGGAGACGTGCGCTTCGAACCGCTTACGGCGCTCGTGGCCGCCAACGCGGATTAGCCGATCTCGAACACATTGTGACAATGTCACGGAAGCATTTACTTCCCGGCGGCTGGCTGCTGGTGGAGCATGGCTGGACGCAGGGAGAAGCCGTTCGGGCACTGTTTACGCAAGCTGGCTACGCCGCTGTCGAAACCTGCCGCGACTATGGCGGCAACGAACGCCTGACGCTGGGGCAGTGGCTATGAGCCTGTTTACCGTGCTCATTACTGTCCACCTCATTTCCGTTGCGCTGACCATCAGCTTTTTCATCGTCCGTTACTGGTGGCGCTACAGCAACAATCCGCTGATGGATGCCCGCTGGGTGCGTATCGCACCGCACTGCATCGACACGCTATTGCTCCTTTCCGGTGCCGGGCTCATGTGGAAGACCGGCTATCTGCCATTTACTGATAAAGGTGCATGGCTGACTGAAAAGCTGTTTGGCGTTATCATCTACATCGTTTTGGGTTTTATCGCGCTTGGGCGTCGTCGTCCGCGCAGCCAGCAGGTCGGGTTTATCGCCTTTCTGCTGGGTCTGGTGGTGCTGTACATCATCATTAAACTCGCCACCACAAGAATACCGTTACTGGGGTAAGTCATGAGGTCCTTAGCCGATTTCGAATTTAATAAAGTGCCGCTTTGCGATGGCATGATCCTGATTTCTGAGATGATTCGCGACGATTTTACGTCGCAGTTTGTCTACGATGAGCTGGAGAATCTGGTCAGCCTGGCGCGTGAAGAGATTAATCAGGCTCGCCCGCAAGACTGGCAATTAGAGAAGCTGCTGGAGCTTTTCTACGGCGAATGGGGTTTCTGCGACACGCGGGCGTGTATCGCCTGTCTGACGCGTTATGGCTGACCAGGTCTTAAAAAATCGTCAGGGCAGCGCCGTGGCGCTGGGCTCTATTTTGCTGTGGGTCGCGCACCGTCTGGATATTCCGCTGGTCCCGGTCATTTTCCCGACGCAGATGATCCTGCGTGCTGAGTGGCTGGACGGCGAAATGTGGCTCATTAATCCTTTCAACGGCGACACGCTGGATGAACATACGCTGGACGTGTGCTGAAAGGCAATATCAGCCCGGTGGCTGAGCTCTTCAACGAAGATCTCGACGAGGCGGATAACGCAGAAGTGATCCGCAAGCTGCTGGATACGCTGAAGTCTGCGTTAATGGAAGAGCGTCAGATGGAGCTGGCGTGCGCGCCAGTGAAGTACTGCTGCAGTTCAACCCGGAAGACCCGTACGAAATTCGCGATCGTGGGCTGATCTACGCGCAGCTCGACTGTGAGCACGTGGCGCTGAATGATTTGAATTATTTCGTTGAGCAGTGTCCGGAAGATCCCATTAGCGAAATGATTCGTGCGCAGATCAACGCGATCTCGCACAAACAAATTACACTGCATTAATCTTAATTCCGATTCACACCTGAATAAGGCGATCCTATGAAACAAAAAGTGGTTAGCATTGGTGATATCAAGGTAGCAAACGACCTGCCGTTCGTACTGTTTGGCGGCATGAACGTGCTGGAATCCCGCGATCTCGCCATGCGTATCTGCGAACACTACGTGACCGTGACCCAGAAGCTGGGCATCCCGTACGTGTTTAAGGCCTCTTTTGACAAAGCCAACCGCTCCTCTATCAACTCTTACCGTGGCCCGGGCCTGGAAGAGGGAATGAAAATTTTCCAGGAGCTGAAGCAGACCTTTGGCGTGAAAGTGATCACCGACGTGCATGAAGCCTCACAGGCGCAGCCGGTGGCAGACGTGGTGGACGTGATTCAGCTCCCGGCGTTCCTCGCTCGCCAGACTGACCTGGTTGCGGCGATGGCGAAAACCGGCGCCGTTATCAACGTGAAGAAACCACAGTTCGTCAGCCCTGGTCAGATGGGTAATATCGTCGATAAGTTTATCGAAGGCGGAAACGACAAGGTGATCCTGTGCGACCGCGGCGCAAACTTCGGCTACGACAACCTGGTCGTGGATATGCTGGGCTTCAGCGTGATGAAGAACGTCTCCGGTCAGTCTCCGGTGATTTTCGACGTGACGCACGCTCTGCAGTGCCGCGACCCGTTTGGCGCCGCGTCCGGCGGCCGTCGCGCTCAGGTGACCGAGCTGGCGCGCGCCGGCATGGCGACCGGCCTGGCCGGCCTGTTCATTGAAGCGCACCCGGATCCGGCTAACGCGAAATGCGACGGCCCATCCGCGCTGCCGCTGGACAAGCTGGAGCCGTTCCTGAAGCAGATCAAAGCGATTGACGATCTGGTGAAGAGCTTCGACGAGCTGGATACCAGCAACTAATAAAAAAACCCGCTTCGGCGGGTTTTTTGTTCTCCCTCTCCCTGTGGGAGAGGGTTGGGGTGAGGGCATCAGCCCGCACCGGATAAAATTATGCAAATATCGTCATCAGATACGCAATAAACAAGGCCATATGCGCCGCGCCGTTCAGCACGTTGGTACGCCCGGTTGAGAACGAAATCTGCACAGCAGCAACGAGGCGACCATCACAATCATCTCCGGCGCGCCCAGCGCAAACTGCAGCTCGTTGCCCGTCATAAAGGCAATCAGCGTCACCACCGTACGGTAAGTGAAATCGTCGCCAGTACGGAGCCGAAGAACAGGTTCATTGCGCGCTGTACCTGATTATTCAACACCGCTTTCAGCGCGCCCAGCCCTTCAGGGGACAGGATCAGCAGCGCCACCAGGAAGCCGGTAAACGCCACCGGCGCGTTCAGCTCGGTTAACAGCGTCTCCAGCGGGTTAGCGTTCATCTTGGTGACGGCAATCACCGCAATCAGATGCACGATCAGCCAAACCGTATGCCACGCGCTGCTGTGGGCCGACGGCTTGCCGTGGTGCGGGTCATCATCGTCGCCGTCGTCTTCATGCTCGTACACAAAAAGACTCTGGTGCGTTTTGGTCTGAATCAACAGAAACACGCCGTACATGGCGGCGGAAATCAGTGCGACCAGCAGCGCCTGCCCGGTGGAAAAGTTTGCACCCGGCAGCGCCATCGGGAAGACCAGCACGATAATCGCCAGCGGGAAGAGGGCGATAAGATACTGTTTAATGCCGAACAGGTTCATATACTGGGTCGCAAATTTGCGCCCGCCCAGCAGCAGAGAGAAGCCTACCAGGCCGCCCGTTACAATCATAATGATCGAATAGAGCGTGTCGCGCATCAGCGTCGGCGCGGCATCGCCGGTCGCCATAAGCGCGGAAATCAGGCTGACTTCGAGAATAACAACGGAAAGGCTGAGAATTAACGATCCGTACGGCTCGCCCAGACGGTGGGCCAGGACGTCCGCATGGCGAACAACGCTAAATGCGCTGGTTAAGATGCCGACCAGGGCAAGAATATTGATACCAACCACCACTGGCAGTGACTGACTGCTTCCCCAGAAGAGCAGCACAGCCAGTGCCAGAACCGGGAAAATGAGTGACGTCTCCTTGTGGCGGGTCTTTACCGCCTCGTGTGTTGCTGTCATGTGCTTCTCCATCAATGCAGGTGCTTGTAATTATAGATAGATTTTTGAGGTCATTAAATTAACAGATCTCTATTAAATACCCTTTATTTTTTACTTAATTTTACCCTTTGTCATTATTTTCATTGATGATGGGTATAATTCGAGCTCTTTATTGATTACTCATTAAATAACAAGTAATTAAAAATGTAATTTATTCATAAATTATGGCCGGGTGGCACCATGGCGTATCGTCGTCCACACTTATCTCTTTAACCAAAAGAGAGGTTAGTGATGCCCTATAAAGCGAAACGCGAATTACCGGATAACGTGCAAAACGTGCTGCCTGCGCACGCGCAGGATATCTACAAAGAGGCGTTCAACAGCGCCTGGGAACAGTACAAAGATAAGGACGATCGCCGGGATGATGCCAGCCGTGAAGAGACGGCCCACAAAGTCGCCTGGGCCGCAGTAAAACATGAATATGAGAAAGGAGACGACGATAAATGGCATAAAAAGAAATAGCCGTGAAATGATTCGCTGCCTTCATTTTGACTTTTCAGGCGGTTGAACTTCCGTTGTATTGCAACTGGTCCGCTAATTGCTTATCGTTATTCGACTGCTGGCAAAATGACCAGCATAGAATGCCGGGAAGGCGAATTACAGATGTCGCAAGGAAGCATGCAGTGGCGGAGGTGGAAAGTGTTAACGCGTGATTTCTTAATGAAGGCAGATTGTAAGACGG
This sequence comes from Allium fistulosum, assembly GCA_030737815.1. NCBI lineage: Eukaryota > Viridiplantae > Streptophyta > Magnoliopsida > Asparagales > Amaryllidaceae > Allium > Allium fistulosum. The sequence goes on along the minus strand of JASFAW010000009.1, from coordinate 50,738,807 downwards.
CATTTGGTGCTATTGAGGAATCGCTTCTCTGGTCAGCTGAACAACGTGCGGCGTCACTCGCTGCCACGCTTGCCTGCCGCCCGGATGATGGCCCGGTATGGATTTTTGGCTACGGCTCCCTGATGTGGAACCCGGCTCTGGAATTTGTCGAATCGGCAACGGGAACGCTGCCTGGCTGGCATCGCGCATTTTGCCTGCGCCTGACGGCCGGACGCGGCAGCGCGTGCCAGCCCGGGCGCATGCTTGCACTGAAAGAGGGCGGACGCACCACGGGCGTGGCGTATCGCCTGCCGGATGCCACGCTGGAAGAGGAGCTCACGCTGCTCTGGAAGCGCGAGATGATCACCGGCTGCTATATGCCGAGCTGGTGCAAGCTGGAACTGGACGACGGACGCACCGTCAATGCGCTGGTGTTTATTATGGACCCGCGCCATCCGCTGTATGAAGCGGATACCCGCACGCAGGTGATTGCCCCGTTGATTGCCGCCGCCAGCGGGCCTCTGGGCACCAACGCGCAGTATCTGTTCTCCCTCGATCAGGAGCTGACCCGCCTCGGCATGAAAGACGATTGTCTGAATGAGCTGGTGGTGAAGGTGAAGGCGCTGCTGGAAGGGAACCCGCTCAACAGCACGCTGCGACCGGGTTTTGCCTGACAATACGCCCGACTTGCCGGGCGTTTAAACTTATGCTGCCACGTAGCTGACGGAATGCTCCAGCGACTGGCTGTGGCTATCGATCAGCACATCCCACGTGCCGGTATACGGCACGGTAAGCCAGGCCTTATCGTCCTGTACGGTGAGAATATCCGCCTGGGAATGTTTTTGTGCTTTCGAACTCATCAGATGAATACGACAGCGTTCTGAGCAACGCACCACTACCGTATCCCCGCCAAACAGTTTCAAACTTGTTTTTACCAGTGCCATTTTTTACCCCGTAGTCTTAAACAACGCTCTCCCTGCTGCCATATCCGAGCGTGATGTTGTTCACAATTCACTCATGGCATAACACCAAAGGGGAGGGGGGCGGGATGCTGATTTTGATCAAAAAATGGCATAACGATTAAACAAAAATGACAAAATTCCTCAAAATTTACGCTGGCGCGCGTTTTACCCGCTAAACGCGCGCCGGAAGAAGATTAAATGCGGAAATGCCCGGCTGTTTCAGCAAGGTCGCCCGCCTGGCTCTGCAGGGCACCCGCGGCAGCGGCGGATTCCACCACCAGTTCGGCGTTCTGCTGAACCATTCTGTCGAGATGGGTCACCGCGTGGTTGATCTCATGAATCCCTTTCATCTGCTCGCTGGTGGCGATGGAGATTTCGCGCATGATGCCAGAGACGCTGCCGATGCTGGAGCGGATCTCATCCATGCTTTCCCCCGCCAGATGCACGTAGCGGGAGCCGGTTGCCACGCTGTCGGTGGTGAATCAATCAGCGATTTGATCTCTTTCGCCGCCTGAGCGCTACGGCTCGCCAGGTTACGCACTTCGCCTGCTACGACGGCAAACCCGCGCCCCTGCTCACCCGCACGCGCCGCCTCGACGGAGGCGTTCAGCGCCAGAATGTTGGTCTGGAAAGCAATGCCGTCAATCACGCTGGTGATATCGCCAATTTTTGCCGATGCGACTTCAATGGACTGCATGGTGCTGATCGCCTGCGATACCACCTCGCCGCCGCGCGCCGCGGCCGCTGATGCCTTGCTCGCCTGATCGTTCGCTTCTGCCGCCGATTCGTTCGACTGCGTCACGGAGGCGGTGATCTGCTCCACGGCGCTGGCCGTCTCGCGCAGGCTGGATGCCGCCTGCTCGGTACGTCCGGAGAGATCCTGGTTACCTGCGGCAATCTCCTGCGCCGCGTTTTTCACCGATTCGCTGGCGTCACGGAGCTGCACCATCACTACCGACAGCTTATCGCTGAAGGCGTTAAAGGCCTGGGCAATCTGCGCGACCTCATCCTCGCCGTTATCCGGCAGGCGCTGGGACAGATCGTTAGTGCCGTTAGCAATGTTGTGCATCGCGTCGCGAATGTCGGACAAACGCTTGAGCAGGCGGGCAATCAGGAAATGCACAATCGCCGCGCTCAGGAGTGCGAGGATCACCAGCGAAATCCCCGAGGCTTTAAGCAGGGAACGCATGCCGGAAGTGGCGTCACCGCTGTCGAGCGCGACGACTAAGAGCCAGTTTGTGCCCGGCACGGCTGTCGCCACGAAGGTTTTTTCAGCGTCGTTTAGCGTTCCGTCGACGGGGTTACCGCTTTTCAGCGCAGCAAAATCAATGCCCTTGATCGTCTCACCAAACGGTTTCAGCGTGAGGGCAGGATCGTTAGCGGCAATCACGCTGCCGTCGCTGTTCAGAAGCAACCCGCTGCTGGCCGGGGTTGGATGGATCCCGCGCACGTTAGCCACCACGCTGTCCATCGCCACATCGCCCGCTACGACCGCTTTGAGCGTGCCATTTTCTTTCACCGGCACGGCGAAGGTAACCACCAGCTTACCGGTCCCCGCGTCAACGTAGGGCGCGGTGACAACCGGACCGTCCGTGCTGACCACCTGCTGATACCACGGGCGAATGGTCGGGTCATAGTCCGCCGGAACGCCCGCCGGTTCAGAGAATTTCGCCGTTTTGCTGGCGTAGCCAACATAGACGTTGGTGAATCCACCCGCCTGCGCAAGCTGTTTAAACACCGGAACCGGGTCGTCATTCAGCGCAACGGTCTGCGCGGAGGCGATCACCGTCATCTTGCTTTTTACCCAGTCGGCAATCGCCATGTTATGGCTGGCGCTGGTGCTGTCAGGATATCGCGCTGGGACTGCTGGTTATCCTGGCGCGTGACCTGGAAGTTAATGACGGTATTAAGGAGAAGGGCGACGACCAGACAGCCTGCCGTCGCCGCGATGATGCGTGCACGAATCGATCTGAACATAAGTGAAATACCTGCTGTGTTGTTTCCATGCCTATCGGCAACCCCGCAGGTAAACTTGATGCTGAAACCGCGTCCATAAGAAAATAATATTTTTACGGGTTTATTATTAAAAAGTTAATACTTTATCGGCGGACAGCGTCCACTCGGCCAGCTCAACCAGCGTACCAATCTCTACGCCATCAATCAGCGGCAGACCGGTAATGCCGCGGCCGTCGGTGCAGGTCTTGCACAGCTTCACCGGCACGTTTTGCGCGGTGAGGATCTCCAGCATCTGCTGAATGTTATAGCCTTCTGCCGGTTTTTGACCCTTCAGCCCCGCGGTGACCGCGTCCGACATTAAAAAGAGTCGTAACGCCAGGTCGCTCTCTTTTTCACGCAGCGCAATCGCCAGGCGCAGGCTGTTAAAAAGGGATTCGCTGCCGTAAGCCGCACCGTTGGCGACGATCACAATCTTCTGCATGTTGACTCCTGTTCTTATAAAGGCACGAATATTGCTTAGCTTTCCCGAGTTTCGCTGTTCTGGAGAGTAAGCATGACATTAATGGCTGGCATTTCGCCAGGCGCTGGCGAATGGCTCGAGCGCGCAAGAATGATGCGCCGGGAGCAGCTCAGCAAGCTGGCACAGCTTGGCGTGCTTGTGCACGGCATTAGCCAACTGGTGCATATGTTACAGTGCGAGCGTGGGGCGTCCAACGTCTGGCTCTGCTCACAGGGTAAGCTCTACGCCCCCGAATGCAAAGCCAGCCGGGCGCTGGTGGATGAAAACCTCGCTGCACTTTATGACATTCTTGAAAAACAGTCGCCGATCCCGGGAAGTACCGTCTGTGAACGTATCGGCGGCGCGCTTCAGTGCCTTGATATGCTTCCCGCGCTGCGCGACGGTGTTATTCAGCAAACGGTAACGGCGCCGCAGGCGATGGAACACTACTCCCGCATGCTCCGCCATCTGCTCAGTATCGTGCCGCAGCTCAATGACAGCATTGACGATCCGCAAATCGCCGGGCGTTTTGTTGCCCTTTATAGCCTGATGCAGGGGAAAGAGCTGGCGGGACAGGAACGGGCCCTGGGGGCGATTGGCTTCACGCAGGGCTTTTTCGATGATGTGACTCGCCAGAGGCTGGTTGACCGCATCGACGGGCAGCAGGCCTGCTTTGAAATTTTTCTCTCACACAGCTCCGCTGACGTCCAGACCACCTTTTCTCTCCACTGCCAGCCCGATCGTGAAACGGAGCAACTCCGGCGCGTAGCCTGTACTCGCCAGCCTGCCGCGGATGATGGCCTTACCGCTCTGGCCTGGTTTGCTCTGCAAACCGCGCGCCTTGAGCATCTGCGCACGCTGGAGGAGACGCTCATCGCCGATCTGATGACGGCGGTGGACGAGCGTATTTACCGTAACGATGAGTACGTGCCTCCCGCCGATGAGCAGGACGACCCGCTGATACAGTATCCGGAAAAACCGTTGCTCACCCTGGTGCGCCAGCAGGCACGCGAGATAGAACAGCTCTCGCGCCAGCTAGCATCGCTGCGCGATACGCTTGAAGAGCGCAAAGTCATTGATAAAGCGAAAAGCGTGCTGATGACCCACCAGAATATGAGTGAGGAACAGGCCTGGACGGCGCTGCGCAAAATGGCGATGGACAAAAACCAAAGGATGGTGGATATCGCCCGCGCGCTGCTAATGGTGAAGAATTTATGGCAGGTAACACCAAAGGAGTAGCTGCACGGTCAGCGGGCATTTTGTGCCTGATTAAGGTGCGTGCAGGCGAGGGAGTTCGGTTAGCGCCCCGGAAACTGCGGGTTAAAACCTGGCATTCACTTTGCATTATCGGATTAACCATTTTTGACGATGCGCCAACGGCGGCGCATGCGTCTTCGGGATAAAGGCGTCCACTGGTGCTTCGGCATCGTGGGCGCTTTTTTTTGGTTTTTTTTTCAGGAGTGGTTGGTCATGGCGGATTTGTCGAGACGGCGTTTTTTGCAGGCCAGCGTGCTGGCGAGTGGCGCAATGCTGTTACCGGGTATCATGCAGGCCGCATGGGCGGCAGGCTCGGATAAACCGGAGCAGGAAACGGTGCGCATCGGGTTTATCCCGCTGACCGACTGCGCCCCGGTGGTTATCGCGGCGCTGAAAGGCTTTGATAAAAAATACGGTATTACCATCGTGCCCACCAAAGAGGCGAGCTGGGCGGCTGTGCGCGACAAGCTGGTGGCGGGCGAACTCGATGCCGCGCACATTCTCTACGGCCTGCTGTACGGCCTGGAGCTGGGCATCGCCGGCAAGCCGCAGCAGATGGCGAACCTGATGACGCTCAATCAGAACGGCCAGGCGATTACGCTTTCCAGCGATCTGGCTGAGAAGGGCGTACGAGACCTTGACGGGCTGAAAAAGCTCATTGGGCAGCAGGCGCCCGGCACCTACACCTTCGCGCACACCTTCCCGACCGGGACGCACGCCATGTGGCTCTACTACTGGCTGGCCAGCGCGGGCATTAACCCCTTTGACGACGTGCGCACGGTGGTGGTGCCGCCGCCGCAGATGGTGATGAACATGCGCATTGGCAACATGGTTGGCTTTTGCGTCGGCGAGCCGTGGAACGCCCGGGCAATCAACGACCGCATCGGTTTTACCGCCGCCACGTCGCAGTCTATCTGGGCCGATCATCCGGAAAAAATCCTCGGTACGCGCCGCGACTGGGTGGCGAAAAACCCGCACACACCGCGCGGGCGCTGGTGAGCGCGGTACTGGAGGCGGCGCGCTGGATCGAAGCCTCCCCGGAAAACAAACGCGAGACCGCGCAGATCCTCTCCCGCCGGGCGTGGCTCAACTGCAAAGAACAGTATCTCACCGGACGCATGCTCGGCGAGTACGACAACGGCCTGGGCCAGCGCTGGCAGGACGCGCACCCGATCCGCTTCTTCAACGAGGGGGCCGTCAGCTACCCGTATCTCTCCGACGGCATGTGGTTCATAACCCAGTTCCGCCGCTGGGGCTTGCTCAAATCCGCGCCGGACTACGCGGGCATCGCGCAGCGCATTAACCAGACCGCGGTCTGGCAGGATGCCGCCACGGCGGTGGGGGGCATCAGCACACCGACTTCACCATTACGCAGCAGCACATTGATGGACGGCACCGTCTGGAACGGTACCGACCCGGAAGGATACGCCAGCCGTTTCGCCATTCACCGTAAAGAGGCCTGATTATGCAGCATCTGCAAAAGACGAATTCACACGAGACGCCGGAGAGTGGGGAGGTGATTGTCCTGCCTCCGGTGCAGGTTCGCCGCCGTACGCCGACGTTTGCGCGTCGGATTAACGCGATCCTCCAGCGCATCATCCCGGCGTTTCTCGGTCTGGGACTGCTGGTGGTGCTCTGGCAGCTGGCGGCGATTAACAGCAAAGGTTTCCCGACGCCGCTCAGCACGCTCGATTCCGCCATCACCCTGTTTGCCGATCCGTTTTATCGCGACGGGCCTAACGATATGGGCATCGGCTGGAACGTGCTCGCCTCATTACAGCGCGTGGCGGTGGGCTTTGGCCTGGCCGCGCTCGCCGGGATCCCGCTCGGCTTCCTGATTGGTCGCTTCACCTTTTTCTCTCGCATGTTCGGCCCGCTGATCGCGCTGTTACGCCCGGTTAGCCCGCTGGCCTGGCTGCCCATCGGCCTGCTGCTGTTCCAGAAAGCGGAACCCGCGTCGAGCTGGACCATTTTCATCTGCTCCATCTGGCCGATGGTGATCAACACCGCCGAAGGCGTACGCCGCATTCCGCAGGACTACCTCAACGTGGCCCGGGTGCTGCAGCTTTCCGAGTGGACCATCATGCGCCGCATTCTCTTCCCGGCGGTGCTGCCCGCGGTGCTGACCGGGGTGCGTCTCTCCATCGGCATCGCCTGGCTGGTGATCGTCGCCGCCGAGATGCTCACCGGAGGTTTAGGGATCGGCTTCTGGATCTGGAATGAGTGGAACAACCTCAACGTTGAAAACATTCTCATCGCCATCGTCATCATTGGCGTGGTCGGGCTGCTGCTGGAGCAGGGGCTGATGCTGATCGCCCGTCGCTTTAGCTGGCAGGAAAAATAAGGAGCGAACATGAAACCATTAATTCAGGTCCAGGCCGTGAGCCAGCGTTTTTCCACCGCCAGCGGCGAGTTTCTGGCGCTGCAAAACGTCTCTTTTGATATCCACGAGGGCGAAACCGTCAGCCTGATCGGGCACTCCGGCTGCGGCAAATCGACGCTGCTGAACCTCATCGCCGGTATTACCCTGCCGACGGAAGGCGGGCTGATCTGCGACAACCGTGAAATCGCCGGGCCGGGTCCGGAACGTGCGGTGGTCTTCCAGAACCATTCGCTGCTGCCGTGGCTCACCTGCTTCGACAACGTGGCCCTGGCGGTCGATCACGTGTTTCGCCACAGCATGAGCAAGGCGGAGCGCAGGGAGTGGATCGAGCACAACCTCGACCGCGTGCAGATGGGGCACGCCCTGCATAAGCGACCGGGGGAGATCTCCGGCGGCATGAAGCAGCGCGTCGGTATTGCCCGCGCGCTGGCGATGAAGCCGAAAGTCCTGCTGATGGATGAACCCTTCGGCGCCCTCGATGCGCTGACGCGCGCGCATCTGCAGGACTCGGTGATGCAGATCCAGCAGGCGCTGAACACCACCATCGTGCTCATTACCCACGACGTGGACGAGGCGGTGCTGCTCTCCGATCGCGTGCTGATGATGACCAACGGCCCGGCGGCCACCGTCGGGGAGATCCTGCGCGTGGACCTGCCGCGCCCGCGCAACCGGGTGCAGCTGGCCGACGACAGCCGCTATCACCACATGCGCCAGCAGATCCTCCATTTCCTCTATGAAAAGCAGCCGAAAGCGGCGTAACGAGGGGTTTTGATGCGACTGGTCATTATCGGAAATGGCATGGCGGCCACGCGGCTGATTGCCTCGCTCACCGGGCGTGCTGCCGGTCGTTTCGCTATCACCGTCATCGGTGACGAGCCGGAGCATGCCTATAACCGCATCCAGCTTTCGCCGGTGCTGGGCGGTGAAAAGCAGGCTGCAGACATCTGTTTGCAGGATGACGACTGGTACCAGTCGCGCGGCGTGACGGTGCTGCGGGGTGAAAAGGCGATCGCCGTGAACGTGGACGCGCGGGAAATGCAAACCACCGCCCGCACGCTGGGCTGGGATGCGCTGGTGTTTGCCACCGGATCAACGCCCTTTATTCCGCCAATCCCCGGCTGCGATGCGCCGCATGTGTTCACGTTCCGCACCCTGGAGGATACGCGGGCCATTCGGACGATCGCCGGTCCGGCGGTGGTGCTGGGCGGCGGCGTGCTCGGGGTTGAGACGGCGGCAGCGCTGGCGCGCTCAGGTGACAACGTCATGCTGGTTCATCGCGGTCCGTGGCTGATGGAGCAGCAGCTGGATCGGCAGGCGGGAATGCTGCTGGAAGAGACGCTAGCGGCGCGGGGCGTGCGCTGTGAGCTCGCCTCGGGCATCGCAGCGGTGAGCGGGAATAGCGTGACGCTGCTCAACGGGCGCCGCGTCGTCGCCGCTCGCGTGGTGCTGGCGACCGGCGTGCAGCCCAGCGTCGCGCTGGCGCAGGCCAGCGGCATTCGCTGCGCGCGCGGCATCGTGGTGGATCACCAGATGCAAACCTCCGAACCGAACGTCTACGCCATTGGCGAGTGCTGCGAAATTGACGGGCAGACGTTTGGCCTGGTCGCCCCCTGCCTGGCGCAGGCGGAAATCCTGGCCGCGCGGCTGGCCGGGGACGCTACCGCGCCGTTTACCCTGACCGACAGCGGGATGCGTCTCAAGGTGACGGGCGTGGAGCTGTTCAGCCTCGGCCGTGCGGCGGAGCAGGAGGGCGACGTGGTCTGGAGCGCATGGGATCCGCTGACCCGTCACTATCGTCGTTTATTGATCCATCAGGGGGCGCTGGCTGGCGCGCTGCTGATGGGCGACTGCCGCAGCGCGGCAACGTTTACCGATTTACTGGCAACGGCCACGCCCGCCCACGCGGACTGGCTGTTCGATCGTTTCACTACGCAACCGCAGGTTGCAGGACAGAATGCTATGACAAAACCTACTCTGGTGGTGGTTGGGCACGGTATGGTCGGCCATCATTTCCTCGAAGACTGCATTAAGCGCAATCTGCATCAGCAGTATCAGATCGTCGTCTTTGGCGAGGAGCGCTATGCCGCCTACGACCGCGTGCATTTGTCGGAATATTTTGGCGGCCGCAGCGCGGCGTCGCTCTCGCTGGTGGAGGGGGATTTCTTTGCCGACAGCGGCATTGAGCTGCGCCTGTCGCAGCAGATCGTCGGCATCGACCGCGACGCGCGCGTGGTGCGTACCGCCAGCGGGCATGAGACCCACTGGGACAAGCTGGTGCTGGCGACCGGCTCATACCCGTTCGTTCCGCCCGTGCCGGGCAACGATTTGCCGGGCTGTTTTGTCTACCGCACCCTTGACGACCTGGACAACATTGCTGCACATGCGGCGGGCTCGCGCCGCGGCGTGGTGATTGGCGGCGGCCTGCTCGGACTGGAGGCGGCGAATGCCCTGAAGCAGCTCGGGCTGGAAACCCACGTGGTGGAGTTTGCGCCCAACCTGATGGCGGTCCAGCTCGACAACGACGGCGCGGCGATGCTGCGCAAGAAAATCGAGGCGCTGGGCGTCTGCGTTCACACCAGTAAAGCCACGACGGAGATCGCCACCGCGGACGGCGGGCTGGTGCTGCGCTTTGCCGATGGCGAACAGCTGGAAACGGACATGGTGGTCTTTTCGGCGGGCATCCGTCCGCAGGACGCGCTGGCGCGCAGCAGCGGGCTGGCTATCGGCGAACGCGGCGGGATCTGCATTGACGACGGCTGCCAGACCTCCGATCCGGACGTGCTGGCCATCGGCGAATGCGCCCTGTGGGAGGGGAAAATCTTCGGTCTGGTCGCGCCCGGCTATCAGATGGCGCGCGTGGCCGCCGCCGCGCTGGCGGGAGAGGATAAAACCTTCACCGGCGCGGATATGAGCACTAAGCTCAAGCTGCTCGGCGTGGACGTGGCCTCGTTCGGCGACGCCCACGGGCGCACCCCGGGGGCGCTGAGCTACCAGTGGACGCACGGCCCGCAGCAAATCTACAAGAAAATCGTGGTCAGTCACGACGGCAAAACGCTGCTCGGCGGCGTGCTGGTGGGAGATGCCAGCGAATACGCCACGCTGGTGCAGATGATGCTTAACGACATCAGCCTGCCGAAAGAGCCGGAAACGCTCATTTTACCCGCGTCGTCAGGCAGCGCGCCAAAAGCGCTCGGCGTGGCGGCGCTGCCGGAAAGCGCGCAGATCTGTTCGTGTCATAACGTCAGTAAAGGCGATATTTGCCGGGCGGTGAGCGCGGGCGCGGCGGATATTGGCGCCGTTAAGCAGTGCACCAAAGCGGCGACCGGCTGCGGGGGATGTAGCGCGCTGGTGAAGCAGGTGATGGAGTTCCAGCTTGCGGAGCAGGGCGTGGAGGTGAAAAAGGACATCTGCGAGCACTTCCCGTACTCGCGCCAGGAGATTTACCACCTCGTGCGCGTCAACCATATCCGCACCTTTGACCAGCTTATCAGCCGCTACGGACAGGGGCACGGATGCGAGATCTGCAAGCCGCTGGTGGGATCGGTGCTCGCCTCCTGCTGGAACGAGTATCTGCTGAAACCGGCGCACCTGCCGCTGCAGGATACCAACGACCGCTACTTCGCCAACATCCAAAAGGACGGCACATACTCCATCGTGCCGCGCATGCCCGCAGGGGAAGTGACCGCCGACGGGCTGATTGCCATCGGGCAGATTGCGAAACGCTACAGCCTGTACAGCAAAATTACCGGCGGTCAGCGTATCGACCTGTTTGGGGCCACCCTCGAACAGCTGCCGGCGATCTGGCAGGCGCTGGTGGAGGCCGGGTTTGAAACCGGACACGCCTACGGGAAATCCCTGCGCACGGTGAAATCCTGCGTCGGCTCGACCTGGTGCCGCTACGGCGTGCAGGACTCCACCGGCCTCGCGGTCCGGCTGGAGCACCGCTACAAGGGCCTGCGCGCGCCGCACAAAATCAAAATGGCGGTCTCAGGCTGCACCCGCGAGTGCGCGGAGGCGCAGAGCAAAGACGTAGGGGTGATTGCCACCGATAAGGGCTGGAACCTCTATCTGTGCGGCAACGGCGGGATGAAGCCGCGCCACGCGGATCTCTTCGCCAGCGATCTGGACGACGAAACGCTGATCCGCACCGTCGACCGTTTCCTGATGTTTTACATCCGCACGGCGGATCGCCTGCAGCGCACCAGCACCTGGATGGACAACCTGGAAGGCGGCCTCGACTATCTGCGGGAGGTGATCCTCACCGACAGCCTCGGCATCGCCCACGAGCTGGAGCAGGAGATGGCCCGGGTGGTGGAAGCCTACCAGTGCGAATGGCAAACCACGCTCAGCGATCCCAGCCGCCTGGCGCTGTTCCGCACGACGGTGAACCAGACTGCGCCGGATGAAAGCAAGCGCTGGCAGGAAATTTGCGGCATCGACGATATCCCCGAGCAGGCGGGCATCGGCGCGCGGCTTGGACGTAAGCCGATTGCGCTCTTCCGCTTTGGTAAAACCGTTTACGCCCTCGACGATCGGGAGCCGGGCGGCGATGCGAACGTGCTTTCACGCGGCATTCTTGGCGATGCGGCGGGCGAGCCGGTGGTGATTTCACCGCTCTACAAGCAGCGCATTCGCCTGCGCGACGGCTGTCAGGTAGAGAACGGCGAACCCGCGGTGCGCGCCTGGCCGGTGAAAATTGAAAACGGCAAGGTGTGGGTTGGCAGCGACGCCCTGGTAATGCGTGCGGAGGCCTCATGACGGAAACCCGGACAACGTGCCCCTACTGCGGGGTGGGCTGCGGCGTGATCGTCCGCGTGCAAGGTGAAGCGGTCAGCGTTCGGGGAGATGAAACCCATCCTGCGAACCTGGGTCGCCTGTGCGTGAAAGGATCGGCTCTGGGGGAGACCACGGGCTTACAGGGGCGGCTTTTGCGCCCGGTCGTTGACGGCCTTGAGGTGGACTGGGCGCAGGCGCTGAACGCGGCAGGGGAGCGCCTGCGGGAGATTATCGATAAATGGGGGCCGCAGGCGGTGGCGTTTTACGCCTCCGGCCAGCTGTTGACCGAGGATTACTATGCCGCCAACAAGCTGATGAAAGGATTTATCGGCGCGGCAAACATCGATACCAACTCCCGGCTCTGTATGTCCTCGGCGGTGGTGGGCTACAAGCGCGCCTTTGGCGAAGACGTGGTGCCGTGCGGCTACGAGGATATGGAAAACAGCGATCTGGTGGTGCTGGCTGGCTCGAACGCTGCCTGGACGCATCCGGTGCTCTACCAGCGGCTGGTGCAGGCGAAGCACGACAACCCGCGGATGAAGGTGGTGGTGATCGATCCCCGCAGAACCGCCACCTGTGATATTGCCGATCTGCATCTGGCGCTCGCCCCCGGCAGCGACGCCGGGCTGTTTGTCGGTCTGCTTAATGTGATTCAGGGAACGGATGAGTGGCCCGTTGAGCGCGTGGCGGCGTTTTGCGGCCTCTCGCCGCAGGATATAGGCACCTTTTATGACTGGTTTATGACGGCGCCCCGGGCCATCACGCTCTACACCATGGGGATCAACCAGTCCGCCAGCGGCAGCGACAAGTGTAACGCCATCATTAACGTTCATCTTGCCAGCGGGAAGTTCAACCGTCCGGGCTGCGGCCCGTTTTCGCTGACCGGACAGCCAAACGCGATGGGGGGAAGGGAAGTGGGCGGGCTGGCGAACCAGCTGGCGGCGCACATGAACTTTGAGCCGGACGATCTCTCGCGGGTGGCGCGTTTCTGGGGAACGGAACGGCTGGCGCAAACCCCGGGCCTGATGGCGGTGGAGCTGTTTGACGCCATTGCCCGCGGCGAGGTGAAGGCGGTGTGGATCATGGGCACTAACCCCGCCGTGTCGCTTCCGGACAGCCACGCGGTGTGTCAGGCGCTGGCGAACTGCCCGCTGGTGATGGTTTCTGAGGTGATGAAGGATACCGATACCAGCCGGTTCGCCCATATCCGTTTTCCGGCGCTGGGCTGGGGGGAGAAGGACGGGACGGTGACAAACTCGGAACGCCGCATTTCGCGCCAGCGCGCGTTTCTGCCCGCGCCGGGCGAAGCGAAGCCGGACTGGTGGATCGTCGCGCAGATGGCGAAACGGCTGGGCTACGGCGAGGCCTTTGCCTGGCAACATCCGCACGAGATTTTTTGCGAACATGCGGCGCTGACGGCCTTTGAAAATGACGGCGCGCGGGCATTGAATCTTCATGAACTGGCTGCGCTAACCCGTGAGGAGTGGGATCAGCTTGAGCCTTATCAGTGGCCGACGGGGAGTTTTCCGCGCCGAAACATCGTTCCCGTTATCCCTCTGTCGCACGGCGCGACGGTCAGCGCCTTATACCCGCTGATTCTCAACTCGGGGCGCATCCGCGATCAGTGGCATACCATGACCCGAACGGGATACGTGGCGAGGCTGATGCAGCATATCGCCGAACCGTTTGTTGAGGTTGGCCCGGCAGACGCCGTTCGTTTTTCCCTGTGCGACGGCCAGCTGGCGCGCATCAGCTCGCCGCGCGGCGTGATGGTGGCAAGAGTGCGAATCAGCGACGGGATACGGGAAGGCGAGGCGTTTGCCCCGATGCACTGGAACGCTGGGTTTGCCCGCCAGGGAAAGGTGAATGCGCTGGTGGAAGGGCGCTGCGATCCGGTTTCGGGCCAGCCAGAGAGTAAACAAACCGCCGTCAGGATCCTGCCCTGGCAGCCCGCCTGGCAGGGGGAACTCTATGCCCGGGAATGGCCGGAAATGCCCTCTTCGGCTTACTGGTGGCGCAAAGCCTCACGCCTGACGGTAGCGGGCGATCAACCGCTGCTGCCGTGGGTAATGGAATACGTCAGCGACCGGGGCTGGCAGCTGCAGGTTGCGCAAACCGGTGAACGCAGCAGCGTGCTGGCCTGGCATGAAGGCCAGCTGATGCTGGGCTTCTGGGAGGGCTCCGCGTTACCGGCGCTGGCGCATGCGGTGATTGAAGCCGCTTTTCAATCCCCACCCGTGCTTCTCGCAGAACGCCACGCCTTGTTGAACGGACAGAGCGTCGGGAAGGCGGCGGATCCGGGACGCATCATCTGCAGCTGTTTCAGCGTCGGGGAGAATGCGATACGGGAGGCGATCGTCGGCGGGTGTGATTCCGTCACCGCGCTGGGGGCGACGCTGCGCTGCGGTACGAACTGTGGCTCCTGCGTGCCGGAGCTGAAAGGGCTGTTTCAGGATAATCCTGAAATGTCCGTCAGGACTGCATTTCAAGGCTTATCGCGTTAACATAATAAGAGTTTGTTCATTAACACAGGTTCTTATTTACGACGTTGATGGCTGTATCGTCCCGCATTCGTTTGCTGTTATTACTCTCCCTTGTTACGGTCGGAGCCGTTCACGGTGCGCCGAATTCCTTTATGCATCAGGCGCAAAATCCCTTTGATAATAACGGGGATAGTTTGCCCGACCTCGGCATGGCGGCGCCAACGGGCGAGGGGGAAAAACACCTGGCCGAAATGGCGAAAGCCTTCGGTGAAGCCAGCATGACCGACAACGGTCTGACAACGGGCGAGCAGGCGCGGCAGTTTGCGTTTGGCCAGGTGCGCGACGCGGTGAGCGGCGAAGTGAACCAGCAGATTGAGTCCTGGCTTTCGCCCTGGGGGAACGCCAGCGTGAACTTGCTGGTGGATAACGACGGCAAATTTAACGGCAGCAGCGGGAGCTGGTTTATCCCCTGGAACGATAACAACCGTTACCTGAGCTGGAGCCAGCTTGGCCTGACCCAGCAGACGGATGGCCTGGTCAGTAACGCCGGTATAGGCCAGCGCTGGGTCGCCGGGAAATGGCTGCTGGGTTACAACACGTTTTACGATAACCTGCTGGACGAAAACCTGCAGCGTGCCGGGCTGGGCGCGGAAGCGTGGGGGGAAAATCTGCGCCTGTCAGCCAACTATTATCAGCCCTTTGCTGGCTGGCGCGATCGCTCCGACGTCCAGGAGCAGCGCATGGCGCGCGGCTATGACGTCACCGCTAAAGCCTGGCTGCCGTGGTTCCATCATCTGAATACCAGCGTGAGCTTCGAGCAATACTTCGGCGATAACGTCGATCTCTTCAACAGCGGAACGGGCTATCACAATCCGGTGGCGGTGAATCTGGGGCTTAACTATACCCCCGTGCCGCTGGTCACCCTGACCGCCGCGCACAAGCAGGGCGAAAGTGGCGCGAGCCAGAATAACCTCGGGCTGAAGCTCAACTATCGCTTTGGCGTGCCGCTGGTGAAGCAGCTTTCCGCCGGTGAAGTCGCCGCCACGCGTTCCCTGCGCGGAAGCCGCTACGACTCGCCGGAGCGCAATAGCCTGCCGGTGATGGAGTTCCGCCAGCGTAAAACGCTGTCCGTCTGGCTTGCGACGCCGCCGTGGGATCTCAAAGGGGGCGAGACCGTTATGCTGAAGCTTCAGGTTCGCAGCGCGCACGGCATTCGTGAGATCCACTGGCAGGGGGATACGCAGGCGCTGAGCCTGACGTCGCCGTCCAAAAGCAACAGCAGCGACGGCTGGAGTGTAATTATGCCTGCCTGGGATGACAGTGAAGGGGCGACAAACCGCTGGCACCTGTCGGCGGTAGTGGAAGATGAGAAAGGCCAGCGCGTCTCGTCCAATGAGATCGTGCTGACCGTCGTGCAGCCGCTGGTCGCATTGCCGGACAACGACCCGCGCTGGAAGCTTCTGCCGGAGGAGTAATCCTTAAAAAATGCGTTCCTGATGCACCCACACCGCGGCTTCAACGCGGGATTTGAGCTTCATTTTCTTCAGCATATGCTTCACGTGCACTTTGACCGTGCTTTCGGTAATGTCCAGGCGGCGGGCGATCATTTTGTTCGGCAGCCCCTGGGCAATGAGTTTGAGAATATCGCGCTCGCGCGGGGTTAACTGGCTGACGTCGCGGTCAGAGGTGGCGCGATTGGCGCGCAGGCTGGCGGCCAGGACCGGCGTTAAGGCTTCGCTGAGAACCATCTCGCCCGCCGCGGCCTGCTGCAGCGCCTTAAGCAAGTCTTCCGGCTCCATATCTTTGAGCAGATAACCATCCGCCCCGCGCTTCAGCGCCGTGACCACATCCTCTTCATGATTCGACACGCTAAAGACGACGATGCGCCCGGAAAGCGATTTTTCCCGCAGCTTGTCGAGAGTTTCCAGACCGTTCATGCCGGGCATATTCAGATCCAGCAGGATCAGATCGGGATCGAGGGATTCGGCAAGCTCAATGCCCTGTTCACCGTTGCTGGCTTCGCCAACCACGGTGATATCGGGCGCCATGCTGACCAGCTGTTTCACGCCAGTACGCAGCATCGGATGGTCGTCGATCAACAGGATGGATGCCGGTTCCTGATTAGTCATGGGTTTCTCCTTGAGCAGTTGTAAGCGGTTTCTCGGGAATAAAGGTGACGACAACTTCCGTGCCACCCGTCTCTCTCCGGCGAACCTGGCAATCACCGCGCAGGCTTTGGGCGCGGTCTCGCATAATAATTAAACCATAGTGGTTAGTGCGTTCGGCATTTTCCGGCACGCCGCGGCCGTTGTCGTGAACCGTGAGCTTCACCTGATTATTGTGCTGGCTGACGGTGACCGTTACCGCCGTCGCGCCGGAATGCTTAAGCACGTTGCTCAGCGCTTCACGGGCGATTTGCAGTACATGTATGGCCTGGTGGGAGGGGACAAACCGCGGCGGCAGCTGGTAGTCCAGCTTCACCGGGAACCCCAGTCGGGCGCTAAATTCGTGACAGCTGGCCTCCAGCGCCGGGCGCAGACCCGGCTCGGTCAGCTGCAGACGGAAGGTAGTCAGCAGCTCGCGAAGCTGTATCCAGGAGGTGTTCAGCTCGTTGCGGATCTGGCTGAGCAGCTGCTTGTTGCTTTCGGGCATCTCCGCATCCTGCATCTGCAGGCAGCTCACCTGCATTTTCATACAGGAGAGCGACTGGGCGATAGAGTCGTGAAGCTCGCGGGCGATGGTCGCGCGCTCTTCCATGACGATCAGCTGCTGCTGCTTTTCCTGATGTCTGTCGAGCGCCAGCGTGGCCGTTAGCTGTTCGACCAGCGTATCGACCAGCTGCTGCTGGTCGTGGCTCAGGTGACGCCCGGCTGGCAGCGTTGCCAGCAGAATACCGTACTGGGTGTGGCTGTCGGTCAGGCGCCACTTCAGGGTGGTGCCGCCGGACGTCAGCGGCGGCAGGCCGCGAGGGCAAAGATGGCAACCTTTGTCATCGCAGGACATATCGGACTGGCAGGTAAATTCCTGATGGTTATCTTCGTCTTCCACGTCGTAGACGCGCAGCTCAAGGTCGTGAAGCAGGGTCAGATTTTGCAGGCCGTTCAGCACCGGAGAGAGGCGTTCGCATAGCGGCACCTGCATGTGCAGACGACGGTTGGCCTGCCACAGGAAGGAGAGGATCTCGTTTTTCTGCTCCAGTCCGGCCGTTTTTTCCTGAACGCGCTGTTCCAGCACCGCGTAGCTCTCGGAGAGTTCTGCCGACATGGTGTTGAGCGCCTGGCCGAGCATGGCCATCTCGTTGCGCCCGCTGATGTGCGTGCGCTGGGTAAAATCGCGTGCGGTCACCGCGCGGGCCATTGCCAGCAGCTGTTTCCACGGGTTCAGCAGCCGCGCACGAAGCCAGACGATGGTGAAGATCAGCAGCAGCCCCATAAACAGCGCCATGGCGCGGTGCACCATCACCACCCGGTCGATGCGTAATTCTGTGGTTTGGTCGAAAGAGGAGACCAGCGCATCGATACGTGAGACGAACCCCGCCACGTCCTGCGCAACGGTTTCGGTGCTGCGCGCCTGTTTCAGCCCGGGCTCCAGCTGGGTGTGCCAGTAGCCCTGAAGGGCTTTAAGCTGATATTGCTGACCGGCGCGGATGGCGGCGTTTTCCAGTTCGGGGCTGAAGACCGTGTGCTCCATTTCATCAATCAGGGGCCGATCGTCCAGCGTCAGGGGAACCGACGCCAGCAGGCGATAACTCTGCATGCGTAGCGAGCCTGCCTCGTTGATGGCATGCGCATTACCCTGTACGCCCTGTACCAGCCAGCCGGAGATCGCCATGCCGGTCACGCCGATGGCGGTGGACAGCAAAACAATCAGAGCGAGCTGATTCACGAGCGTCAGCGGAGATAAACATCTTTTTAACATAGAGGTGGCGTGCTCCTGACGTGGCCTGCTTGCAGGAATGGCGCTATTCTGGTGCATACCCTGGAGTATACCCATACCAATAAAGGATTACCCCTAAATTGCCAACGGAGTAGGGGGAAGGAGGTGGGGGTAGCCAGGAACCGTCAGTGCCGTGAAAAACCACGTCTTTTTTACCGAATTAGCCTACTCACTAAGGGTGAGGCCTTATTTTACGCCGCAAATCCTCCCACTTTTCCTTTGATTTATATCAACTTACCGCCGCCCTAAAGCCCTAATGTTTGCAGCATCATTCGAGAATCAGAGGTGTCTATGAGTCACTCATCCGCTCCCGAAAGGGAAAATGGTGCCGTTATTACAGACTGGCGTCCAGAGGATCCGGCGTTCTGGCAACAGCGCGGCCATCGTGTAGCCAGCCGGAATCTATGGATTTCCGTGCCGTGTTTGTTATTAGCGTTTTGCGTATGGATGTTGTTTAGCGCGGTGGCGGTCAATCTGCCGAAAGTTGGGTTTACGTTTACGACCGATCAGCTGTTTATGCTGACCGCGCTGCCGTCGCTGTCAGGCGCGCTGCTGCGTGTGCCTTACGCGTTTATGGTGCCGGTGTTTGGTGGTCGTCGCTGGACGGCGTTCAGTACGGGTATCATGATCGTCCCCTGCGTCTGGCTTGGCTTCGCAGTGCAGGATACCTCTACGCCGTTCAGCGTATTCGTGATTATTTCCCTGCTGTGCGGTTTTGCGGGTGCGAACTTCGCCTCCAGCATGGCGAACATCAGCTTCTTCTTCCCGAAAGCGAAGCAGGGCGGTGCGCTGGGCATTAACGGCGGCCTGGGGAATATGGGCGTCAGCGTGATGCAGTTGATTGCCCCGCTGGCGATCTCTGTTTCTATTTTCGCGGCCTTTGGCGGCGGTGGCGTTGAGCAGGCGGATGGTTCTTCCCTCTATCTGCAGAACGCCGCCTGGATCTGGGTACCTTTCCTGGTGGTCTTCACCCTCGCAGCCTGGTTCTTTATGAATGACCTGTCCGCGTCGAAGGCGTCGCTGAGCGAACAGCTGCCGGTGCTGAAGCGTGGACACCTCTGGGTGATGGCGCTGCTGTATCTGGCCACCTTCGGTTCGTTTATCGGCTTCTCTGCGGGCTTCGCGATGCTGTCGAAAACGCAGTTCCCGGAGATTCAGATCCTGCACTTTGCCTTCTTCGGGCCGTTTATCGGTGCCCTGGCGCGTTCGCTGGGCGGCATGGTCTCTGACCGTCTCGGCGGTACCCGCGTGACGCTGGTGAACTTCGTCGTGATGGCGGTCTTCTGCGCGCTGCTGTTTCTCACTCTGCCCGTCGACGGGCAGGGCGGTAACTTCATCGCCTTCTTCGGCGTGTTTATGGTGCTGTTCCTGACGGCCGGTCTGGGGAGTGCCTCTACCTTCCAGATGATCTCCGTGATCTTCCGTAAGCTGACGATGGATCGGGTGAAGGCGCAGGGCGGGAGCGAAGAGCAGGCCATGCGCGAAGCGGCGACGGATACGGCCGCGGCGCTGGGCTTTATCTCTGCCATCGGCGCGATTGGCGGCTTCTTTATCCCGAAAGCGTTCGGTATCTCTCTGGACCTGACCGGCTCACCGGCCGGTGCCATGAAAGTCTTCCTCGTCTTCTATATCGCCTGCGTTGTGATTACGTGGCTGGTATATGGCCGAAATACCAAGAAAAATAAGTAAGTGTGATTATCCGTTTACGCGGCCTTCGGGCCGCGTTTTTTTTTGCCAACATAATAGTTACAACATACTTACGGCTTTTACGGCAGACGCCTGCGGTGACACTGTGATCGCCATCGCTTTGCAGGTGGCTCTACCCCTTAATACCTGAGATGTTAAATGTTGACTGGCTTTTTGTACGATAAAATAAAAATAACTCTATATTTCATGATGATATGAAATTTTTGAAGATACCGCTTTGGTGGTATTTGGTGTAACCCCTCGCCTGAAAGTCCCTCCTCGTCTTGATCGTTATCAATTCTCCCCCTCTTTCAGGGCGTTACCTTCGCTGCAAATCAGCAATGTCGATTTAGAGAGCCACAGGCTCCACACAGGAGATACCCGATGAGCAAATTTTTGGACCGGTTTCGCTACTTCAAACAGAAGGGTGAAACTTTTGCCGATGGGCACGGCCAGGTTCTGGATACCAACCGGGACTGGGAAGACGGTTACCGCCAGCGCTGGCAGCATGACAAAGTCGTCCGTTCGACCCACGGCGTGAACTGTACCGGTTCATGCAGCTGGAAGATTTTCGTTAAAAACGGTCTGGTGACCTGGGAAATGCAGCAGACCGACTATCCGCGCACCCGCCCGGATATGCCAAACCACGAACCGCGCGGCTGCCCGCGTGGTGCCAGCTACTCCTGGTATCTCTACAGCGCCAACCGTCTGAAATACCCGCTGATGCGCAAGCGCCTGATGAAAATGTGGCGTGAGGCGAAAGTACAGCACAGCGATCCGGTGGATGCCTGGGCGTCCATCATCGAAGACGCTGACAAAGCAAAAAGCTTCAAGCAGGCTCGCGGTCGCGGCGGTTTCGTTCGCTCCTCGTGGAAAGAGGTAAACGAGCTGATTGCCGCCTCCAACGTCTACACCGTCAAAACCTACGGTCCTGACCGCGTGGCGGGCTTCTCGCCAATTCCGGCGATGTCGATGGTCTCTTACGCCTCCGGCGCGCGCTATCTGTCGCTGATCGGCGGTACCTGCCTGAGCTTCTACGACTGGTACTGCGACCTGCCGCCTGCGTCTCCGCAGACCTGGGGCGAGCAGACCGACGTGCCGGAGTCCGCGGACTGGTACAACTCCAGCTACATCATCGCCTGGGGCTCTAACGTTCCTCAGACCCGTACGCCGGACGCGCACTTCTTTACCGAAGTCCGTTACAAAGGCACCAAAACCGTGGCGGTCACCCCTGACTACGCGGAAATCGCCAAGCTTTGCGATCTGTGGCTGGCGCCGAAACAGGGTACCGACGCGGCGATGGCGATGGCGATGGGCCACGTCATGCTGCGTGAATTCCATCTTGATAAGCCAAGCCAGTACTTCACCGACTACGTTCGCCGCTACACCGACATGCCGATGCTGGTCATGCTGGAAGAGCGTGAGGGCTACTATGCCGCGGGCCGCACGCTGCGCGCAGCCGATCTGGTGGATTCGCTGGGCCAGGAAAACAACCCTGAGTGGAAAACCGTTGCGTATAACAGCAACGGCGAGCTGGTGGCGCCAAACGGCTCTATCGGCTTCCGCTGGGGCGAGAAGGGCAAGTGGAACCTTGAGCAACGCAACGGCACCACCGGCGAAGAGACGGAGCTGCGCCTGAGCATGCTGGGCAGCCAGGACGAGATCGCCGAGGTCGGGTTCCCGTACTTCGGCGGTGAAGGTTCAGAGCACTTCAACAAGGTTGAACTGAAAAACGTTCTGATGCACAAACTGCCGGTTAAGCGCCTGCAGCTGGCCGACGGTTCTACCGCGCTGGTCACCACCGTTTATGACCTGACCATGGCGAACTACGGTCTGGAGCGCGGTTTGGGCGATGAAAACTGCGCAACCGGCTATGACGACGTGAAGGCCTACACCCCGGCCTGGGCGGAACAGATTACCGGCGTGCCTCGCGCGCACATTACCCGTATCGCACGTGAGTTCGCTGAAAACGCGGACAAAACGCACGGTCGTTCGATGATCATCGTCGGCGCGGGTCTGAACCACTGGTATCACCTCGATATGAACTATCGCGGTCTGATCAACATGCTGATCTTCTGCGGCTGCGTCGGTCAGAGCGGCGGCGGCTGGGCACACTACGTCGGCCAGGAAAAACTGCGTCCGCAGACCGGCTGGCAGCCGCTGGCGTTTGCCCTCGACTGGCAGCGTCCGGCACGCCATATGAACAGTACCTCCTACTTCTATAACCACTCCAGCCAGTGGCGCTACGAAACGGTCACCGCACAGGAGCTGCTGTCGCCGATGGCGGATAAATCCCGCTACAGCGGCCACCTGATCGACTTCAACGTGCGTGCTGAACGCATGGGCTGGCTGCCGTCGGCGCCGCAGCTGGGCACTAACCCGCTGCGCATTGCGGAAGCGGCGAAGCAGGCGGGCATGTCACCGGTGGATTACACCGTGAAATCCCTGAAGGATGGCTCTATCCGCTTTGCGGCAGAACAGCCGGAGAACGGTAAAAACCACCCGCGCAACCTGTTCATCTGGCGCTCCAACCTGCTGGGCTCGTCCGGTAAAGGCCACGAGTACATGCTGAAATACCTGCTCGGTACCGAAAACGGTATCCAGGGGAAAGATCTCGGCAAGCAGGGCGGCGTGAAGCCGGAGGAGGTGGAGTGGAAAGATAACGGTCTCGACGGCAAGCTGGATCTAGTGGTGACGCTCGACTTCCGTCTGTCCAGCACCTGTCTGTACTCCGACATCGTGCTGCCAACCGCCACCTGGTACGAAAAAGACGACATGAATACCTCGGATATGCATCCGTTTATTCATCCGCTGTCTGCGGCCGTTGACCCGGCGTGGGAATCGAAAAGCGACTGGGATATCTACAAAGACATCGCGAAGAAATTCTCCGAAGTCTGCGTAGGGCACCTCGGCAAAGAGACCGACGTGGTGACGCTGCCAATCCAGCACGACTCGGCCGCCGAACTGGCGCAGCCGCTGGACGTGAAGGACTGGAAAAAAGGTGAATGTGACCTGATCCCGGGCGTAACCGCGCCGCACATTATTCCGGTTGAACGCGACTACCCGGCAACCTACGAGCGCTTTACCTCTATCGGCCCGCTGATGGAGAAAATCGGTAATGGCGGGAAGGGGATCGCCTGGAACACCCAGAGCGAAATGGATCTGCTGCGCAAGCTCAACTACACCAAAGCGGACGGCCCGGCGAAAGGCCAGCCCATGCTGAACACGGCGATTGATGCAGCAGAGATGATCCTGACCCTGGCCCCGGAAACCAACGGCCACGTCGCCGTCAAAGCCTGGGCGGCGCTGAGCGAGTTCACCGGTCGCGACCATACGCACCTGGCGACGAATAAAGAGGAAGAGAAAATCCGCTTCCGCGATATTCAGGCGCAGCCGCGCAAGATTATCTCCAGCCCGACCTGGTCTGGCCTGGAGGATGAGCACGTGTCCTATAACGCGGGCTACACCAACGTTCACGAGCTGATCCCATGGCGCACCCTGTCCGGTCGTCAGTCGCTGTATCAGGATCACCAGTGGATGCGCGATTTCGGTGAAAGCCTGCTGGTTTACCGTCCGCCAATCGACACCCGCTCCGTGAAAGCGGTAATGGGCGCGAAATCGAACGGTAACCCAGAGAAGGCGCTGAACTTCCTGACGCCACACCAGAAGTGGGGCATTCACTCCACCTACAGCGACAACCTCCTGATGCTGACCCTGTCTCGCGGCGGTCCGATTGTCTGGATGAGCGAAACGGACGCCAAAGATCTGGGTATCGAAGATAACGACTGGATCGAAGTGTTCAACAGCAACGGTGCCCTGACGGCGCGTGCGGTGGTGAGCCAGCGCGTACCGGCCGGGATGACCATGATGTACCACGCGCAGGAACGTATCGTTAACCTGCCGGGGTCAGAAATTACCGAGCAGCGCGGCGGGATCCACAACTCCGTGACCCGCATTACGCCGAAGCCGACCCACATGATCGGTGGCTATGCGCAGCTGGCCTACGGCTTTAACTACTACGGCACCGTAGGATCGAACCGCGATGAGTTCGTGGTGGTACGTAAGATGAAGAATATTAACTGGTTAGACGGCGAAGGTAATGACCAGGTACAGGAGAGCGTAAAATGAAAATTCGTTCACAAGTCGGCATGGTGCTGAATCTGGATAAATGCATTGGCTGTCATACCTGCTCGGTCACCTGTAAAAACGTCTGGACCAGCCGCGAAGGTATGGAGTACGCCTGGTTCAACAACGTGGAAAGCAAGCCGGGCACCGGCTTCCCGACCGACTGGGAAAACCAGGAGAAGTGGAAGGGCGGCTGGATCCGTAAAATCAACGGCAAGCTGCAGCCGCGCATGGGTAACCGCGCGATGCTGCTGGGTAAAATCTTCGCTAACCCGCACCTGCCGGGCATCGACGATTACTACGAGCCGTTTGACTACGACTACCAGAACCTGCACAACGCGCCGGAAAGCAAACACCAGCCGATCGCCCGTCCGCGCTCGCTGATCACCGGTCAGCGCATGGACAAGATCACCAGCGGTCCAAACTGGGAGGAGATTCTGGGCGGCGAGTTCGAGAAGCGCGCCAAAGACCAGAACTTCGAGAACATGCAGAAGGCGATGTACGGCCAGTTTGAAAATACCTTCATGATGTATCTGCCGCGCCTGTGCGAGCACTGCCTCAACCCGGCGTGCGTGGCGACCTGCCCGAGCGGCGCTATCTACAAGCGTGAAGAAGATGGCATCGTGCTGATCGACCAGGACAAGTGCCGCGGCTGGCGTATGTGCATCACCGGCTGCCCGTACAAAAAAATCTACTTCAACTGGAAGAGCGGTAAATCTGAGAAGTGCATCTTCTGCTACCCGCGTATCGAAGCCGGAATGCCGACCGTCTGCTCTGAAAGCTGCGTAGGCCGTATTCGCTACCTCGGCGTGCTGCTGTATGACGCGGACGCGATTGAAAACGCCGCGAGCACCGAGCACGAGAAAGATCTGTATCAGCGTCAGCTGGACGTGTTCCTCGATCCGAACGATCCGAAGGTGATTGAGCAGGCGCTGAAAGACGGCGTGCCGCAGAGCGTGATTGACGCGGCGCAGCAGTCACCGGTGTACAAAATGGCGATGGACTGGAAGCTGGCCCTGCCGCTGCATCCGGAATACCGCACCCTGCCGATGGTCTGGTACGTGCCGCCGCTGTCGCCGATTCAGTCTGCCGCTGACGCGGGCGAACTGGGCAGCAACGGCATCCTGCCGGACGTGGAAAGCCTGCGTATTCCGGTTCAGTACCTGGCGAACCTGTTGACCGCAGGGGATACCCAGCCGGTACTGCTCGCGCTGAAACGTATGCTGGCGATGCGTCACTTCAAACGCGCGGAAACCGTAGACGGCGTGATCGATACCCGCGCGCTGGAAGAGGTTGGTCTGACCGAAGCGCAGGCGCAGGAGATGTACCGCTATCTGGCGATTGCCAACTACGAAGACCGTTTCGTGGTGCCGAGCAGCCACCGCGAGCTGGCTCGTGAAGCCTTCCCGGAAAAAAATGGCTGTGGCTTTACCTTTGGCGACGGTTGCCACGGGTCAGACAGCAAATTCAACCTGTTCAACAGCCGTCGCATCGATGCCATGGATGTGACCAGCAAAACGGAGCCGCACCAATGATTGAACTCGTCATTGTTTCGCGTCTGCTCGAGTACCCGGATGCTGCGCTTGCGCAGCATCAGCAGGAACTCTTTGATGCACTCGCGTCATCTGAAAACCTGGATAAAGACGATGCCCAGCGGCTTGGCGTTTTCCTCCGCGATCTGTTAGCGCGCGATCTCCTGGACGCGCAGGCGGACTACAGCCAGCTGTTTGACCGTGGTCGTGCGACCTCGCTGCTGCTGTTTGAACACGTTCACGGTGAGTCACGTGACCGCGGTCAGGCGATGGTGGACCTGATGGCCCAGTACGAACAGCATGGCCTGCAGCTCGATAGCCGCGAGCTGCCGGATCATCTGCCGCTGTATCTGGAGTACCTGGCGCAGCTGCCGAAAGAAGAGGCGCTGGGCGGTCTGCAGGATATCGCGCCGATCCTGGCGCTGCTCGGTGCGCGTCTTCAGCAGCGCGAGAGCCGCTATGCTGTTCTGTTCGATCTGCTGGTGAAGCTGGCCAACGCCGCGGTCGACAGTGAAAAAGTGGCGGAGAAAATCGCGGATGAAGCCCGCGACGATACCCCACAGGCGCTGGATGCGGTCTGGGAAGAAGAGCAGGTGAAATTCTTTGCTGACCAGAACTGCGGCGAGTCTGAAATCTCCGCTCACCAGCGTCGCTTTGCCGGCGCGGTTGCCCCGCAATATTTGAATATCTCTAACGGAGGACGGCACTAATGCACTTCCTGAATATGTTCTTCTTCGACATTTACCCGTATATCGCGGGCACCGTGTTCCTGGTGGGAAGCTGGCTGCGTTACGACTACGGCCAGTACACCTGGCGTGCGGCCTCCAGCCAGATGCTGGATCGTAAAGGGATGCATGTGGGCTCTAACCTGTTCCACATCGGTATTCTGGGGATTTTTGCCGGTCACTTCCTCGGGATGCTGACGCCGCACTGGATGTATGAAGCGTGGCTACCGATCGAGGTGAAGCAGAAGATGGCGATGATCGCCGGCGGTGCCTGCGGCGTGATGACTCTGGTGGGTGGCCTGCTGCTGCTGAAACGCCGTCTGTTCAGCCCGCGCGTGCGTGCGACCACGACCGCAGCGGATATTCTGATCCTCTCCCTGCTGATGGTGCAGTGCGCGCTGGGCCTGCTGACCATTCCGTTCTCGGCGCAGCATATGGACGGGAGCGAAATGATGAAGCTGGTCGGCTGGGCGCAGTCCGTGGTGACCTTCCACGGCGGAGCCTCCGCGCACCTGGACGGCGTAGCGTTTATCTTCCGCGTTCACCTGGTGCTGGGGATGACGCTGTTTGTGCTGTTCCCGTTCTCACGTCTGGTGCATATCTGGAGCGCGCCGGTGGAGTACCTGACGCGCAAATACCAGATTGTGCGTGCCCGTCGCTAATTCGCCGTTTTGATACCAACCCCGCACTCGCGGGGTTTTTTTTCGCCCCAGCCCAGATTATTACCCGCGGCAGCAAACAGGATTAGCGCGCCGCCCGCCAGCTGCGTCAGGTTCAGCGAGTGTCCGAACACCAGATTATCGACAACGATCGCCACCACCGGATAGATAAACGACAGGGAGCCGGTAATGGGCGTAGGCAGCTTCTGGATCGCGCTGTAGAGCAGCTGGTACATAATGCCGGTATGGACGATGCCCAGCGTCAGCAGGATCGCCCAGGGGAAATCACCGGAAAATGACGGCATGCTGGCAAACGGCAAAAGCATCACGACGCCCGTCAGCACCTGGATAAAGGCAATATGCTGCGGCGCAACGGATCTGAGCTTGCGGGCAATAATGGCCGTGACCGCATAGAAGAAAGCCGCGGCCATCGCCAGGCCAATTCCGGCGAGCCATTCACTGCCGTGCGCGCCGGTCAGCTCGCTGGAGAGCAAGATCACCACGCCGCCGAAGGCGAGGAACAGCCAGCCCCATTTCACCAGGCTAACGCGCTCACCTAAAAACATCCCCATTAAGACCAGCATAAACGGCTGGGTGTTATAGACCACGGTAGAAAGACCAATCGAGATCCGTTCATAGGCCGCGAAGAGCAGCAGCCAGTTCACCACGAGCGCTACGCCGCCGAGAATGGCCAGCAGCAGCGTGGTGCGGGTGAGGGGACTGAAGGGCTTTTGACTTGCCCGGATAAAAATAAAAAGCGCTATTGCCCCGATAAGACAGCGCCAGAACACCACTTCCGTCACCGGCAGACCGCTGAGTAAAACAAACGCACCGATAGAGCCGGAAATTAACATCGCCAGGCTCATTTGCCAGACGCCTTTATGGAAATCACGCATCATCCACCTCCTGATTGTATGACGCTATTGTCGAAAATCGCTGTCGGGTTTTACAGGGATGAGATAAGGTGAAATGCAGTGATGACTTTTTAAAATTAGGTGAAAACGATGGAATACCTTCTCGATGATATCGACCGTCAAATTTTAGCCTGTCTGGTCGAAGATGCGCGCATGTCTTTGAAGGTGCTCAGCGGACGCATCGGTCTGACTTCCCCCAGCACGGCAGAACGCCTGAAGAGGCTGGAAGAGCGCGGTGTGATTCAGGGGTATGGCGCACGGGTGAATCTGGCGGCGCTGGGGTATACGCTGCAGGCGCTGGTGCGCGTGCGGCCTTTGCCGGGGCTGTTGCATAAGGTTGATAAATACATTCAGGCGATGCCGGAGTGTATCGAGAGCGACAAAGTCACAGGGGAAGATTGCTTTGTAATTAGACTGGTGGTGCGATCGATAGAGCAGCTGGATGAGTTGCTGGACGGCCTGGCGGAGCATGCCCAGTGCAATACGTCGATTGTGAAGAGTTCGCCGGTGAAGCGTCGTTTGCCGCCGATGTAGGCTTCTGGCTTCTGTCGCCAGGTGGCGGCTGCGCCTGCGAAGGCTTCCCCGTTACGGAAATGCATGATGCCTGGTGCAAAAAGGAGGTTTGGAGTTATTTGA
>JASFAW010000009.1:50691049-50709727 GCA_030737815.1 Allium fistulosum | reverse complement strand
TGCTTTTTACTGGCCTGCTTCCTGCTGGAAGCGGGGCGCATCATATCAAATGAGGCGCCCCTGTAAAGCATTCCTTTAGGTAAATGAAGCTGTTTGCCTGCTTTTTATCCGTAAAGGCGCAAAGCTAATCAATTCATTTTCTGAAAGATTAAAGAATGATGGTTCTGTTGCCGTAGACAAAGACACGCTGCGCCAGCACCTGATACAGCGCACGACTGAGCACGTTCTTCTCAACGTCACGCCCTGCACGCATCATGTCCTCGGCCGTGTAGGTGTGGTCCACGTGAATCACGTCCTGCATGATGATTGGACCTTCGTCCAGGTTGTCATTCACATAGTGCGCGGTCGCACCGATGATCTTCACGCCGCGCTCGTAGGCCTGGTGGTAGGGACGCGCACCAATAAAGGCCGGCAGGAACGAGTGGTGAATGTTGATGATCTTGTTCGGGAAACGCGCCACGAAGGATGGCGTTAACACGCGCATGTATTTCGCCAGCACCACGTAGTCCGGGTTATGCGCTTCAATGGCCTGCGCCATCAGATCGTCGTGTTCTTCACGGGTATGGCCTTCGTGGCTCACCAGCTCGAACGGAATATCAAAACGCTCGACCAGCGTGCGCAGCGTCTCATGGTTGCCAATAACGGCAGCTATTTCCACGTCCAGACCGCCGTAGTTTGCTTTCATCAGCAGGTCGCCAAGACAGTGTGCTTCTTTGGTCACCAGGATCACGATGCGGCGTCGACCGGCTGGGGTCAGCTCGCGCACGGAACCTTCCGGAAGCGCGCTGTCGAGATCGGCAAGCAGGGTGGTGTCGTTGAAAATACCTTCGAGTTCGGTACGCATAAAGAAGCGGCCGGTACGGTGGTCAACGAACTCGTTGTTCTGCACGATATTCAGTTCATGTTTGTAGCAAATGTTGGTAATTCGTGCGATCAGTCCTTTTTGATCGGGACAGATGGTGCGCAGAACTTTACGTTGTAATGATTGCATCGCCGGGAAATCCTGTTTGTATTTGCGAAGTCTGGGTTGTCAGGCATTACTGCCCGCAACACTTTTTAAATTTTTTACCTGAACCACACGGGCAGGGATCGTTACGACCAAACTGTGGGCGCGTTCCGTCAATATAATACCACTGCCCGCTTTCCTTTAAGAACCGGGAACGCTCGATAATGGCACCTGGTTTATTATTCTCGGTAAAACGAGCAACAAAGCTGACGTAACCTTCATCCACATGACTGCCCGTTGAGGATTCATAGACGGTGAGGCCGAGCCACTGCGTGTTCGCGAAGCCGGCTTCGATGTCTTGTCTGAATTCGGCAGCATGGCAGGAGGGATGCCAGGTTTTAATCAGGTAGTCTGCGTCTTTGATCACAAAAGCGGTGTAACGTGAACGCATGAGGTGTGACGGGTCTGGTGCAACCTGATCGCCAGACAGATATCGCTGGCAACATAGGCTATACTCCAGAGCGCTACCACAAGGGCAGAGTTGAGACACGATTCTCTTCCTGGAACAAATAATAAAGGCGTAAAACGCTTCGGGTAGCACTATGTTAACTGAGCTGTTGCGTTGACGCTATGTCAGGAATCCAGGGGAAGTAAAACAGGGCTAATGAGAAAGGTTAAAATTGGACTGGCGCTGGGCTCAGGTGCAGCCCGGGGATGGTCACACATCGGCGTGATTAATGCCTTAAACAAGATGGGCATTAACGTAGATATTGTCGCAGGTTGTTCAATAGGATCGCTTGTCGGCTCCGCCTACGCGTGCGGGAAGCTTCCGGAACTCGAGACCTGGGTGCGTTCCTTCAGTTACTGGGACGTCCTGCGTCTGATGGACCTCTCGTGGCAGCGTGGTGGGCTGTTGCGCGGCGAACGCGTCTTTAACCAGTTCCGCCAGGTTATGCCTCTCGAAGACTTCACTGATTGTCAGATGCCCTTTGGCGCCGTCGCGACGAACCTCAGCACGGGACGCGAACTCTGGCTAACCGAAGGGGATATCCATCTTGCCGTGCGCGCCTCCTGCAGCATGCCGGGGCTTATGGCGCCTGTCCCACACAACGGTTACTGGCTTGTCGACGGTGGCGTTGTAAACCCGGTTCCCATCTCTCTGACCCGTGCAATGGGGGCGGATATCGTGATTGCCGTCGACCTGCAGCACGACGCCCACCTGATGCAACAGGACCTCATGCCGGTCAATCTCCAGAGCGAAGATGCCGAGGGCGAGAAACTGGCCTGGCATGAGCGCCTGCGCGGTAGAATCGGGCGTATGGCCGCGCGACGCTCGGTTGCCGCGCCGACGGCGATAGAAATCATGACCACGTCAATCCAGGTACTGGAGAATCGCCTTAAGCGCAATCGTATGGCAGGCGATCCGCCAGATATTCTTATTCAGCCTTACTGTCCGCAAATCTCTACTCTTGATTTCCATCGGGCTGAGGCCGCCATCGCAGCGGGCTCGTTAGCCGTCGAAAAGAAAATGGACGAATTGTTGCCTTTTGTGCAAACAGCACGTTAAGCACCTTTTTTTGACTACTTCAGCAAAATCTGACAGGCGATAGTGCCGATCGCATGCCACTATTTAGTTACTGTCAGCCAGGGGAGGAACCATGACGCAGCCATTGGCCGGAAAACACATTTTGATTGTTGAAGACGAGCCCGTTTTCCGATCGCTACTGGATTCGTGGTTATCCTCGCTGGGAGCAATCACTTCACTGGCTGAAGATGGTATCGACGCCCTGGAAAAAATGATCAGCATTACGCCCGATTTAATGATTTGCGACATTGAGATGCCGCGCATGAATGGGCTGAAGCTGGTTGAACATCTGCGTAACGAAGGCAACCAGACGCCGATTCTGGTGATCTCTGCCACAGAGAATATGGCGGATATCGCCAAAGCATTGCGACTCGGTGTCCAGGATATTCTGCTTAAACCGGTCAAGGATCTGAACCGGCTGCGAGAAACGGTCTTAGCGTGCCTTTATCCGAATATGTTTAATTCCCGGGTAGAGGAAGAGGAGCGTCTTTTCCAGGACTGGGATGCCCTGGTGAGTGATCCTCCTGCTGCGGCGAAACTGTTGCAAGAACTTCAGCCGCCCGTACAGCAAACTATTTCACACTGCCGCGTAAATTATCGCCAGCTGGTGGCGGCTGACCAGCCGGGACTGGTACTGGATATCGCACCATTATCTGATTCCGACCTTGCGTTTTATTCTCTGGATGTCACCCGTGCGGGGGATAATGGCGTATTAGCCGCGTTACTTCTTCGCGCGCTTTTTAATGGTTTGCTGCAGGAACAGTTATCGCATCAGGGACAACGGCTGCCGGAGTTAGGCAGTTTGCTCAAACAGGTAAACCAGCTTTTTCGCCAGGCTAATTTGCCTGGACAGTTCCCGCTGCTGGTCGGCTATTACCACAGCGGTTTAAAGAATCTGATCCTCGTTTCAGCAGGTCTCAACGCTTCACTGAATACCGGTGAACATCATATTCAGGTGAGTAACGGTGTTCCGCTTGGGACATTGGGTACGGCGTATCTGAATCAAATTAGCCACCGCTGTTCCTCCTGGCAGTGCCAAATTTGGGGCACCGGGGGACGGCTACGCTTAATGTTGTCCACGGAATAAGCAATTGGATCTTAATTTTAAGATTGCTTTACCTGTGTTTTACGGGGAGTGCTACTATCGCTGCCCAGATTCATGCGTATTTGTCCTAATTGATCGGCAACGCGTTCTTTTCAGACCCGGACTGCGGGGCGAGGCTGATATACTCAACGCGTTATTTATTGCATAAAAGTTCAAAACTTGAACAGCTCAGGAGAATTTGAATGGCTGCCCTAAATTCGAAAGTCAGAAAGGCCGTCATCCCGGTAGCGGGATTGGGGACCAGGATGTTACCAGCAACTAAGGCAATTCCTAAAGAGATGCTGCCTCTGGTTGATAAGCCATTAATCCAGTATGTCGTTAATGAATGTATCGCAGCCGGCATCACTGAAATTGTGCTGGTTACGCATTCATCAAAAAACTCTATCGAAAACCATTTCGATACAAGCTTTGAACTTGAAGCCATGCTGGAAAAACGTGTTAAGCGTCAGCTGTTAGAAGAAGTTCAGTCTATTTGCCCGCCACACGTTACCATTATGCAGGTTCGTCAGGGCCTGGCTAAAGGTTTGGGCCACGCTGTGATGTGTGCACATCCTGTTGTAGGTGATGAGCCTGTAGCGGTAATTCTGCCTGACGTAATTCTGGACGAATACGAATCCGATCTTTCTCAGGATAACCTGGCAGAGATGATCAAACGTTTCGACGAAACCGGTAGCAGCCAGATTATGGTTGAGCCTGTTGAAGACGTGACGGCATACGGCGTGGTTGACTGCAAAGGCGTTAACCTTGAGCCGGGCGAAAGCGTGCCAATGGTTGGCGTGGTAGAGAAGCCTAAAGCCGACGTAGCGCCTTCAAACCTGGCTGTTGTAGGTCGCTATGTTCTGAGCGCTGAAATCTGGCCTCTGCTGGCGAAAACGCCTCCAGGAGCGGGTGATGAGATTCAGCTGACGGATGCCATTGATATGCTGATCGAGAAAGAGACCGTTGAGGCTTACCATATGAAAGGTAAGAGCCATGACTGTGGTAATAAGCTTGGTTATATGCAGGCGTTCGTTGAATATGGTATTCGCCACAATACTCTTGGTGAAGAATTTAAAACCTGGCTCAAAGAGAGCGTAGGTATTAAGAAATAAGCCACGGTTAGATATGTCCGAAACCGGTGAGGCGCTGCCCACCGGTTTTTTTATGCCCTAAACACTTCCAAAACCTGTCTCAAAGTACAGTTATTAAAATTGCCAAATAATGCTTTATGACAGAGTGTAAGGGGATGTTTGCGACAAATTTAGGTTAAAAAAAATCCCGCATTACGCGGGATTTTTCTGAATACGGCTGGATTAATCCTTGATCAGGAAGTCGTCCAGCTGTTTACCTTGTTCGTCCATGGCTTTCTTGATAACAGCAGGAGTGCGGCCCTGGCCAGTCCAGGTTTTAGTTTCGCCGTTCTCATCAACGTAGCTATATTTAGCAGGACGAGCAGCACGCTTGGCTTTAGTACCGGTTTTAGCTGCAGCCATGCTGTTCAGCAATTCATTTGGATCGATACCATCAGCAATCAGCATTTCACGATATTGCTGCAGTTTACGAGTACGTTCTTCGATTTCAGCGGCAGCTGCGCTTTCTTCTTCACGACGTTCATTAACTACAACTTCTAATTTTTCCAGCATTTCTTCAAGCGTTTCGAGGGTGCATTCTCTTGCCTGCGCACGAAGAGTACGGATGTTGTTCAGAATTTTAAGTGCTTCGCTCATTGTAGTAATCTCAAACTTATAATGGGGGGGGGTTTGTTGACCTAATAATAGAGCCATAAATTCAGTTGTGCAATAGCCAGGAATGTAAGGAATTCAAAAAATACTAAATAATGCCGCTATTATTAATTACGCTAACTTAAATTTCATCACCCAACAGTCTCGTTTGTTATCAGCTAACCCGGCTGGACCCGGTCGATTGCCTCTTTTTTTTGTGACATTTACCGCAGGAATTATAGTTGCGGCGGAGAAATATCAGCCTTTTGTATTAGTTCCCCACCGTGATGTTAAGACTGAAATAGTTAATAAATAGTGAATTTTAATGAACGGCGATTCCACTATAAAATGCAGTGTTATGTTTGGCTAAACATATAACATATTGGCCAGGCTGAAGGAGTTTACTTCATGTTTTAGCGGGTTATTTTCATGAAAAGAAGGTTGTGAACTCCGCGCTGAAACGCTTCCTCTGTGTGCTACATCGCTGATGACCAGACAAATTATGGTACAATGAATCATCGGGAATATTACACATTGATTAGGGTTTTACGGCCAATGGCACAACTTTATTTCTACTATTCGGCAATGAATGCTGGGAAATCCACCGCGTTGCTGCAATCCTCGTACAATTACCAGGAGCGCGGGATGCGTACCGTTGTTTATACGGCTGAAATTGACGATCGCTTTGGCGCAGGGAAGGTGAGCTCCAGAATAGGGCTCTCGTCGCCTGCCAGACTGTTTAACCCTAAAACCGATCTATATGAGGACATTCGTACAGAACATGCTTTGCAGCCCATTCACTGTGTTCTGGTAGATGAGAGCCAGTTTCTGACGCGTGAACAGGTTCATGCCCTTTCAGAGGTGGTCGATGAGCTCGATATTCCCGTGCTGTGTTACGGCCTGCGTACGGATTTCCGCGGTGAGCTCTTTGCCGGTAGCCAGTATTTGCTTGCCTGGTCGGATAAGCTTGTCGAATTGAAAACAATCTGCTTCTGCGGTCGAAAAGCCAGCATGGTGCTTCGTCTTGACCAGGCCGGGAAACCTTATGCAGATGGCGAGCAGGTGGTTATAGGCGGTAATGAACGCTATGTTTCAGTCTGTCGTAAGCATTATAAAGAAGCGTTGTCTGTAGGCTCGCTGACGGCGATTCAACACGACAACAGGAAATAACGCCAGCCTTGTTATACAGACATAAAAAAACCCGCCATAAAGGCGGGTTTTTTCTTCTGCTTTCAATTAAGCGCTTTTCTTCGCTTTCTTGTCAGCTTTGATGACAGGAACTTCTGTTTCACAGCGGCAACGTCACCTTCTTTGAACTCACGACCGTAGAAGGTATCCAGCAGAATCTGTTTCAGCTCGGAGATCAGTGGGTAGCGCGGGTTGGCACCGGTACACTGGTCATCGAATGCATCTTCAGACAGCTTATCTACGTGAGCGAGGAAGTCAGCTTCCTGAACGCCTGCTTCACGGATAGATTTTGGAATACCCAGCTCAGGCTTTCAGGCTTTCCAGCCATGCCAGCAGTTTTCAATCTTCGCAGCAGTGCGGTCACCCCGGTGCGCTCAGACCAAGGTGGTCTGCGATTTCAGCGTAACGACGGCGCGCTTGCGGACGGTCGTACTGGCTGAAAGCAGTCTGCTTGGTTGGGTTGTCGTTAGCGTTATAACGGATAACGTTGCTGATCAACAGGGCGTCGCCAGACCGTGAGGAATGTGGAACTGAGAACCCAGCTTGTGCGCCATAGAGTGGCAAACACCCAGGAAGGCGTTCGCAAACGCGATACCGGCGATGGTTGCTGCACTGTGAACGCGTTCACGTGCTACTGGGTTTTTAGACCCTTCGTTGTAGGACGCTGGCAGGTTTTCCTTCAGCAGTTTCAGCGCCTGCAGAGCCTGACCGTCAGAGAACCTCAGATGCCAGCACAGAAACGTAAGCTTCCAGGGCGTGAGTTACCGCATCCAGACCACCGAACGCACAGAGTGATTTCGGCATCTCCATGACCAGGTTCGCATCAACGATAGCCATGTCTGGGGTCAGTGCATAGTCAGCCAGTGGGTATTTCTGACCTGTTGCATCGTCCGTTACTACTGCGAATGGTGTCACTTCTGAACCGGTACCGGAAGTGGTGGTTACTGCGATCATTTTCGCTTTTACGCCCATTTTCGGGAACTTGTAGATACGTTTACGGATGTCCATAAAGCGCAGCGCCAGTTCTTCGAAGTGGGTTTCAGGATGCTCGTACATGACCCACATGATTTTCGCGGCGTCCATTGGGGAACCGCCACCCAGTGCGATAATCACATCTGGTTTGAAGGAGTTAGCCAGCTCAGCACCTTTACGCACCACGCTCAGGGTAGGGTCAGCTTCAACTTCAAAGAACACTTCAGTTTCAACGCCAGCCGCTTTCAGTACAGAGGGTGATCTGGTCAGCGTAGCCGTTGTTGAACAGGAAACGGTCAGTCACGATGAGCGCACGTTTGTGGCCATCAGTAATCACTTCATCCACTGCGCGATTGGCAGAGAGCCACGGCGGAAGTAGATAGATTTCGGAAGTTTGTGCCACAACATGTTTTCAGCTCGCTTAGCAACGGTTTTCTTGTTGATCAGGTGTTTTGGACCAACGTTTTCAGAGATGGAGTTACCACCCCAGGAACCACAACCCAGAGTCAGGGAAGGTGCGAGTTTAAAGTTGTACAGGTCACCGATACCACCCTGAGAAGCAGGGGTGTTAATCAGGATACGTGCAGTTTTCATCATCTGACCGAAGTGAGCAACGCGTTCTGGCTGGTTGTCCTGGTCGGTGTACAGACAAGACGTGTGACCGATACCGCCCATGGCAACCAGTTCTTCTCGGCTTTCTCTACCGCATCTTCGAAATCTTTCGCACGGTACATGGCAAGCGTTGGAGACAGTTTTCATGTGCGAACGGCTCGCTTTCGTCGACAACTTTCACTTCACCGATCAGGATTTTGGTTGTTGCCGGAACGGTAAAGCCTGCGAGTTCAGCAATTTTGTAAGCCGGCTGACCCACGATAGCAGCGTTCAACGCGCCATTTTTCAGAATAATGTCACTGAACTGCTTTCAGCTCTTTGCCCTGCAGCAGGTAGCCGCCGTGGCTGGCGAAACGTTCACGAACAGCGTCGTACACGGAATCGACAACAACAACAGACTGTTCAGATGCACAGATCACGCCGTTATCGAAGGTTTTAGACATCAGTACAGACGCAACGGCACGTTTGATGTCAGCAGTTTCGTCGATAACAACAGGGGTGTTACCGGCGCCCACACCGATCGCTGGTTTACCGGAGCTGTATGCGGCTTTAAACCATGCCAGGACCACCGGTCGCCAGGATCAGGTTAATGTCCGGGTGATGCATCAGCGCATTGGAGAGCTCAACAGAAGGTTGGTCGATCCAGCCGATCAGATCTTTTGGCGCGCCAGCAGCGATCGCCGCCTGCAGGACGATATCCGCAGCTTTGTTGGTCGCGTCTTTCGCACGTGGGTGTGGAGAGAAGATGATTGCGTTACGGGTCTTCAGGCTAATCAGTGATTTGAAGATAGCCGTAGACGTTGGGTTAGTTGTCGGAACAATACCGCAGATGATGCCGATAGGTTCAGCGATGGTGATGGTACCGAAGGTGTCGTCTTCGGACAGCACGCCACAGGTTTTCTCATCTTTATAGGCGTTGTAGATATACTCGGAAGCAAAGTGGTTTTTGATCACTTTATCTTCCACGATACCCATGCCGGATTCGGCAACGGCCATTTTAGCGAGAGGGATTCGAGCATCTGCAGCAGCCAGTGCGGCCGCGCGGAAGATTTTATCAACTGTTCTTGGGTGAAATTGGCATATTCACGCTGGGCTTTTTTAACGCGCTCGACGAGGGCGTTCAGTTCAGCGATATTAGTAACAGCCATAATGCTCTCCTGATAATGTTTAAACTCTTTTAGTAAACCAGCGCTCGATACGTCACACAGTATAGACAGAGCCGATACGACTTGCGTAACACAAAGTAAAACAAAGAGTTACTTTCTGCGTCAGCACACTAATTTACTAAAAGAGCCTTACCTTAGCATCATCCCTTTTTGTCAGGCGATCTCCCTGGGGGCGTAACCAAGATTACTCACTTCTGAGTACGGAAATCATGATCTGCGTCAATTTTCCCCCAAGCTGATACCTTTCAGCAGGGTTATTTCGTTGAGATTTTTCAAGTGTTAAATAATTACGTAAGTAATGGAAGCGGCGCTGCCATTGATTATACATATATTTAACATCCTGAAATGATAACGTTTTGCCGCAGATTTCGAGTGAAGTATGCTAATAAAAAGGGTATCTTCAGCGCGATTTCTCATGACAAAGTGTCAGTCCCGGGCATGTGTATAAGCGGAGCAAAACGTGATCCAAACGCTCTTTGATTTTCCAACGTATTTTAAATTTTTTATTGGTTTGTTTGCCCTGGTCAACCCGGTGGGGATCATTCCTGTCTTCATTAGTATGACGAGTTATCAGACGGCGGTGGCCAGGAATAAGACCAACCTCACCGCTAACCTGTCAGTAGCTATCATATTGCTCACCTCCCTTTTCCTGGGTGACGCCATTCTCCAGCTCTTCGGGATTTCGATTGACTCGTTCCGCATAGCGGGTGGGATCCTGGTCGTGACCATCGCGATGTCCATGATCAGCGGTAAGCTGGGCGAGATAAACAGAACAAGCAGGAGAAGTCCAGAAACAGCTATCCGCGAAAGTATTGGCGTGGTGCCGCTGGCCTTACCGCTCATGGCTGGCCCTGGCGCCATCAGTTCAACCATTGTCTGGGGCACGCGTTACCATAGCCTGATGCACCTGATTGGCTTTTCCGTTGCCATTGCGCTTTTCGCACTCTGCTGTTGGGGAGTATTCGCATGGCGCCCTGGCTGGTGCGCCTGCTGGGGCAGACGGGCATTAACGTCATAACGCGTATTATGGGGCTGCTGTTGATGGCGTTAGGGATAGAATTCATCGTTACAGGAATTAAAAGCATTTTCCCCCGGTTTGCTGCACTGATATTTCGTATGAAAGAACGGAGCCACGGCTCCGTTTTTTTACGTCATTATCAGTAAATCCTATAACTAAAGTTGAAATGCTCACATATCATAATAAATTCTACTAATAATGTTCATTGCTTGTATTTCAATGAGTTATTAATTCCCGCCAAACCCGCCTGCGCAGAAAACCTTCGATCGATCTGTTATTTTACTCACATGATACTCTGGGGCTTGCTGAGAGATAACCGAAATGATATTAGTAAATTCAACATTCCCCTAGATGAATGTGCTAAATAATAACCAGTTGTTAAATTTTTGTACAAAATCACTCGATGATAGCGCAGCGACGCGCGTGTAGAGAAAATTTTCTCTATCTTATTGAATATCATAATTTTAAGTGGTATTCGATGTCCGGCAGGCTGCCCCTCAACGATGCGGTACTCACCGTAAAAGAGAATTGCTTAACAAATTTGCAAAATGTATTGGCGCGCGTTTACGCCATTTGATACTTTCCGGCCTAATATTTTGCAGCATAAAACAAGCAGATGAGAATTATTTTCATATAGTTCTCTTCTCAGATATCCAGTGCAGGTCTCAAACAGGGGAGGCCTGTAAAGAATCGACGCAAGACGGCCATACGAGCGGTCAGTAATAAAAAAGTCGGTGATAGCAAGCAGTAAAAGAAGAACCTGACAGCAGCAAAAAAAACTCCTGCGCTGTACAGGCCCCAAAAGGGGATTACACAGCTGGCGAAGGCCAGTCATTATAATGAGTGGAGTACCTACACAATGTCCATCATCACAAAAAAAAATCTTGGTAGCGGCGGGGATTTTAACTGCGCTAATCGCGGGCAACGCTGCAATGGCTGCGGACGTTCCTGCAGGTGTTCAACTGGCGGAGAAACAGACGCTGGTGCGTAACAACGGTGCGGAAGTTCAGTCTCTTGACCCGCACAAAATTGAAGGTGTTCCTGAGTCTAACGTTAACCGCGACCTGTTCGAAGGCCTGCTGGTGACAGACGTAGACGGCCACCCGGCGCCGGGTGTTGCAGAAAAATGGGAAAACAAAGATTTCAAAGTCTGGACCTTCCATCTGCGTAAAGATGCGAAATGGTCCGACGGTACACCGGTCACGGCCGAAGATTTCGTTTATAGCTGGCAGCGTCTGGCGAATCCAACCACCGCCTCTCCGTATGCGAGCTACCTGCAATATGGCCACATCGCCAATATTGATGACATCATCGCGTGCAAAAAAACCTGTTACCGACCTGGGCGTAAAAGCGATCGATGCCAATACCTTTGAAGTGACGTTGAGCGAACCTGTTCCGTACTTCTATAAGCTGCTGGTTCACCCGTCCGTCTCCCCGGTACCAAAATCCGCCGTGGAAAAATTTGTGAGAAATGGACGCAGCCTGCCAATATCGTGACCAACGGTGCCTATAAGCTGAAAGACTGGGTGGTCAACGAACGTATGGTGCTTGACCGTAACCCGCAGTATTGGGATAACGCGAAAACCGTTATTGACCAGGTGACCTACCTGCCAATTTCGTCCGAAGTGACTGACGTTAACCGCTATCGCAGCGGTGAAATCGACATGACCTATAACAACATGCCGATTGAACTGTTCCAGAAACTGAAAAAAGAGATCCCTAAAGAAGTTCACGTCGATCCGTACCTGTGCACCTATTACTATGAAATCAACAACCAGAAAGCACCGTTTACCCGACGTACGTGTTCGTACCGCGCTGAAGCCTGGCACTGGATCGCGATATCATCGTGAACAAAGTGAAAAACCAGGGCGATCTGCCGGCGTACAGCTATACCCCTCCATACACCGATGGCGCAAAACTGACCGAGCCAGAGTGGTTCAAACAGACTCAGGAACAGCGTAACGCAGAAGCGAAGAAACTGCTGGCCGAAGCGGGCTACACCGCAGATAAGCCGCTGACCTTCAGCCTGCTGTACAACACTTCCGATCTGCACAAAAAACTGGCTATCGCCGTTGCCTCAATCTGGAAAAAGAACCTGGGCGCGAACGTGAAGCTGGAGAACCAGGAGTGGAAAACCTTCCTCGACAGCCGTCATCAGGGCACCTTGATGTGGCTCGTGCTGGCTGGTGTGCGGACTATAACGAACCGACCTCCTTCTGAACACCATGCTGAGCGACAGCTCGAACAACACCGCTCACTATAAGAGCCCGGCGTTCGACAAGCTGATTGGCGACACGCTGAAAACCACTGACGAAGCACAGCGTAAAGAGCTGTACTCTCAGGCCGAGCAGCAGCTGGATAAAGATTCCGCGATCGTTCCGGTTTACTACTACGTTAACGCCCGTCTGGTGAAACCGTGGGTAGGTGGGTATACCGGTAAAGACCCGATGGATAATATCTACGTTAAAAACTTGTATATTATCAAGCAATAATGGCAATGAGTGGGGCGGGCGTGCTCGCCCCACGGTGTCTAACCAACGTCACATAATATAGGCACACGCCAGAAGGTACGGGCAATGTTGAAATTTATCCTACGTCGCTGTCTTGAAGCGATTCCAACGCTATTTTATTCTCATCACGATTTCCTTCTTCATGATGCGCCTTGCGCCGGGAAGTCCATTTACCGGTGAGCGTACGCTGCCGCCTGAAGTCATGGCGAATATCGAAGCGAAATACCACTTGAACGATCCTATCTCCACCCAGTACTTCAATTACCTGAAGCAGCTGGCCCACGGCGATTTTGGACCGTCATTTAAATATAAAGACTATTCCGTTAACGACCTGGTCCGCGTCCAGCTTCCCGGTTTCGGCTAAGTTGGGTGCTGCGGCATTCATTCTGGCCATCGTTTTCGGGGTCACCGCGGGCGTTATCGCCGCGCTCAGACAAAATACCAAATGGGATTATGCCGTAATGGGGGTGGCAATGACCGGGGTAGTGATACCCAGCTTCGTTGTCGCGCCATTACTGGTGATGATATTTGCCATCACGCTGAAGTGGCTGCCTGGCGGCGGCTGGAACGGCGGGGCATTGAAGTTCATGATTTTGCCGATGGTGGCATTATCTCTGGCGTACATCGCCAGCATCGCGCGTATCACCCGTGGTTCAATGATCGAAGTGCTGCACTCGAACTTCATTCGTACCGCGCGCGCTAAAGGGCTGCCGATGCGTCGGATTATCTTCCGCCACGCGCTCAAACCGGCGCTGTTGCCCGTGCTCTCCTACATGGACCCGGCCATTCGTCGGGATCATCACCGGCTCTATGGTTATCGAAACAATTTACGGCCTGCCTGGCATTGGTCAGCTGTTCGTTAACGGCGCGCTCAACCGCGACTATTCGCTGGTGCTGAGCCTGACCATTCTCGTCGGTGCGCTGACCATTCTCTTTAACGCTATCGTCGATGTGCTGTATGCCGTCATCGATCCGAAAATTCGTTACTAACGCTGGAGCACGCCATGATGTTGAGTAAGAAAAACAGCGAGGCGCTGGAAAACTTCAGTGAAAAACTGGAAGTAGAAGGTCGTAGCCTCTGGCAGGACGCGCGCCGTCGCTTTATGCACAACCGTGCAGCGGTTGCCAGTCTGGTTGTTCTGGTGATCATCGCGCTGTTTGTGACCCTGGCGCCGATGCTGTCGGCAATTTACCTATTTCGACACCGACCTGGGGCATGATGTCCATCGCGCCGGAATGGAATCAGGCCACTATTTTGGCACGGACTCCTCGGGACGCGATCTGCTGGTGCGTGTCCGCTATCGGTGGCCGTATCTCGCTGATGGTCGGTATTGCTGCCGCG
This sequence comes from Allium fistulosum, assembly GCA_030737815.1. Lineage (NCBI taxonomy): Eukaryota > Viridiplantae > Streptophyta > Magnoliopsida > Asparagales > Amaryllidaceae > Allium > Allium fistulosum. Next base: position 50,695,583 of record JASFAW010000009.1, on the reverse strand, counting down.
CTGGTGGCGGTGATCGTGGGTACGCTCTACGGTTCACTTTCCGGCTACTCGGCGGCAAAATAGACTCGGTAATGATGCGTCTGCTGGAAATCCTGAACTCCTTCCCGTTCATGTTCTTCGTCATCCTGCTGGTGACCTTCTTCGGCCAAAATATCCTGCTGATCTTCGTGGCTATCGGGATGGTTTCCTGGCTGGATATGGCGCGTATTGTTCGCGGCCAGACGCTGAGCCTCAAACGCAAAGAGTTTATCGAAGCCGCGCAGGTAGGCGGCGTATCTACCGGGAATATCGTGGTTCGCCATATCGTTCCTAACGTGCTGGGCGTGGTGGTGGTTTATGCCTCACTACTGGTACCAAGCATGATCCTGTTTGAATCTTTCCTGAGCTTCCTGGGTCTGGGTACACAAGAGCCACTGAGCAGCTGGGCGCGCTGCTGAGCGATGGCGCAAACTCGATGGAAGTTTCACCGTGGCTGCTGCTTTATCCGGCGGGTTTCCTGGTCGTTACCACTGTTTTGTTTTAACTTTATCGGCGATGGCCTGCGTGATGCCCTCGACCCGAAAGACCGTTAAGGAGCGCCGTCATGACAATTATTGAAACGGCCACTGCGCCACAGGCGCAACAGCAGAATAACCTTCTGCTGGATGTGAAAGATCTCCGCGTGACCTTTAAAACGCCGGACGGGGATGTTACCGCCGTCAACGATCTCAACTTCAACCTGCGCGCGGGTGAAACGCTGGGGGATCGTGGGGGAATCCGGTTCCGGAAAATCGCAGACCGCTTTTGCGCTGATGGGCCTGCTGGCTGCTAACGGCGTGATTGGCGGCTCCGCTAAATTCAACGGTCGCGAAATCCTCAACCTGCCGGAACACGAGCTGAACAAGCTGCGCGCTGAGCAGATTCTCGATGATTTTTCCAGGATCCCATGGACCTCGCTGAATCCGTATATGCGCGTAGGCGAGGCAGCTGATGGAAGTCCTGATGCTGCACAAAGGCCTGGGCAAAGCGGAGGCCTTTGAAGAGTCGGTCAAAATGCTGGATGCGGTGAAAATGCCGGAAGCGCGCAAGCGTATGCGCATGTTCCCGCACGAGTTTTCTGGCGGTATGCGTCAGCGCGTGATGATTGCGATGGCGCTGCTGTGCCGGCCAAAGCTGCTGATTGCCGATGAACCTACCACCCGCGCTGGGACGTTACCGTTCAGGCGCAGATCATGACCCTGTTGAACGAGCTGAAGCGTGAGTTCAACACGGCGATTATCATGATCACTCACGACCTGGGCGTAGTGGCGGGCATCTGTGACAAAGTCCTGGTGATGTACGCCGGTCGTACCATGGAATACGGCAAAGCGCGCGATGTCTTCTATCAGCCAGCCCATCCGTACTCGATTGGTCTGTTGAACGCGGTGCCGCGTCTTGATGCGGAAGGGAATCTCTGCTCACCATTCCGGGCAATCCGCCTAACCTGCTGCGACTGCCGAAAGGCTGTCCGTTCCAGCCGCGCTGCCCGCACGCGATGGAAATCTGCAACAGCGCTCCGCCCGCTGGAAGAGTTTGCACCAGGCCGTCTGCGCGCCTGCTTTAAGCCGCAGGAGGAGCTGGTATGAACGCATTAGATGAAAAACGCAACGTGCTGCTCGAAATCGCCGATCTTAAAGTGCATTTCGTACATCAAAGACGGCAAACAGTGGTTCTGGCAGCCGCCGAAGACCCTGAAAGCGGTGGACGGCGTCACGCTGCGCCTGTACGAAGGGGAAACCCTGGGCGTTGTGGGAGAGTCCGGCTGCGGTAAATCGACCTTTGCGCGAGCCATCATCGGTCTGGTCAAAGCCACCGACGGAAAAGTGGGCCTGGCTGGGTAAAGATCTGCTGGGCATGAAACCCGACGAGTGGCGCGAGGTGCGCAGCGATATCCAGATGATTTTCCAGGATCCGCTGGCATCATTAAACCCGCGCATGACTATCGGTGAGATTATTGCCGAGCCGCTGCGTACCTATCATCCGAAGATGTCTCGTCAGGAAGTGCGCGACCGCGTGAAGGCGATGATGATGAAAGTCGGCCTGTTGCCAAACCTCATCAACCGCTATCCGCATGAGTTTCTCCGGCGGTCAGTGCCAGCGTATTGGTATTGCCCGTGCGCTGATCCTCGAACCGAAGCTGATTATCTGCGATGAGCCGGTTTCCGCGCTGGATGTCTCCATTCAGGCGCAGGTGGTTAACCTGCTGCAGAAGCTGCAGCGCGAAATGGGGCTGTCGCTGATCTTCATCGCGCATGACCTGGCGTGGTGAAACACATTTCTGACCGCGTGCTGGTGATGTATCTGGGGCATGCCGTGGAGCTGGGCACCTATGACGAGGTGTACCACAATCCATTGCACCCTTACACCAGAGCGCTAATGTCCGCGGTGCCGATCCCCGATCCCGATCTGGAAAAGAATAAAACGATCCAGCTTCTGGAAGGGGAATTACCCTCACCGATTAAACCCACCGTCAGGCTGCGTCTTCCGCACGCGCTGCCCGATGGCCGGGCCGGAATGTGCTTAAAACGCGACCGGTTCTGGAAGGCAGTTTCCGACATGCGGTTTCCTGCCTGAAAGTAGACCCGTTATAATCGCAAGGGCTGACATCATGTCAGCCCTTATTTTTTGCGAGGTAACTGTGTCGCGTTTATTCACGTCAGCCCGTCGGCGGCTATATCATTTTTTATTCGATCCTGAAACGGTTTCCGGGCGACGCTTTGAAGGTCTGTGCGGTTTATTTGCGCTCCTCAGCGTGGTAGTCATCTTTATTGAATCGGGTGCCGGGACGCAATATCACCTGACGTTTGACGAATGGCATATTTTTGTCTGGCTTGAGCTGGCGATTACCCTGGTTTTTTACCGCTGAATATCTCCTCCGGGTAATAGCCTGGCCCAATCCGGCCAGATATGTTTTCAGCTTCTGGGGGATTTATTGATTTAGCCACCATCCTGCCGCTCTATGTCATGTGGCTGTGGCCGGAGATCAGCCTAAGTTATGTCTTTGCCTGGCGCGCGATGCGCGTGATTCGGGTATTACGTATTCTGAAATTGCTGCGTTTTATGCCGTCATTACGCGTGTTCTGGAGTGCGATCGTCAGCGCCCGGCATCAGCTTATTTTGTTCTACTCGTTATTGCCATCGTCATGATTGTTTTTGGCGCGCTGATGTATTTAATAGAAGGGCCTAAATATGTTTTACGACGCTCAATGCGTCGGTTTACTGGGCCATTGTGACCGTCACGACCGTGGGCTACGGTGATATCACGCCCCATACGCCACTGGTCGCATTGTGGCGTCCGTGCTGATTTTGATTGGCTATTCGGTGATTGCGATCCCGACGGGACTTATTACCACACATATGAGCAGCGCCTTCCAGAACCGCAAGCAGCAGCGCAAGTGTCCTCATTGCCAGCAGGGTGAACATGAACACAGCGCGCGGTTTTGTTACCGCTGCGGCAGTGAATTGCCGGAGTAAATAAAAAAGGCTGCAATCGCAGCCTTTTTTATTATTCGCGCCAGAGGATATGGCACAGCTTGTGGTCTTTCTCGCGACAGAGCAGGACGCGCGCGAAAATATCGTTAATTTCGCCGCCGTCTTCATCGGCCAGCCCAATCACCACTTCGGCAAAGAAGTCTGGATTCAGGTCGAAATCCACATGCTCAGCCCAGTCTTCTGAAGGGTCGAACAATTCAGCGCCGCCACGCTCTTCGAACTGCAGATTGAAGAGGATCACGTCTGCGGGATCGAGATTATCAACCGCCAGTTCGAGAAAAATGTCATAGGCCTGCTCGAGCGTTTCGTCTTCGGTCAGGCGATTGTTCAGATCCATTTCCATGATGACTACCTGTTTAACATCGTTGGGCACGTTTTACAGCAACGGACTAAAGAAGTAAAACAGTCGTTCGGCAATTCTCTGCCACATCGGACGTTTTACCCACAGTCTGGCATCCAGCAGCCGCGAGCGGGGAGATATAATCATCCTGCACCGCTGCGAGGTCGCCGCCAAAGCCGGCATCATCAATGACCAGCGTGATTTCAAAGTTAAGCCACAGGCTGCGCATATCCCAGGTTGACGTTCCCACCAGGGCCTCAGCTCACCGTCGACAAGAACGCTCTTGGTGTGGAGCAATCCGCCTTCAAACTGGTAAATTTTTACCCCTGCGGCCAGCAGTTCGCTAAAGAATGCCCGGCTGGCCCAGCCCACCAGTAGGAGTCATTTTTGCGTGGCAAAATGATGCTCACATCGACACCGCGCTGCGCGGCGGTACAGATCGCGTGCAGGAGGTCGTCGGTCGCTGGGGACAAAGTAGGGCGTCCGTCATGATCAGATATTCACGCGCCGAGTAGGTTGCCGTCAGCAGCGCCTGATGGATTAAGTCCTCCGGGAAGCCCGGCCCGGAAGCAATGGTATGAATGGTGTGACCGCTGGCCTCTTCAAACGGCATAATATTGCCGTCCGGCGGTGGCGGCAGGATACGCTTGCCGGTTTCTATTTCCCAGTCGCAGGAATAAACGA
>JASFAW010000009.1:50611280-50690849 GCA_030737815.1 Allium fistulosum | reverse complement strand
TCTCTCTCCGAGCTCTTTTGACGCTGCACGTGTAAAATGCTCTACAGGTGCCTTCATTCCGGCGTAAGCTGCATAAAAGGGCGTGTATGCACCCAGCAGGGAAGTCACCAGCGTGCAGATTTTACCGTTATTGCTTACGTGTTTGCCTGCCTCTTTAAGGAAGAAGAAGGCCGTTTTAGCATTCACGGCGCTCATTTCATCAAACTCGTCTTCAGTTATCTCGGCCATAGGTTTTTTCAGCACCTTGCCCACCGTGTTGATGGCTATATCGGGCTTACCGACAGTGGCCACGACGTCTCTAAAAAGTTTTTCCATAGCGGCTGCAGACGTCAGGTCGGCCTGAAATGCATGAGCTTCCGCGCCAGCAGCTCTGACGGCCGCAACGGTGGCTTCAGCTTCCTTTAGCGTGCCGGCGCTGTTGTAATGAACGGCAATTGCACGTGCCCCATGCAGGGCAAAGTCCCGCGCAATCAATCCACCCAGATTCTTCGCCCCACCAGCAATGAGGACTGTTTTACCGGATATAGTATGCTCAGTCACAGGAAATCTCCTTAAAGAATGGTGATTATGACAAACCCCGAGCAGTCATCTTACTACCCCGAAATTATTTATTAATCATGCTATTCTGGATGGACTATCCATAAATCACGAATAATGAGGCTAAATGGATTCAGTTGACCTGTTCAGAATTTTTCTCAGAGTGGCTGAAAATGGCAGTTTTGTCCGCGCTGCTGAATCTCTAAACCGTCCTGCATCCACTGTCTCTGCGGCAATTCAGGAGCTGGAATCAAGGCTGGGGACGCGACTCTTTCACCGCACAACCCGCAGTGTCTCCCTGACAATCGACGGTAATGCTTTTTATACGCGCTGTCAGGCTGCTGTTCAGTATATTGAAGAGACGGAAAATCTTTTCAGGTCGAGCAGCAGCGAAGTGACAGGGACAATACGTGTTGATGTACCGGGGCGCGTTGGTAGCCACATTATAATTCCTGCACTGCCATCATTTTCCAGGCTCCACCCCGCAATAAAAATTGAACTCGGCGTAACGGACCGTAATGTTAACCTCGCTGAAGAAGGCATAGATTGTGCCGTACGTGTAGGCCAGCTTGAAAACTCCGGCATGGTTGCAAAGTGCCTGGGATATCTCAGCGTTATTAACGTAGCATCGGCAGAGTATATCGCTGAATTCGGAAGGCCGGTGACTCCCGGGGAACTCAACAGACATTATTCGGTTGGTTATGCTTCACCGACCTCCGGCAGAAAAGAATCATTCGAATGGATACATCAGGGAGAAGTTAAACGAACCGTTGTTAACAGCATTCTGACGGTTAACAGTGCGGAAGCCAGTATGGCTGCCTGCATAGCCGGAATGGGGATCCTCCAGATACCAGCCTATGATGTATGCGACCAACTCTCATCAGGGATTTTATGCGAACTGATGCCTGAGTTCCGTCCCAGACCACTACCGGTCAGCATTCTGTATCCTCACAGGCGGCATCTGTCACGCCCTTTACGATTATTCACAGACTGGCTCGCCCCTCTACTGCAGGGAAAAATGAGCCTCAGTAAAAATGATAATTAACCATGCAACACAATTAACTTACGCGCCACATACCAGCCAGGCCGTCAGTTTATGCTGCAGAAAACAGGAACGAGCCAGTTTTGGGTATATGTTCCACCACATCCCTCGCCAAGCGTATTCCATGAAGACCAGTCGCCGTCATGGTTTACGCGGCCAATTTCAAGCGGCCAGCGCCCGCCGCAGCGGTTAGCGCAGACGCGCACCGGGAATGACGAACCGCTCTGCCACAGCCAGTCCTTACAGGAGAGTGTGGCGCCGCTCGAATCATGGCTTATCGCGCCAATGATACTGCAGCCTGCGCCTGCCGAGTTGACCTGATCCTGGTACAAAAGTCCGCCTGCAGACATATCCCCCTCCGCCCGCACGCTTCCGCCACGAACCTGACCGCCGGTATAGATGTTTTTATTATTAACTGCGCGAACCCAGTCATTATCCGACATATAAAATCCACCGCCATATGTCTCGTTAAGCCAGCCCTTAGAGCCTCGCGTAATCATCCAGCCATTATTAGACCTGATGTCGCTATTCGCGGTAATCGCGTTACCTGCAGTGACGTTAGCGCCTGCTGAGACGCCGGACCCTGCGGTGACGTTCTGGCCCGTCACAGTTCCGTTAGCAGTGATGTTGCCGCGTGCAGTGACGTTACTGCTGAATGCACCGTTAACAGCGTTAACCGTAGCCGCGTTATTCAGATTGTTTCCACCCATATCAATGTTGGTATGCATCGTGTTCAAGTCTGGCTTACCGGTAACGGAAAAACGATACAGGCGATCGCTCTCACCCTGCGCGGCACCCAGTTCATCCGTGGTCAGCAGAACGGCGATATGGCCCTGCGTAGTGCTGATGCCAAATTGTGCGAGCGGCATGCTCCAGCTGCTCATCGCGCCGGTCGCGATCCCTGACGTCCAGATATAGCCCCCCATGCCAGAGGTGATATCCATTGATATCTGTCGTAGTGCCAGAAAGGGCAGTGCGGAACCGTTCTGTGTAAAAATCAGCCCCTGCAGCTGGTTCGTGTTAGTTGCATTCCGGACAAGCGCAGCGCGATATACCTGGCCATCGATAGTGTTCTCGCTGAAACCCTGCTCCAGAAAACCGGTGTTTTTCAACATGACCGGCGTCACGATAACAGGGGACGTTGTCGTGGCGCTGGAGAGCAGCGTATCGTAATAACGTCCCGTATAGCTTTTGACGGCCTGCGTAAAACGGGAAACCTGCGCAGCAGTGTTCATCCAGGTCCGCTTATCCATCCAGTCAGTGATAAGCGAATACCCCCAGACGCTGACGAGTAACAGAATAATCAGTGCGGCACCGGTGCTGATGATCGCCCAGCCCCTGTCGTTTTTTTCAGTCGATTTCACAGGCATCACCATGTAATGAGTGGATGATAAAGTTTGATAAGCGCGACCAGCATCGCGCCGGCGCACAGCCAGGGCCCCATAGGTCCTCCCTTCTGGACGCGACGCACCAGAAGCTGCCAGAGCACAAATAAAAAGACGCCGGTGAGCAGTGCATAAAGACCCTCACAACCACCGAGCCAGGCTGCAACAGCACCGGCCAGCCAGACGTCGCCAAGCCCCAGGCATTCGCGCGCAGAGACTTTTCCAGTGACGTAGCGCCAGAGCCCGAATAACCCCAGCGCCGTCGCGGCAGAGAATGCATGTCCCCAGAATCCGGGGGCTGACAGAGCAGCAGCCAGACCTGCAATCAGGCAGCTCACCGTCATATAACGGGGCAGAAATCCGGTGAGCGCATCGATGAGCGTCATCCTGAAGAGAAAAAGGCTGAGCAACAGCGCCATCAGCCTTTCCAGAGCCGTCGCCGGCGACAGTACGATGCAGGTTGCCGATGCCGCAAAAAGCCAGGTAATGCCGGCGGGGGCGGGATTTAAAAAAATGGCCAGCCATTCTTTTTCATCATTGGTGGTCAGATAGCTGAGGCGTACCAGGTTTGCCATAAAACAGAACAGGCACAAGCCAAGCGGAAAAATGATGATAAGCATTGGCCACGGCATGCTCAGCGTCAGCAGCGTCACAGTTTAATTCCCCGTTCTTTTAGTAAAAGCTGGCGGTAAATGGCATATATGCGGTTGGCATAGGACTCGCGCGTTTCATGGCGGTCTTTTCTGAACCCGGCGTTATACGAGCCGAGACAGTTCCAGCTATAGCCACACACCTGAAAATGTCTGGCAAGTATCCAGGTGCCGATTTGTACATTAAGGCAGGGGCGCGTCAGCAAATCCTGTGGACCGCTGATGACCCCCTGCGCGATCAGCCCAGGAATATGTGAGGAATTGATCTGCATCAGCCCATAGTCCGTGCTAAGCGCCCGCCCGGTTTTTTTTATCCCGGTTAATATTCGTTATTGCCGGCCGGAGGCTGCTCTCGCCCGTAGCGATGGCTTTAAGCAGGAGCGGATCGAGATGGTACTTCGCACCCGCCGCGTCAAAGCAAAACGCCCCCGCACGGGGGCAAAGCAATATCAGGAACAGAACCGTGGACAGGCGCAGCATGTCATCAGCCGTTATGCGTAAAGACGAGCGTGTTATTCCCGGTCATGCCGCTGTCAGCCGTGCAGGACTTTCCTGCCGCTTCCGCGCTGACAATGCCGTCGCTGAAATCCGTGCTGTTAATGCTGATTGCGCTGAATGCACCGCCGGAACCGAGCTGGGTGGCAATAGAGATACAGTCTGCCTGCGGTACTTTCTGGGTCGTAACAGAAAATCCGTTGTTGAACCCGTTGGTCGCCACCGGTGCTATCACGACCTGGCCACCATAGCTGTTCCACATCGTCGCCGTGCCGGAGCTCGCCGTTCCCTGAATGGTCCAGCCGGCTTTCGGCGCGCCACCCTGCTGGATCAGGGTGCCGGTCATCGTGGTGCTGCTGGTAAAGTTGTACCCTCCCTGAGTCTGCTTAAGCTGCTGAGCATTGGTCACGATAAACTGGAGATTGGATACCTCCACGCCTACGGACTTTTTACCCCACAGGCTCCAGATCCATGCACCCACGATACAGATAACAACGATGGTGAGCAGTGCAATGGCGCCATGTTCCATAATGCCCCAGCCGCGATCAGGCTGGCGATGATGTTGCGGGAATGCCTTTGATGACATGATGTTTCCTTAATGTGTGCTGAAGGTGTTCATATCCTGAATCTGCATCACCATCAGCAGTATGAGTAAGAAGAAACTCATAATCAGGACGAGAGAAAAGAGCTTGGTGACGTTCGCGCGGCGGGCAACGCGCGCCAGCGCCTGCTCCAGCCAGCGATCGGCATAGTTGGTGATCAGCGATGCTGCGCTGTTGCCTTTATCGAGAAGAGAGAGGTAGTTCACCGCCTCACGGCTGGGGAAGTCATAACCGCTGTTGCGCATTGCGCGACCCAGAGAATCGCCCTCACTCATGCAGTCCATCGCGCCCTCGATGCGCTCCTGCAGCCAGGACGGAGCGAATCCGTTAAGGATCTGCAGCGACTTAAGCTCCTGCACGCCAGCACCCAGCAGCGCCCCGATATTCATCAGAAACACCGCTCCCTGCAGGTCTTTGTAAACCGACCAGGGCATAAGGTAATCAGCGAAGCGACGCAGTCGCCCCCGCCATCGGGGCAGGGACCAGAACGCCAGCGTCACAAGTGCCGCGACCGCGCCGGCAGCAGTCAGTCCCCAGCGGCTGCTCCACTGCGCAACCCCATTCATAAATCCGAGTGCGCCAGTCCAGCCTGCCGGATCGGACATTTTGCTCAGGGTGGGGACCAGCGCCAGGTTGTTGGCCAGCAGCAACCCCGTCCCCAGTAATACCAGCACGATCGGGAATACTGAGGCGAATACCACCTGGCCGAGAATGCGACGACGGGCCACAATGAGTTTATCCGCCTGCATCAGGGCACCGGGAATATTGCCGGTTTCCATGCCGGCGCTGATAAGTGCGGCCTCTTCGTAAGGTGCCCAGGCGGCCAGCACGTCCTGCAGCGCGCGACCGGGGCGGTTATCGTTCACCCCTTCAAGACAGTCCTGGACCAGCTCGTGGTATGGATGCCAGCGGCTGCCAAGTCGGTGTGCACCTCGCCAATCATGGTCAGGGCCTCTTTGAGCTGTTTGCGGTTTTCCAGCAGAAAGCGCAGGGTCTCGTAAAACGGCTGGCGGTACTGGCCGGTGAATGTTGCCCTGACCAGGCGGTAGCGCAGGTTTTCTGCTATCGACATGTGCCTGTCAGGCGTGAAGCGATCAGCGGATGCCATCGGGTACCTCGCACTCCATCACCGAATCTTCATCCAGCGGACAGATAAGATCGCCTTCCAGCGGGTCAACACACCCCTCAGCCAGGTATCTCATCAGGTGCATGCGGCGGGTAATACCGCCCTGATTCACCCAGTACTGACGGGCAACGGCCGGGCCGTGTGACAGCCAGAGCTGCATCAGGCGGGCATCGGTCCGTATCACTTCGGCAATGGCCGTGCGCCCGGTCACACCCCGGCTGATGATGCGTCCGGTCAGCGGCACCGTTTTCTGACAGTGGGGACAGCCTTCGTGATTGCGGAAAAAGAGTTTGCTGGTATCGCAGATGCCCTCAACAGTGCAGTACCGTTCAAGACGTTCCCGCGTATCAGCGTCCAGCTCAGGGGCTTTTTTCTCCCACGGCACCCGGCAGTGTTCGCACAGCAGCGGCACGAGACGCTGGCCTATTAAGCCGGTGATGAGTGCGGCATCTGCCAGAAGGTGGCGGTCAATACCGAAGTGCTCCATACGACGCAGGGACCCAATGGGGCTCTGCGTGTGCAGGGTGGAGAACAGCGCGTGGCCGGTTTCACTGGCGTAAATGCCGGCGATAAGGGAGTGCAGATCACGCATCTCGCCGTTCAGAATGGCATCCGGATCGAGACGCAGCGCGGAGGCATTGGCGTTAGTCCAGGCGCGACTGATGGCCTCCGGCGAGTTATCGGCAGGCATGACGGCCGTCTGTATGGCACCCGGAATCCGACCCTCAGGCGGATTTTCCAGGGTCAGCAGGCGCTTTTTACCGCCCGTCAGATCAAGCCAGATGTCACTGAACACGCGCAGCGTGGCGCTTTTGCCCGAGCCGGTTGGGCCGGTGAGCAGAACCATGCCTTCCGGAAGGCGAAGGATCTGTATAATGAGCTTTATCTGCTCCGGCAGAAAACCCAGCTGCGGCAGCGTCGGTATGTTGTCACCGTCGTCCGGAATAAGACGCATGACAACTATCAACCCGTCGGGCGTTGGACGATGCTCGTATCGCGCGCCATAAAGACCGGCGCGGCGGGCAAACTTTGCATCTATGCGCCCTGACTGCTCGCGACCGGCAAAAAATGACTGTTCGCGCACGTCGCACATGGAAAGATATGAGGTAGAGGCCAGCGTCATCCCCTCCACATCTTTCACTTCATCCACCACCTCCAGCTCGCCGTGAATACGCAGCTGGACGATGGAAATCCTGCGATCACTGCTTATTTCAATATGAATATCAGAGGCATTGAACTCGTGACCGAGCCTCATATAGTTGATGACCTTATCCTGCGATACGCTGATGTCGAGCTTGTCCAGATCGCCTTCGCTGACGCTCTGTGACAGGCTCAGGCCGCGCTGCTCTGCCACTTCACGCCGGCGGTTCAGCTCGCTCAGCGTCACAAACTCGGTTTTTGCCGTGGGATGCGTCCGGGTGACGTCCATCACCCAGCGTTGTATGGCCGCTTCTTTACGGCGGTTGCCGTCGATTAACAGTGTTACGCCACCGGTGGCATGCAGCTCGGCGAACACAAAATCCATTATCTCTTTATCAGGTGTCATCGTGGCCTCAGAAGGAGAGTTCAGAATTGTCGCTGAGGCGCACAAGCGTTGACGTTACCTCAGTGACGCGTTTAGCCGTGCCCGGGATTTGATCGCCTTTTACCACCTCCGTGACCCCGCCGTCAGGCAGGACAATGCGCGCGCGTAACTGATTACCCCGCCCGTAAATTTCCTGCAGTCGAACGCTGCCGGCGCGCTTCTCCGTGCCGGCAGACGCAGTCTGCTGAGAGGGGGCAGGCTGCGCCATAACCGGCATGGCCGGCTGGCTGGCGGTGGTCAGATAATTCCGGTCGGAACTCTGTCCGGACTGACTTTCCCGCAGCTGCTGCTCCAGCCGCGCCGTCTGCACTTTCTGCTCCAGAATCAGATTGCGGGCCTGCGCAGCTTCCAGCTCCCCGAGGGTGACATTCGGCGGCAGCACATCGCCGGCAGCGGCCGCGGGCGCGGGTCCGCAGAGCAAAGCGGACAGAAGCAGCCCAGGCAGGGCGGGATTAATTCTGCGCATAGATGCTCCCCTTCATGGTGTAGTCGAACTGCCCCTGCGGGCTCATGGTGATCGAAAGGCTGCTGAGGCGAAGCCCCGTGGCATCAAAATCCTGCAGCAGTCGCTCGGGCTGCAGACGTGAGCTGACAGAAAAGTTAAATTCCCGCCAGTCCTGTACAGGAGTAATTTTTTCCTCACCCGGCGCGACCGGCGGCGGCTTCACCTCGGTAAATTTGACGTGGAGGTTGCGGCGCTGCAGATGGGATATAAAGCGCATAAGCTGAGCATCAGCACCGGCAGTGCTTCGTCAGTGAACCCGGTCGGGGGGGTATGGTTAAAGGGAATGAAAACATCACCGTTTTTACCGCCTTCCTGAAGATTAAAGACGGCTGAGTGACCGAACAGCTCGCGGGCGCGGCGGGAGAAATCCTCGACCGTTGCACCCGGGGTGGCAACAAAGCGCAGGCGCAGGCCCTCCGGGACGCATTCCCCGTCGGTAAAGCGCCAGCCGGCAACGGATGCGAATACGGGCTCACGCGTGAGCCAGCAGTTGCTTAGCAGCACTGAAACTGGAGGTAGTGAGGCCCACGGGTGCGGTGCGCGTGCGGGTTCAGCAGGCTTTTCTTTCGTCAATGCCATGCGGGCGCGAAACGCTGCCATTGCAGCGGCCTGTTCAGCCTTTTCCGATGCCGCATCGAACCAGTAAACGCCACAGGCCACCGCGATGCTGACGGCGGCTGCCGGGATAATGACCGACAGGGCGGTCACGCGCTTATGAAGCCGGCAGCGTTTTACCTGCGCCCGGCTGAGTCTGTCGGTCAGTGTGCCGGCGTGCAGGTTGTCGTCTGCCGTTGCGGCACAGCGTAAACGCGGCGAATCAGCATCATTAAAACGCAGGAAGTTTGCCGCCGACTGTTCAATGATGGCGCGGGAGCCGGTCACATCGCCCATGACGGATAACTGCCCGCCGATAGCCGCGAAAAAGACCCACGAATCCTCGGTGTGACTCAGGCGGTAAATACCCCAGGCATTTCCGCCCTCGGCCAGCAGGAATGCCACGGCCAGCGCGTGCTGGCTGCGGCGCACGCGCCCCGGGGAAACCAAGCCGCGCATTGAAGCATTTCCTCTTCCGGCAGCGGCATAATGCGTATCAGGCGAGGCTTTACTGCGAAACCGGGTACTTAACGCATTACGCTGCGGCTCCCAGTGCAGACCTGCCATCCAGTCCCGCCGCTGATGCGTCAAACGGATGCCGGCCCGGAGGCTCATTTTTTTCAGTACTGACATGGTTTACCTCAGCAGAACAGGGGTGATCATGATGACGAGCGTCGTGCGGCCGCGGGAGCCTGTCTGGCCGCCGCCCAGAATGAAGTTGTTTGGCGTAAGGGTGCCCTGTTTGTCTGCAGAAAGGTTCTGCTGCTCCGAACCGGTCAGCACCAGCGTCTGACCAGAGCGCAGATTGACCTTGCGGGCCAGCCCTTCGGTTGACGTTGTCGGCAGATCGTTACGGGTATTGCCGTCAGCGCTGACGAATTTCTCAATCTGCGGCGGGCTGGTATAGCTGAAAGCGAACTGCAGCTGCACGTCGCCGTTCTCCTGAATGAACGGCAGCATGGTCATGAACAGGCCGGTGGTAATGGTCGTCGTTGTCATCGATGAGGTGACGCCCACGTTCGCCGTTGCGGTTGTGCTGGAACTGGACAGGATGCCTTTCTGGCTTGAAAGCTGATACGCCACCGGCGTCAGGTTGGCGGTAGGGTCAGTCTGGTTCAGTGCCATGCTGACATTACCCTGCTCGGAAAGGGCTTTGATAAGCAGGCTTGATCCGGAGAATTTAGCCGCATTACCTGTGGCCGTATCGAGGATTGAGATACCGGCACTGGCGGCTGACGTAGAGGCATTGGCCATTGACCCTGTCAGGCTGGCGCCAAAATTATGAAGGGATTTATAAACCAGCCCCCAGTCAAGGCCCAGCTGCTCGTTGCGTGTCTGGCTGACGCTGACAATCTGGATATTGAGCTGTACCTGACGGCTCAGAACCTTGTTCTGATACTCGATATAGCGACCGATGCGGTTAAGCACGTCAGGCGTATCCGTCACGCTCAGCGTGCCGGTGGCGGCCGAAAGCCAGAATCGCCCGGATTTCGGGGTCAGCATCTGCTCAACCGTTTTACGGATATCATCGTAAAGGTCGCTGTTCATGCCGTAATCAGTTTTCTGATTAGAGCTGATATCGCCCGTCGTCCCGCCGGTCGTCCCGCCGCCGCTGCCCAGCTGATTGCCTGAACCGGAATTAATCGAGGCGCTGCTGTTAACCTTTGTATTCAGGATAACCAGCTGAAATGTACGGGTATCCTGGAGATAGAAATAAACGCCGCTGCTGTCACTTCGCCAGGACAGACCGTATCCGCTGGCTTCAATATCAAGGAGATCGCGGACGTCGCCCTGGAACTTAAGGCCACGCGCGATCATGGTGCTTTGCTGAACAGGCGCGGCCTGCCCTGCAGAAGCGCCGATCTGTGAAAGCGGCACACGACCATTATCATCGGGTGCCGGTAACGGACCGCTCATCGGGGAGGTGACCACACCTCCGGTTGTGACACTGCTGAGCGCTGCATAAGCATCGGGGGTGATCGACACCCGGATGCCACACAGCGCGGTGATGCGTTGACCCAGCTCCGGCAGTGAAATCCCTTCCGGCCGGTTAATCGTTATCTGACAGGAGGGCAGTTTTTTTTCATCCGGCGTGGACACGACCGGTGCAACCGGCTGCAGGTTCACCCAGGGTTTATCAGACCAGACAACGGTAGGCTGAGATAAAGCCTGGCGGCTCTGCAGCACCCGCTGTGCCGTTTCAGCCTGACCTGTGGCCTCCTTATCCATTTTGCTGATTTCACTCAGCGAACATGATGACAGCACAAACGCGGCGGCCAGCGTTGTCAGGCAGAAAGGTAAACGCGGCATCCGCAGCCCCCTGGTGTTGTTAGTTAAGGTAAACAATGCTGCCCTCCGATACGCCGGACGGCAGAGAGAGATTCATATCGGTGCCATCCGCCATGCGCAGACGGCCACCGCTGACGGTCAGGGCAAGCGCCGAGGTCATTGACCTCGCACGCAGCGCGGCAAAAACACCGGCAGTTTCAGGCACCCATATCCAGAGGCGCCCCCCCTGGATAACGGTCTTAATGCGATTGTCCGGGAGCGGCACAATACCTGTCTGAGCAAGGGATACCGGACCATCAGCCACCGTTTTTCCGTAGCGCCAGTTATTTACCGCGTCCGCGGTGCGCAGCATGTCGCCGGCAAGCCGATCCGGCAGGGTCTGCTGCATTGAAAGCCGGATGTGTTCAGCAGAATGGCGCTGCGCATCACCCGCCATCAGCGAAATGACCAGACAGAACACGAGTATGGGCAGCGCAAACCCCATCTCAGTGACCTCCTCCCGCTGGCGTATCGCTCACGGAAATCAGGCACTGAATACGATTGGCTTCAGCGAAAAGGGGTTTTTCGGCTTTGCGGTAGAGGTCAAAAACCTGAACCATGACCGACTCAAAGTTGCCGTGGAAAACCAGCGGCGCATCGATGCGGTAATCAAGCGTCACGGGCCAGATAACGACCCAGTTGCCGCCATTACTGCACTGTGCTTTCGAAGCCCAGCTGGTCAGCGTCTCTTTCAGGGTCGAACCCGGTTCCGCCCGCCAGGTCTGCCCGACGGGAAGCGCAGCAACTGGCGTACCCGGCGCATAAGAAGATGAGGCCTGGCTGCTGACGGGAGGAGCCGGCGGCAGCGTTGTAACGGGGCGGACCGGTGCCGACGGTGAGGTGCCGTTCACTGTAGTCTGCAGCGCGGCCGCCGGGCGCGCTGCGGCAACAGTTGCTTTCTGCGACAGCGCTGTTCTTTGATCAGGTGCGTGAGTCGCCGCAGGGGATGACACCGGTTTGCTTTTTACCGGGGCTACCGAAGGGATTTTCTGTGGTGCTGACACGTTCGCCGCCGTCAGCACCGGAGACGGAACTGCGAGATTCTGCGGTTTGAGCGACGTTTCCGGCGCGGTGGCCGGGGCATTGACGCTGATGGTGTCACTAGTAAAAGGATTGCGTGAGATGGTATTGCCTTTTCCCGTCACCACCGGGGGCTGAACAGGCTGCGTCACAACCGGACGATTCACATTTACAGCCTGTGACGCACGCGAGATCGGCACCGTCTGGGGGGTAGCAAAACTACGAAACTGGTCACGCAGCTCAAAGCAGATTTCACGGTTCACTTCATCCACCTTCAGGCGCCAGGCCGGACCGGCCAGCACCTGCAGGGCTTCGCTCAGTTTCACGGGACCGATATCGCGCTGCACGGCAGGAAGGGGGCGGCTAAGCAGTTCTGAAAATGCTGAAGAAGTGGCTGAGCATAGTGAATAGCCGGATTCCAGCAGTAGATAACGAAATCCTTCTCCCACTGAGTTAACCAGCTGAGCAGGCATAGTGATATCGATTATCTGATTAAGCGGATCGCGCTGCGCATCATCTGGGCGTGTGCTGACGAGCGTGTAACGGTCGTAGCGCACCACTTCAGGGGAACGATTTCGGTAAATGTCATCGAAGCGGGCAGGCTGCTGATAACGGCCATTGATTAATGGCGCTGCGTCAGAGGCCGGGTTGCTGCAGCTGGCCAGCATGACAGAGCAGGCAAGCAGTCCGGCTCCCGTTGCCGCGCGTCTTGAAGGTACTGCCATCAGGATTCACCCCAGGAATAGTCTTAGTCAGGAGTGCTATTCTCGCGGTGGAGGAAAAACGGACAATGCGAAACTATGTCTGCGGATTAAAGAATTAAGTTTTGCAAACCGATAGAAGAAAAGTGGCAGTCAGTCACTTTATCAAAACAGTCAAAATGAGGATGACATGAAAAAAAGCATTAACGGTGTTTGCCTTTACTTAGCACTGGTCGCCGGAGCAACGGCTGCAGGCAACGATAACGTACAGTTAAGTAATCTGCATTTTCAGAGCACACAAAACGGATTACAAATAATTCAGGGGCTGGGCCAAAATACCAGTTCAAAGACCCTCGCAAATGTAATCATCAAAATCAACCTGCTTAAAGATGATGTGGTCATCGGTCAGGCGGGAGACTTTGTCAGTAACATTGAGCCTGGTCAGAAATTTGTTATTAACGCCAGCTTCAACAGCATTGAACTGCACCCTGACTCGTTCAAGGTTACAGAGGTAACGGCTTTACAGAAATAATCCCCTCCGGGGCAACCCCTTCGGTCCATAAAAGCAAGTTTTACGGACCGAAGGGGTTCTCGATTTTCCCGCTGTTTCAGGTTGCATTGGATAAAAAAAGCGCCCGAAGGCGCTTTCTTGTCTGGCATAGCGGTAACTCATACAGGATAAAATTCCTGAGACAGAATTTGTCCCACATCCCAGATACAGTCCTCGGGAAAGACGTCAAGTTGCGTTTCCTGAGTTGCAGAAGATACAGCATCGGCCCATACAGCAGCTATCCAGTCACGATCAGAGAGCGCAGTTTTCAGGCTGGGTGTGCCTTTGATGTGTAATGCCAGTGCTTTTCTTTGTTCTTTGATGGTTCGCTGCCAGCTGGAACCTCGGCGGCCCGGCTGAAACTTCCATTTGAGAAGATGCGCCAGCAGAACGGCCATACGACTGGCAAGTTCCCGCTTCTCGCTTTTGCCCACGTCCTCGATCTCCTCGGCGATATTAGCAATATCAATCTCAGAGAACCGACCGGCACGCAGTAAAGCTGCCTGCTCCTGTGCCCAGGCAACAACATCAGCTTCGTATCGTGTGTTCATGGTAGATCTCCAGTGACATTCCTGATTAATGAACATCATTATAGAAGAAAAAAGCGCCAGACTGAACCGGCGCACTTTAGGTCATAATTATATGAATCCATTACGAAATGGCGTAAATGGCTTTCCGGCATATGCCATAACCGTGTCCGAGGAACGGTATGTCATCGTCAAAATCCATTGGTGGCTCATTCGCCGGATTCTGTGGCGCTGACTGAGGCTGCTGAGGTTGCTGAGGCTGGCCCCATGCACTCTGCTGACCTGACTGCGCATTGTTTCCACTGGTGTTGGTGCCATTGTTACGGCCTCCGCCCAGCATCTGCATCGTTCCGTTTATTCCCACAACGACTTCAGTAGTCCAGCGATCGGTGCCGCTGTTATCCGTCCATTTACGGGTGCGTAGCTGACCTTCGATATACACCTGTGACCCCTTACGAAGGTATTCACCGGCAACTTCAGCCAGCTTGCCAAACAGCACGACGCGATGCCATTCGGTAATTTCCCGGTTTTCACCGGTCTGTTTATCACGCCAGGTTTCAGAAGTGGCCAAGCTTAAGCCTGTCACCGCTTTGCCATCTGGCATGTAACGAACTTCAGGGTCCTGACCGAGATGACCGACCAGAATAACTTTGTTGACGCCGCGTGCGGACATAATGTTTTCCTCTCAGAAATGTCGGGTGAGAAACACGCCCACCGGAATGTTCCGGTGGTGTGTCCGTAACGCTTAGAACGAATTCGGATCGTACTCTTTCTGAGCCGATGAGCCGGATTCTGGCGTCTGGGAAGCATTGGGTGCCTGATAGACTACGTCCTGACCTTTCTTGATGAACTCCACCTTGATCAGGCGGGCCTTCAGGGAAGGACGGCTTTCACCGGCATGATCACCCGACTGAAGGGTAAACACATCGGCTTTGAGTCCGCTTAGCACGAAGCCAATCAGCACTTTTTCTTCTTCATCAACGGCTTTTTGACAGCGATTAATGAGTTTGGTGGTGTCCGCGCCAGCGACCGTAACATCGAAGCGGGTATAGGACGCATTATCAGTAGGGCCGGTCAGAGCATTAATAACGGCGCAGGTGAATTCGCCGTTGGGTCCCTGAACACGACGTATCGAATTGAGATATCCGATGCCGCTGACGTTGAGGTTGAAAAACTCTTTTTTCTGATTAGCAGAAGCAGAGCTGTTTGAAGCAGTGGTATTGGTAGTTGCAGTCATGATGGTTTCTCCGGAGTAAAAACTAAACAGATTGCGGAGAAACATCTGTCCCTTACGGGAAGTGTTTCCCGCAGGGATGTCAGCAAAATTTGCCGACTGGCTGAATTGGTGAAATGGACCTTAACCTGTATATCAGGTTCCTGTTTTCAAAGGTTAAACAGGTTTGAACCGCCCGAAAGCGCCATCTCACAGGTTGTGATGGCATTGGCATGTGATTACCCGAAGGCGTTCCTCTCAAATCACCGGAACATTGGCAGTTGTCGGAACGACAACGATTAGCCACTTAATCATTCATTCAGACGCCGCGGATGTCAACGTTGCAGCGTGCAAAAAATCATCAGCACATAAAAATAAAAAAAAGCGGCACCCTGCGGCACCGCCCTCTGAGGTCTGCACCATCGACCTGATGTTAATCTGCTTAAAGCAGTTGCTCCGCTGGCGTGTTCAGTTCCCGGCACGGGTTTCACGGAGTTTTCGTGCCTTACCGGCTCCCGTTCAGGTGTGGACAGGGCCGGTCAGACTGTATTCCGTCAGCATATGCATTAGATGCTGACGAAACCCGCAGTCACGGGGTGCGGCTTCAGAGCCGGTGCCACAATAGCAAAGCCCCTGACGGCCCGCAATCGGAGACGACGGATTAATTCTTCTTTGATTCAGCAGACTTAGGTTTCAGGGAACGCTTCTTTTTGCTGCCGCTGATGTTTATAACGCCTTTGCACCCAGGATAGCGCTGGCAGCTCCAGAACTCCCCCCTGTCCCCTTTGCGCAGGCGGGTTTTCCCTCCGCATATTGGGCAGGCAGGCGTGGGTGGAACCCGGATACGGACCTGCTGCTGAGCCCCCTGGCTGACCAGGTTACGCGTCCAGCCAGCCTGGCGCCGCAGAAAGTCGTCCAGCGACATACGGCCGGCGGCAACTTCATCCAGCGCCTGCTCCCAGAGCGCGGTCATGCCCGGCTCGGTCAACTGGGGCGGCAGGGCATCGATCACGTCGGTTCCCAGTTCGGTCGCCATTATTTTGCTGCCTTTACGCACAATAAAACGCCGGTTCAGCAGCTGCTCAACGATGCCTGCCCGGGTAGCTTCGGTGCCCAGCCCCGCATTGTCTTTAAGCACCTTACGCAGCGCAACGTCCGTAACAAAAGCGGCCGCATTCATCATGGCGCCAATCAGGGTGGCAAACGTATAGTGTGCCGGCGGACGGGTCATCAGCTGCGCCACCTCAGCACCGGTCACCGCGCAGCGGTCACTACGGCTGAGCGGCGGCAGGGCAGCGTCTGCTTCATCGTCCTCATCAACATCATTATCCCGGTCTTGTTCAAACAGGACCTTCCAGCCCTTTATCACCTCTGTTCGTCCGGTGCTGCGGAACAGCTGCCCGCCAATATCGAACTGCAGCCGGGTGATATCGGACTCATGTAGGGGCAGGAACTGCGCCAGGTAGTTACGGCGGATGAGCAGATAGACGTTACGTTCCGCCTCCGACAGCGCGGACAACTGAAACGCATTGCGCGTGGGGATAATGCCGTGGTGTGCCGTTATTTTTTTGTCGTTCCAGATGCGCGAGACAAATTCCCTGTCGAGGCCTGCCAGCACCGGTGCACATTCCGGATCGGTACGGCCAATGGCATCGAGCACACCGGAAATCTCTTCCCGCATGGATTCAGGCAGGTAACCGCAGTCGGTGCGGGGGTAAGTGGTTGCCTTGTGCTTTTCATACAGGCTCTGCGCGGTATCAAGCACCTGCTGGGGTGACATATCCCACATTCTGCCACAGGCCTGCTGCAGGGTGCCCAGCGAAAAAGCCAGCGGTGCGGCGGATTTTTCGCGCTTAGTGTCACATTCTGTCACCACTGCGTGCCCCGTCTTACGGCAGAGCTGAGCCACCTGCTGCGCGATGTTCTGGTGAACACAGCGCTTTTCTTCGTCGGTATACACCTTCGCCGGCACCCACTGCGCCGGAAAAGTGATGCCGCCGGCCGAAATAATCGCTTTAACCTGCCAGTAAGGCCTGGGCACGAAAGAGGCGATTTCCCGGTCCCGGCGAACAACCAGCGCCAGCGTCGGTGTCTGCACACGACCTACAGAGACAACTCCATCGAAGCCTGCCTCGGCTGCACGCAGGGTATAAAGACGGGAGAGGTTCATGCCTATCAGCCAGTCGGCCGGGCTCGCCCGAGACCGGCGTGATACATCCCGAGCGTGGCGTGCCCGGGGCGAAGGTCCTTAAGTGCTGCGCGGATGCTGATTTCATCCAGAGCGGAGAGCCAGAGCCGCTGCACCGGGCCTTCCCAGCGGCAGTAATCCAGCAGCTCGCGCGCGATGACTTCACCCTCACGATCAGCATCAGTGGCAATCACCACGTCGTCAACCTGACGCAGCAGCCGCTCAATGACTTTAAACTGATCCTGCGTCTCCTTCTTAACAACGACCTGCCAGGGGGCCGGCAGGATGGGAAGCGCAGAGAGCGACCAGGGCTTACCATACTGCTGACCATAGGCCTCCGGCGGGGCGGTTTCCAGCAGGTGGCCTACAGCCCAGGTGACGGTGACGCCACTGCCTGACAGAAACCCATCGCCGCGACGGGTGGCGCCGAC
This sequence comes from Allium fistulosum, assembly GCA_030737815.1. NCBI lineage: Eukaryota > Viridiplantae > Streptophyta > Magnoliopsida > Asparagales > Amaryllidaceae > Allium > Allium fistulosum. The sequence continues at coordinate 50,673,370 of JASFAW010000009.1, read as the reverse complement.
TACTTCTGCCAGGTCGCGCCCCTGAGAGGGCTTTTCACAGATATAAAGGCGCATAGCCAGCCTCCTGTGAGTCAGACTGCCTGATAACGCATGCGCAGCAAATTTACGCTCGCTTCATTCACCGGCGGTGAAAAGGCTGAGCGCTTTTCGCCGAGCAGAACGGCACGATCGGGCTCACCTGCATCCTGGCAGGCCTTCTGCCAGACAGCATTGTTTTCTGCTGCATCCAGGCGTGTTGCATCCACCCTACGGTAAGATAAAACCGTCCCGTAAATCTGACGCAGCAGCCGTCCTCCTTCACTGAGATAACTGTCCCGGTCATTTCGCGTGATCAGTCCATAATGCGATGCCTGAAGCACCTTTTTGGCAAATTGGTCAAATCCTACCAGCAGAAACACGCACCGGTATCCCAGCGGAGTACGCGTATAAACATGAATATCCAGTGGCTCTGCTGAAGAAACTTCCGTCAATGTTACGCCCTGTGGAGCGCACTCATATCTTCATCCAGCTTACTGATAAGCCCGGACATCGTTTCAGATGCAGATTTCAGCTTTTCTTCCAGACGGTACATAGCTTCATCAGCCCAGGGATTGTTACTCAGCGAATCCTGGTTAATTTGTGTTGCGCGCGCGAAGAACTGAGGCATTCCGATAATGCCGTGTTTCGCAGGCGCGTCTCCCTCCGGCTTCTCCCGTTTGCGCCCCAGCCACAAACCAATTGAATAATTGGTATGGAGCGCAATTGTCATTTCAGACTGAAGAGAACCTGTCTTTGTTACCTGTTTATCTGCCATCGTTATCGTCACCTGTATTCAGTTAAGAAGAGCTGGCATAGTCCTGAATCAGATGTATTCCCAACAATGTGAAACTCATAATTACGGTTAAGAAATTAACGGCGGGTTAGATTTTGATTTGGTTGCGCCCCGCAATGCTGCTTGTTTTTTAGCCACTGTTGCGCCCCGCAACACTGCTTGTTTTTTAGCCACCGTTGCATCCCGCAATACTGCTCGTTTATTACCGCAGGGTAGATTGTGTCAGTTGCAAGTGTCTTACCGGATGGAGGTAAGCTGAAGCTTCAACCGTCTAATTATTTGCTAACACTCTGGCGTATGCTTTCAATCATCGCCCTGACATCCTCCTTAGAAGGCCGGCTCGCAGGCTTTACAGGCAGACTGGCTGCTGGTACAGCACGCGGGACGGTTGTACTGGAATTATTGCTGCCGGAACTGCCATGTACTGCGGGTTCCTGCAAATTCAGCTCACCGCAACGGGCACGTCGCAGCATCGTGAACAACCAGCCAACCGGGTTATTAAGCCTGCCAAGTCGCAGTTGTTCGCGCAGCATGTCAGCCAACGCCTTCGCTAGCGCTTCCGGCAGTGAGGCCATCTGGGTGGTGAGCATCTGCCGATCCTCACTGTTCAGCCCGTTAACAAAGTCTTCAGGCAAAAAATGCTCTCCACCCGGTACGTACGTTTTTTTATTCACACTCTGTGTGAAAGAACGTACGTTACAGTCCGAATTTCGGACTCCGGTGTAAGTTATTGATTTAAGGCTGAGTCCGGATTCCGGACTCGGCGTTTTCTCCATTAATGAATTACTGAGTCCGTTTTCCGGACTCAGTGGATCTGGTTGATTTTTTGCGCTTTTCTGACTGAGTCCGGAATCCGGACTGCGGGTCACAGCCTGGCGATTGCAGACCATCTGCTGAGGCGTGGACGGCTCGCTCAGGCGACTTTCGATAAGGGCCAGGCGACTGTGACGATGACGCATCCCGGGGTCCTGCAGGATATCATTCACCACGGCCAGCGCGGTCATCCGGACCGCTTTATTACGATTCTGGCAGCTCTCTTCAAGAAGCGTCAGCCAGCCCGGGTCAAAGGTTTCGGCGTCACGGTAACCCAGCGGCTCATCATGCTGCGCGTAGATATTGCCCCTCACGCGGCCACGGTCATCACGCACCCGCTTACACAGACTGAGCCAGCCGGTCAGGCGCAGCATCAGCAGAACGCGGCTCACCGTATCGCGTGAGGATTTTTCGGAATGCGCGGAGGCCAGCTGAACCTGTAGCTCGTCATAGGTCGGAAAGATGGCTCCCTCATTCTGCTGCGCATAAAGCCTGATCATCACCCAGGCGGTTTTATCCAGCGGTGACAGGCGCGTATCAAGAAACAGCCTGCGCGGGAACGCATCGTGCACGTTTCCCATAAACAGCAGCCCGCTGCGTTCCTGGCTTACATCGCCGTTATCAGCGCGCCGCTCAAGATTCTGCTGCATTCTACCAAGCGTATGCGCCACGATACTGTCGGCGGGAATGGTCATTTTATGCTCTTCTCTTCTGCCTGAGACAGCACTGTGCCGGGCTAAACCCGGCACAGTGTGGTCATCAGCGGCAATCCGTTACCGGCGTATTTCACGGTTGTATGTCTCATGATCCATCAGCCACCACTGCCGGCCACCGTCCTTGCTCAGGATGCGCCAGAACGGTCCTACATCTATCTTGAGATATCCGTTCATGGTCAGCCGGCGGAACACTTTCTGGCCGCAGCAAAGTGCATGGAATAACTTTTGCGACCGGCGGCGTACCGCCGGGGAAACCTGCTGACGAGGAGAAAAATCTTCCAGTTCCATCACGCCTCCTTACGTATTTGTGCGGGCGCAGTGCGGGCAGTGGTACCCGCCTCCCGGCACCACTGACATACGCGGCTCCAGACTGCTGTCAGGGAAAGACCCAATTGCTCCGCCGCGAGCATCATCGCCTCAAGCGCCTGATGGGAATCAGGAGATGTCAGACCTGAGGCTTTCCATTCGAATCCAGAGCGCTGCGTCCTGAGGCTCTGTCAGGGCCTGAGTTCGCCCCTGCCGGGACTCGATGCCCATCAGACGGCGGCGTGCACTCACTTCTGAGGGTGACAGGCCAAAGTACCGGTCGATAAGCTCCATTGAGCCGCCGAGTTCAAGTGCACGGTCAATCATCATGAACCGCTTCTGCTCGTTCCGGGCCTGATTCAGCATTAGCCAGAAATTTTCATGATTGAGGGAGACATCTAGCACGGAAACGTGTGACTGGCTGAGGTAGTGCAGTTCGTCAAGACTAAGGTGACTTAGCGCACGGATCTCTTCAACGGACATACCCAGCGACTCGCAGCGGCGGATATTGCCGTTTTTGATGTCCATAAGCAGTGCGGAAAGAATGGCCGTGGTAGCCTGAGAGAGATTAGAAAAGTTATGCTGGCTCACAGGCCACCTCCTGAAATCGCCTGGTCGGCGACGAGCAGAACATCAAAAAGCCAGCCCGACAGGCAGGCACACCATAAAAAAACATCAGTCATGAGAACCTCCCCCTGCTGAAATCTGCCGGGGAGCCTGTTCACCACTGAGGCCATGATGAAGGTCGGCATCCCGGCCGGCGAGAAAACCGGCCATCCGGGCAGCGCAGTCACCGCGGCAGCTTCCCGCCTCACGAACAGTCACGTCGGCCAGTGCGTCTCCGGCATGGCGCTTTGTCAGCCAGCGCTGAAGTACGGTATTTTCCTCCTCAGAGGGCGCAAATGAACGCAGCACCTGCCAGACGCCGGATACCCAGCCCTCCCTGAACTGATCTGCACGACGACGGCGCGTACGCAGCAGCATTCGACGGGTACGATACTGTTCCATGTGCGTTTCAGACGCGGCGCGCAGCTGGCGCTGCAGAACGGTATAGATGTAGAGCGCCACCTCGGGTCGTTCGCTAAAGCCATAAAAGTGAAGTGAACGGCGAACGCTGCTGGTTTCCTGTGAACTGACATGAACATGCCAGCCAAACCAGCAGCGACATCCTGTGGCCATGCAGACCACTGTTGCCAGAGAGCTCAGCCAGGCTGGCACTTTATCTGCATTACTGGTCAGGCTCAGGCAAACTGACTCGGAGATGCCACTGAGAGAAAGCATGTCTGGCGTCATACCATGACGCTGCATAAGCCGCTGGGCCAGTGCAACCGCACGGGCGGCTTCATGAGGGTTACTGTTGCGCGTGCCCAGCGCCATCAGGCGGCGGATACGGGCTGTGACTTTTGCGTTATCCGACATAGCGCATCCCCCTGCTCCCGGTAGCACGGTGACGGTCCTGTTTCTCTTTGACATCCTGACAGCCAGCACAGAATTCCACGCCCGGCACAGCTTGCTGGCGAGCGACCGGTATGTCTGCTCCGCAGCATTCACAGAACGCTTTTGACGGTTTTACAGAGTGCACCTGCGCCCGGATTGCATCTATGCCGCGCTGGGTGAACAGAGCCGTACTGGCTTGCGCCATTTCATCGTTCAGATCATCAGACATTTTCCCCTCCCTTTGCAGCAAGTCGCTGCAGCTCACGCAGACGGCGGATAATGCGGATAAGACGCATTGTTTTCACAACCGTAATATCGTCGAATACGGCCACGTCAGCCGGAGACTGAGTACCGAAGAAATTCAGGCAGAACATAAACATATTGAACTGTTTGTTTGGGAGTGAGCCGGATAGACCCGCCAGGAAGAGGACAAATTCGCTGCCGGTTTCGGAGACGGCAAAGCCTGATGACTGAGGGTGTTTATCCTCCCGCACGTTGTCCGCACAGCCCATCGCCTCAGCAATCTCGAAGACAAGCCGGTAGGCCATATCCTGCAGATGCTCGATATCATCCTGGAGTGCCGGGATGTGCCAGATATCGCTGACGGGCTCAAGGCCGGTAGCAGCGAAGGAGACTGAGCTGACTGACGCCGGCAGAGAGTCATTTTCCTCACCAATTGCTGATAACAGTGTGCCCTGACTGAAATCAGTAAGAGAAATGCTGTCCGTACCAGCCGTTTCACCGGTAATGACCGGCCGGCCGCCAAAAAGGTCATCCTGGACTTCGCGACGCGGTTCACTGCCGGCGGTTACCAGTGCGTTTACAGGCAGTTCAGCGCCTGCGGGCAGTTCCGGAGCTGGCTCGGGACGACCGCGTGTGATCAGGGTGCCGCTGCGCAGCCCCGTGACCGGGGTTTCGGAGTCTGTATCCGGAGGCAGAACAGTGACAATAGACGTCGGGGATTCCCGGCCTGCCGCTCTTTCCTGTGGTGGCGACATTGCCGGCAGTGGTGGCGGCTCACCAAACTGCTCACGGCGCTTCTGTTCACGGGGGTCAAGCTCAATCAGCCAACGATCATAATTGAGGCTCGGATGGGGCAGAGCTTTAACCAGGAGACCTATTAATTCATCGCGCAGGTGATCAAAGGAGAAGCTGTCAGGATCATTAAAATTCTTGCACGCTTCACCAAATACCCGCTCAAATTCATCTGTCGAATCATCGGATACGTCATATTTAGTCCATACTTTCTCAGCCAGAATTCTGAGGTTGAGGATGGGGAGGGCCTGCCCACGACTGAGTCCTCTTTCCAGAAGGTCAGGCATGTGCGGATGAAGATATTTGAGTGTATCCTCCATCCGGCTGATACTGGATGCGTGAACAGGATAGCCTTCCTCATTCAGGAGTTCAGACAACTCACGAAGTGAAACAGGCCTTCCCAGTTGCTCTTCCTGAATAATTCTCGCATTGTGGATCCCAAATGCTTTGTCAATGAAGCTCAGATCTCCCCTGACGTCGTTTTCAGCCAAATGTCCGACAAGACATTTCAGCCGCCCGGGCCACGGTTTAAAAATGGTGTGTATGCGATAGAAACGTTCATCGCCGGTTTCCTGCCATAACTCACAGAGAATCTGATATCGGGTGTTGCCGCCGTCGCTGAAGATGTAAACGTCTTCCCCCTGAGGATCGCGGGTCACTTTTGGAATGGAATCCAGTCCGCGAGCACGCACGGAGGCTTTGATTTCTTCATAACGTGGATTGCGGCCTTTACGGGGGTTGTCTGGATTCGGGCGCAGCTGGTCCAGTGACAGTACCATTGCCATTTCGCTGACCGGCAACGAAGCGGCATCCATTGGGTCAGTGATCTGAGAAGGCGATTTACCCCGTTGCAGCATGGCAGCACCGATGTTCAGGTTACGAACGTTACTCATGCTGCTGTCCTCCCTGCGCTGGCCGTCAGGTCAGAGAATCGGGTGAAACGACCTTCATATTGCAGGCGAATTGTGCCTGTAGGCCCCTGGCGTTGTTTGCTGATGATGATTTCAGCGACGCCTTTATCATCCGAGTTTTCGTGATAGACCTCATCGCGGTAGATAAAAACGATGACGTCAGCGTCCTGTTCAAGAGCCCCGGAATCGCGAAGATCACCATTATTCGGACGTTTATCTGCGCGGCTCTCAAGCTGTCGGTTCAGTTGTGACAGCGCGACAACAGGGCAGTCCATTTCTTTGGCCAGCGCTTTCAGAGAACGCGATATTTCTGCAATTTCCTGCGTGCGGTTTTCCTGATCCGGGCAGCGCATCAGCTGCAGGTAATCAAGTCCGATAATCGATGGATGACCATAGCGCCGTGCGTTGCGTCTGGCGCGAATACGAAGCATTGCGGGCGTCAGTGATCCGGTGTCATCAATGATGAGGCGATCTTTGAGGTCCCCTGTTAACAGCCCATAAGCGTTTGACACGCGCGCCCAGTCTTCATCATCCATCAACCCACTCTTGAGGTGGGTCAGGTCTATGCTGCCCAGTGAAGCAACCATGCGCATCAGGATCTGTTCTGTTGGCTGCTCAAGACTGTAAAACTGCCCGTTTGACTCCTTTTTTTTCATTAAGGAATTAATCAGCAAACTTATCAGCAACGCCGTTTTACCCATTGATGGACGTGCCGCTATAAGCACTAAGTCGCCAGCCTGAAGACCGCTGGTCATGGCATCGAAGTCTTCAAAACCTGTAGGCGTACCGGTAATACCGTCAGGGACATTGCATCGGCGCTCCAGCTCAACCAGCAGCTTTTCCATACCATCAATGAGAGTGACTGCCTGTTCAGGTTCAGTTCGCTCGGCAAGTCGGGTGATTTTCTGCTCGGCAATTTCCATTACCCTTTCAATATCAGCACCCGGTTTTTTTACCGATTCAGTGATTTCTGTACCAATTGCGGCTAACTGACGACCCTGACTGTATTTTGCCACTATGTCACAGTACGCAACGATGTTTGCCGCGCTGGGCGTATTCTTAGCGAGCTCTGCCAGGTAGGCAAAGCCACCGAGCTGGTCAAGGGCATCTTTACCACGGCTTTCAATACTTTCAGCCAGCGTCACGAGGTCTATGGGCTTACTGGCCGCCACCAGACGCGTCATTTCCTGAAAGATGGCTTTATGAACCTTATGGAAGAAATCATTGGCGCTGAGGCGGATTGCCACTTCATCCCAGCGATCGTTATCCAGCATCAGGCCACCGATGACAGACTGTTCAGCATCAAGAGAAAACAGACCGGGGATATTTCTGCGATTAGAGGTCATCTTTACGTTCCCCTTCTGCAGCGAGCTCGTCAAACTAGCTCGTCAAACTTCTCTTTCCATTCGGGGAAAAGTTCGCATGCAAGGTTGTGCATGGAATCAAAGGCCGAATCACTTTTACGGCTGGTTTCTTCTCGAGCCTGTGAACTGGCTGCCCTGCTGCATGACCATGTTTATAGATATCTAGGTCATAGATTCTGGTCTGAAGCATCTCAATAACTATTTTGTCCGAATGCTGACTGTAATCCCGCCTGAAATGATGGCTTCAGCATGCTCAACGGTGGTTTTCGCCAGCACCGTATAATCCATACAGTTAACCAGCATGCGTATCTGCGGGAGTTTGATACCAAAGGCCAATAAGGAAGAAGCTCTTCCATAAGAGCAACTGTGCCGCGCATGAATTCGCGGACATCGGGCAGAACGGGCTTCACCATGCCGATCATTTCACCGGTAGCGGCAAGAATAATCAGTTCCGACATTACCGAACGTGAACCCTGTGAATCTATCAGGATGACGTCATACTGGCTGAAAACTGGATTCGCCAGCGCATTCCGCAGGCGCACGCGTCCGTCAGCAACATTAAGCATGTAAGTAGGTAAAAGGTTGCGGGATCATTGGAGACAATGACGTCCAGATTATCGATCTCGGTGCGGGAAATTATGTTTTCTGGCCGTGAGAGGTCTGCAGTCTGCATGAGCAGCTCATAGAGACCGCAAGGCGCTTCATATGCTAAGGGGTAGATACTGCTGGCAGTTGGCTGAGCGTGATCCCCGTCGATAATGAGGGTTTTGATGCCCGCATCCGCGAGAAACCGCCGAGATTTGCGGCCTGGGTTGATTTACCCTCGCCACCTTTAGTTGAAACAACTGGAATCACTTTCGGTCTGGCACCAAGTGATTTGTAATCATCTGATTTTAAATGCATTTATAACACCTGAAGTTTATTCAGGTGAGATAAGCAATTTCACAACAATCAAGCGGAAAAATTAACGCTTACACACGGGATTGAAAATCCCCGTGTCCGTGGTTCGATTCCGCGTCCGGGCACCAACATTCTGAAAACCCAGCCTTTATGGCTGGGTTTTTGCTTTTTGAAGCACCTATGAATTCTGGTCACTTTGACTGCTGAGGTCACTGTACTGCTTCAGCTATCCAGTATGAGTCTTCCCCTTAAGTAACCTGACGGGTAAAAGCACTTCAAAAATGGCTGCGTTAACTGGCGAACATCCAGATGCAGACGATCGGTTAAGCCATAGAACGGATAACAAATCGGACTAGCGCGGCATCCCTGACTTAAGTATTTGCCCGTCCATGCCTGACATTCACTGCAGCCCAGGCTGCCCAGAGAAACAGCACGCACAGCAGTAGACCAACGGACACCAGATACAGAACGCTAATATCGATGTTGCCGGATGCCGTTTTAATCGCGTTAATCTGTGCGGCAATCATCGCCATAGCGGACGGCCTCGCGTGTAATCACCGCTGACCTTGCCGTAATCCAGCGGCTGCGCGCGTGAAGGTTGCGTGTAGCGGCCGATGCCAGCACGCATGGGGTTGAGGTCTTCATTGGCTTTTTTGTAGTCGAACAGATAACGGCGGCTGTTGTTAGGATCGGACTGCGCGGCGACGGTGCGGGCGCGGTCGGGGGAGAGGGACTTGATCGATCAGGCGTTGGGTGGTGGCGAGTTCATCAAGTTCTGAGGAGAAGACTGATGATGATTGGAGACATATAAATATGAATAGAGTATTTCTTACGAATAATTTCATAACCCATCCTCCTAATTTGGTTGGGTTATGATTGCTTAAAGTTATCTAACGGTGTAGGAAAAATCTTTCAGCTTTTTATTAATTAATGCCACCCTGGAATTTGTCGATTTTCGCGGAAATAATAGGTGAACTTCTCTTCATAGAGAGATTTGAAATGAATTTTGAAATCCAACCTTTTTTCTTTGTTGAACACTTCGTCAAGCATAAAAATGCTTTGATCTAATTGACATGCTGGCTTAGAACCTTTCCGAGCTTCAATGAACGGAGTTTCTTTATCTTTTATTAAAAGTCATTTTCTCTCGGAGTGCTATAAACATAACAGTCTGCATTGTGACCGAGTAAATTCATCGCAGAGTAAAAGTTATTATTCATAGGTTCTTTGATTGCGTTTCCGTCAATTGAAATTACAATATCATGAACAATCGCATTACCCATTCCCCCATTGTAGAAATAAACCCCATCTCTAGGGTTTTATCTCTACCATCAATAGAAAAATAAGCAGTAATTACTGGCCTGACTGATATCTGATCCTTAGAGCGCTGTAGATGCATCTGATAAAATGTCGCTATCAAAGCAATAAAAGCAATGATGACTCCAGCATTCCGTCTTAAGAAAGCCATTCAAAAATTCCTTTTAAAGTTCCTGAAGGCAGGAGGACCATTGATAAGTACTTCATGGCGTAATAATATCCGATTCCAACTGATAGGGCTTTGCCCCAAAAGAAAACAATTGCTGGCCAGTTGATTATTGCCCACGGTTGGTTAACTTCAGTATTTTCTTTATTTGGCTTGTTTTTTTCCAATCTTTATGTCATGCCAAGTATGCACAATGCCCCAGATGAGAGACTTAAACAAAATATTGGAGGTAATCTAAAACCAAGCAAATAATAAAGAAACTAAGCGCTTTGTATAGGTCACCTTCAATTAAATAAAGGCCAGTGTCAACACTTGCATTATTTATGGTTGCTGGCAGGAGAGTGTTTTAAACAACCAAACTAGAGCCACCCCAGCAAGAGCCAACTGACGAGATATATTTGATAGTGATTGTGATGAGTCATAATAGGCATCTCTAAAGTCCTTGAGTATCATTTTAGTTCCTTATCGCTTTGGCCCAGTGCTGGTTGTCATTTTAGGTGGAGTTCTACTCAGACCAGCAGATACAACCTCAATTCGCCAGCCATCGCCTTTAATTCTTTTTTCATCAACATTCACGCGACCATTTCTAACTCTTATATACTTAGAGTTAATACCAAAAGATTTTGTTTTATCATCATTATCTATTTTTGTTAGAGTAACATGAGTATTCAATAGAAGAGTGTTCTCACCTGCCATTTATTTCTTTTTAGCCTTTTCATTTTAGTCTCCTTACTTTAACTATTTTTATGTTTATCGGCGATTATATTAGCAACTTTAGGCCCTGTCGCGCCGCTCTCGCGGCTTGCCTGCTGACGACAACGCATAAAGTCGAGCTTTGCACGCTGCCGTCCAGCTTACAAATACTTTTTGAATGAAGCAGTTAATATCGCTAACGCCATTCCCAGCATCAGCGCCGCAGGCAGCAACAGAAGATTTGGGTACAAAGCCGATGGCCACGACAGATACACCATGCAAGGTACATACAACGCGGGTTTAACGAAGCGTTTCGCATGATGATAAACGAAGCTAGATTCATACGCCGCACCATAGCGCCGCAGATCTCGCCTCCCTAAACCATCAACCACTGCGACCAGCACCACCATCAGAATCAGTGGTATTGATAGCACCAGAATCGTCACGCGTATCAGCGTCACCACCGCGACATAAACCGTCGCCAGCAGATATTCCTGCAGTGCCGATGCCAGCCAGCGGCTACCGGTGCTCAATCCAGCTGCCACCAGCATTCCACAGTTTTCCATCGCCTGATTTTGCAGTGCGCTCCATCCCTGCAGGCCGCTATCGACAACCAGCCACTGATAAACCTGAGTTATCCAAGCCGTAACCGTTACCGTGGGCTGTGACAGCAGCAGGCTGCGCGTAAACTCAGTGGATAGATAGCCGCTCTCGATTTGCATCACTTGCTGACTATGCGCCGCGCCTTGTTCTGGCCAGAAGAAAGCAATGTCGACGTACTCCATTACCAGGTTGAAGCAACGACGCCAGCAACATGCCGATCAGCTTTCATGGCCATCCCCATAGCAGATTTAACAAAAAGCCATGCTCTTTGGGCTGCTGAACGCGAGCTAGAGGTGCTGAAGTGTTTGGCGGTGTCATCATCACCCCCCGGCGGTTCTATACCAGCAGCACCAGACCACCAGGCTTCACTAGTGCGGTAATTGCGTCGCATCTCAGCAGCGATCCTCTGCAAGCTTTCTGGCATCAAATCGGTTTATGAGCAGCAAGCAGCGGCCTACGAGTCTTCCACAGCGACCACCTTCTAACAGTGCGAAAGCCTGGCCTTTGGGCAGGTTGATGGTGTCGGCGGGAGTAAGTATCGGCGTTTTCACCATGCTCACACGATTCTGCGTGTTTGAGATGAATTCAGAGACTTGCTCCCGGCTGGTGATATCGGTGTAACCCGAAACCAGCGTTTTGGAATACACATCCACTTCAGGCAGTTGGCTGGTTAGCAGCTCGGCGGTGCGGTTCTCACGCACGCGCAGCAGTGCCAGAGAAAGGATGAAGAACAGTGGAAGGAGCATCAGCGATGCTTGGGGCATTCCATGCAATCCGGCGAATCCCATCACTGGGCTGAAACCTGCTGGCTCAGCGAATGTTCGGTGATCAGCACCGGGTAATGTTCCAACTTGAGGCTGCGCGCCAAATCGCTACCTGATACCGGTGCGAGCTGCAGATCGGGCGCAATATGCCGAGCTGCTTACGTTGACCACCATTCCAACCGCACCGCGACGGGTTAGTAGTTCAGCGTTGCGTGATAGCCATTCCTGCGATTGACCATCGTCACCAATAAGAAACAGCACCCCAATACCCGGCAACCCCAACGCGCGTGGTTCAACCATGCCGGGAGTGGGTTCAGGTGTTGCCACTGGCAACACTGAACCTTCACTGTAGTCAGGTTGGATTGATTGCTCTTGCGGCTGAGGCTCAGCGTTGATTCCTTCATATAACGGCGCTGCCGATTGACCGCTGAGATCAGCGATAACGTTGAGTTCCGCATGTGAGAGAAATGGCAACGCGGCGATCGCGCCAGCCAGCATCAATTTATTCATTGCTGCCTCCGGGGTTCTGTCCAGATGACTTTAGTGGAAGGTGTTTGGTTACTGGCGAGGTTGACGGGTGCCTGCGTTATGATTGGGCGAGGTTGAGCAGGCGTGAGTGAAACCGGCTTTTGGCTGACAATCTGCCGATAGCGTGCAGCCGGTTTACCGCCAGCCGGATGGTGATAGCAGCCAGCCGCTTTCAACCAACTGCCGGGGCTGCGTTCCCAGCACTCGCGAAGAATGCGCGCCGCTGCGTTCAGGTTGATATACGGATCAAACGCATCCCACGTTGAGTTGAAGCGATAGCCATTCCAGCCGAGATTGACCTGCGCAATGCCAACATCGATTCGCTTCAGCGGATGGTTTTTCATAAACTGCTGCAGCGCCTGCCAGGCCGCTTGCCTGCTTTCATAGCGGTAGCCTTTACCCGCAACGTTGATTGTACATGGCCACGGGCGCGTGCCCTGTGGCAGCTTACGTGATGATTCAGCCAGCGCCAGCGAATAAAGCGATTCAGCTGGCACACCGTGCTGCAGAGCAACTTTCTGATAGCCAGATGGCACGCTTTGCATGTTTGTTGACGCCACAGAGCTGGCGGCACTCAGCAACAAAGCGACGGTTAGAACGCTGCGATATGCCATCCGCTTTCCCCCTGCTGGAGAAGGACCGGCATGATGCCGTTGCCATAGCGCAACCAGCGCCCTGCATCGTGGTTCAGAGTGATACGGCGTTCGCGAACTTGCTCAGCGGGAATGCGGTGCTGTTGCGCCCAGTTGCGGAGTTTCTGATCGCTGCCTTCGCTATTGACAAGGTAGATATCAACGGGGCGTTTATCGGCGAGAACGGCGGAGAGTCGTGCATCGCAGCGTTGGCAATCTGCATCGCGCACAAACAGTGCTAAGCGACCATCTGAGTCATGCGCGATACCTGCGGCGTTGCCCATATTCACCGGCAGCATGTTGGGCATCAGGCGTTTCCAGGCCGCATCAACTTCGCGCTGGAATTTGAGTTCCTTTTCGGTGCGCTCGTATTCTTGCTTTACCCAGAGTTCGGCGTAGTGGCGGCGTTCCGCGTCGTTGCGGGCTTCAATTCCAAGAGCACTAAAAGGTTCAATATTAGGTGAAAATATACCTCTTACACCCTTCATGATTTGTGAATATCTTAAATATTCATCGTTAGTTAGCCCATCAAAACTTATTTTGCCCTCATGGATAGCAACTTCTGAAGTAACTTCACTCTCTACGGCTAATGTAGGAAAAGTTGATAATGTTAATAAAATAATAACAAGAGTTATTTTAATCATATAGCCTCCGGATGAAAATCTCTTCTACCAGGAGGCTATACACTAAGCAGTAAAGAAAAAACCATTAAATAATACGATGAAGTATAAATTTAATCTCAATTATCATCTATTTTAGACTAAAACTCCAATGTGTGCTCTCCCTTATTATAGTATGGACCTACGCAATATTTTGTATTGTTTAAGTCTGGAGCAATCATTGATGTTGTGAATATAAGCTGATATTCATCCTTTAACTTCTGACATTCATTAATAACTATATGTTGGAAGTTATGACTTCTTGCATCAACCATTCCTTTATCTTCAATATTATCCATAATCATAAAATTAGGAAACCTAGACTTAGGATCATCAACACAGTGAAGAAAAATCGCCAGCCTTATACTATTTTTAAAAATTACCATAGAGCTGGCGGAAAATTTACTCATTCCATCCAAATACATTCTATCGCGCGAAAAATCAATTAAAACATCACCGGGGCTATCAAATGCAGGCTCGTTTCCATCATCCGAAATTAGCAATCTCTTCGTGATTTTTTCTATGTCAGAATATACCTCGACGTGCCTTTCCGCCTGCAGGTCATCCAAGGTGCTTAGTTTATTTTTTATTTCAATTATTTTATTTTGAGCCTGCTGCTTTTGTAATAAAAGAGCATTAATCTTTTCAATTCCGCTTCGGTTTTCTTCTAGTGAGAGTATCGCACCTTCAATAAAACCAATGCTTTTACCTACTTCAACTATGAGACTTTCTCTTTGAGATGGAATGATTGAAAATGTTTGCAGGCTTCTGGTTGTCTCACTCAGTTTTAATTTTGTTGCATCCAATTCATTACTTAGACTTATAATCTCAGAGCCAAGAGTTGAAATTACTTGGTTGCTCTCTTTTATTTGAAAGTTTAGGTTGTTAAGCTGCTTTATATATGCATCATCAGATGAGTTTTTGCTATTATTGCTTTTACATAACCCGCAAGTTCCTGAACCGTTGTGAATCTCTATATGATTTAAACATGATGGACAATACTTGAATTCAATCTGACCCAAAGATAGGTTTACTATTTTTGAATGCAGTAAAGCATCTTTTCTAGATTCAAGAGATACAAGGAATAATTTTGTATCATTGGCTTCTTTAGAAAGAGATAACATTTCTTCTTCGAGCTTTGATCTAAGTAATACTAATTTTTTGTTTTTATCTTGAAGTTCAGATAAAATTTTTGCTTCTTCTGGATCTATGTTTCTATTTTTTCCAGAAAGTAATGATTCCATTTGGTCATTAAGTTCACGAAGTTCTGAAGTGTATTTTTCTATTCTCGCATTCAGCGACTCTTCGCTAACCTTAACGTCTTCACCACCTATTATTTTGAAGATTGAGTTGGCTTCAGAATTAAATTTTTCGAACTTTTTCGTTTCAGAAAGCAATTCTTGTCGCAGATTGTGAGCCTCTAAATCATCAATGCCTAGGAGGTACTCTCCAATTGCTCTTCTTAGGTTAGGATTATCAAAGGCTTTTTCTTCTTTTAATAGTTTAGTTGTTGCAGATAGCTGGTCAACATACATGAGACGCATAATCTGATGCAAAGTTAAGTTGCGTTCATCTTCTGTTTTATGACGGGGAAGAGTTAACAATTCAAAAATTTGTTGTGAGAAACTATGAAGTGAGTCACTTCTTCGATAAGGATAACCTGTCCATTCAGCGGAAATATTTATGGCTGACTCGATAGTACCTTCATGAAGATACATTTTTGACATTCCATTTTCTGTAATATCCCGTTTAAGTGTTACCCTATTTCCATTTAATAATACTTGAGCATAAACTTCATCGCAATATTCTTGATGCTGAGTCCAATCAGTTATAACTGAACCTAGAGAATAGGAAAGTAAATCGACAATCGTCGATTTACCAGTGCCATTCCAACCTCTAATGATATTTATTCCCTTGTGGAATTTTTGGTTGTATACAAATTTACCGTTTCTTGATACAGCGAAACATTCAACAAATAAATGAGGCTTGATCATTTTTTGCCCACCTCGTCGTATCTATATTCCATTAATCCTGTCCTTTTTTTTAGACCTTTAATGCCATAAAATTCTATTTTGGAAAAACCTTTTGAAATAAACTCAAACCACTCGCTTTTTTTATAATCTGTGTTATTTAATTCATTTATTAATGTTTCTGGTAAGTTTACGTCAGTTCTCTTAATTTTACCATTTTCATAGCTCTCCATATCAATCAATTGTTTAGATAATAAGTGATGAAAAGCAACTGATTGTATTCTTCGTAATTCAACGAACACTCTTTTAGGATTTTCAATGTTTTCGTAAGGGTTTTCTATTTTTGCAATGTGTTTTTTGAAGGATTTCAATTCATTTGGAAATGGAGTTATTGTTTTCAGAAGACTTGGAAATAGAACATAAAAGTCCATTATACGAAACAGTTCTATATCAACTCCATCTGATGTTTGTTCCTGCAATATCAATAATGTCCTAAATACACAATGGTTAGCGTCAAATACGGGATGATATATTAACATTTAACCTCCCAAGAGACGTGACATAGACCTGTTAGAAAATAAAGCATTCCCGAAACCAACTCAGTAGTGACTGTGCTATCAAAACGTACTATTGCCCTGTGGACAGGATTGATTATTTCATCATTTACAAGCCTGTCTATTTCATGTTTTTTTTTGTCCGCTCATCAGAGCAGGATAAATACATTGGTGCCAACTTGAACAGATGGCAGAAAGAATTTGTATATAAACTGTTTGCTCAACAAGAGACATCTGATCTTTTGCTACTCGCCTTGCAAACTTGCTTTTTAGCCTAGTTGCTCTTTCTACTAAATCTAACCTATCTCCACGAATAAGCTTACCCTCAAGACCAATGATTTCCCGTCCGGGATAATCATCTAGGTACTCTGCCAAATCTTCCATTATTGATATAAGTTCATCATGGCCCAAACATGATCTTTTTACCTGATCTATTGCCGATTCTAAGCTGGATAACGTGTAGAAATTGTTATCACCATCATGTGATGCTCCATCTTGATAGCGTACATTAGCCATGTTCATGAAAAGGTGTTATCTCCTTTATGCTTGGCATTATCGCGATAGACAACCGTTTGGTGTTTTTCAGGCGGATAAGTTACTTCACTTTTAATTTCTACACTTTCCGCTGCTGAATCATTATTTGATTCATCATTTTCATTCTGGGATGAATTATGACTTTCAGGAGGTTTTTTAGATGTTTTAAAAGTGGAGTAGAAGAAGAATGATGCCAGAAGTATTAGCAAAATTATTATCAGGATGAATATCCTATCTACTCCTAATAAATTAGTTAATTTTTCGTCAAAAATCTTATCCATCAAATAATACAACCCATACAGCACAAGGCCAGGCAGGCCAACTATTTTTATTGAGTTTACCCAGAATTCGCTCATGATGATCCTTATCACAAATTTATTTAACATTAAATTTCATTACAATTTATCATCGTATAAAAATAAAATCCATAAAAAAACGTTAAAGCGCCACTGGCTCTTTACTCATGTTTATCATGGACTTAATTTAAAATCAGTCTTTTCTTCTAACTGAACATGAGCATAGGCCTTGAACAAAGAGTTCAAGGCCTATTAAGTTAAAATGAGTTCTTTGCGTAGTGTTGAGTCGATGCTTGCTGAAGTGGAGGTGTGGAATCTGCCCTATCAGTTTTATAAACCATCACCTGACCAATCTTGATCCAATCAACCTTAATCAGTCTGGCTTTCAAGCTAACCCGCTGTTCACCCGTATGATCATCTTTGTTGAGCGTGAAAATTTCAGACGTCAGGTTGCTGAAGGTACACCCAGGCAGCTATTTCTGATCCTCGTCTACGGCTATCTGGCTGCGGCTTATAAGGTCCGTTGCTTCCTAACCGGCGACAGTGGCATCAAAGCGCACATAGGTAGGGTTGTCAGTGGGGCCGCTCAGCGCATTAATCACTACGCTAAGGAAGCCACCATTCAGGGTTTCAATTCTGCGAATGTTGCTCAGATAACCCAGGCCTTGATGTTGAGAGTGAAGTATTCAGCTTTGGTAGATGTCGTATAGGCGTTGTTTGCAGCGTTATTGATAGTGGTAGCAGTCATGATGTTTACTCCAGTAGTGGGAAATAGTGACGGAGAAACATTCATCCCTGACGGATAAATGCTTTCCGTCAGGAAGCGCGGATAGCTATGCCGCGCTGGCTGGTCAGTATAAAGAACCTCATCACACAGGTGATATCCGCATTAAGAGGTTGAGCGGATCGACCACTGCAAAAGCAGCACTTCTCTCAGGTCATGAAGTTTTAGATGGCAACTGCGTAAGCGTTTCTCTCAGGCTGCTGAAACATTGGCTGGTTGTTGAGACTGACCTGCTCCCCTTTGATTAATACGCTGTGATGTTAGTAATGTTTTCAATTTCACCCTGACCCCGAATATGATCCATGCATAACCATGAATAACCGGCTTGCCGGGCACTCACCTCACAACGCCAGCTGCACCGCCGCGTCCCCGTCTTCGACTTGCGCCGGCACTGCGCAGCAGATCAGCACCTCATCCTGCGCCAGCGTGATGCCTGGCCGGGTGGTGTAAGTCACCGCACCTTTCACCAGTTTTGTCTTACAGCTGCCGCAATGTCCGGCGCGACAGCTGTAAGCCGGGCTCAGGCCGCGTGCTTCGGCCAGCTCCAGTAGCGTGCCGGACTGCGGCGTCCAGCGCGCTTCTTTCAGTGACTCTGTAAACACCACCGGCACCGCTTCGGTCGCTACCGGCGGCAGCGCGACGGGCTCTGGCACATTCTCCTGCTGACGCCGCAGCGACGAAGGACCAAACGCTTCGGCATGAATACGCGCGTCGGCAATATTCAGGCCGCGCAGTCCGTCATACATCGCCTGGGTAAATGACGGCGGACCGCACAGATAGAAATCGTAATCGTTGAACGGCAGCACCTGCGACAGCAGCGCCATATCGATGCGTCCGGCAACGTCGTAATCCACGCCCGCTTCGGCTTCGCCCGGCTGGCTGAGCACCCGCACCAGTTTCAACGCACCTTCGCTGGCTGCCAGCAGCGCATCAAGCTCACGCGCAAACGGGCGTTCGGCCAGGTTACGTGCCGACTGCAGCAAATACACCGGGCGCATCCGGCGTTGGCGTCGGCCTTCATAAATCAGGTGACGCAGCATCGCCAGCAGTGGCGTGATGCCGACGCCCGCCGCCAGCAGCACCGCTGGCCGCGTTTCGTGTGCATCAATGGTGAAGTCGCCGGCTGGTGCGCGCACCTCCAGCCGATCGCCGACGCGCAGGGCATCGTGCAGATACTGTGATACGACGCCTTCACGCTTCACGCTGATGCGGTAATAACCATCCGACGGCGCAACTGACAGCGTATATTGCCGAATCAGTGGCTTAGCGCTGCCCGGCAGCGTCAGGCGGATCGGCAGATGCTGGCCTGCCAGATGCGGCAGCACGCCAGCGCCATCATCCGGCATAAGATGAAACGAGCGAATCTGCGCGCTCTCATCGACGATCTGCGTGATGCGGAATGGTCGCCACTGCGCCGCCAGCTGCTGCGCCTGCAGGCGTTCGCTGGCGGACGGCCAGTCGCCGGTCATCAGCGAGGCGGGCGATATGCCGTCTGGCTGATCGGCCCAGCGCAGGGCGAGGGCAGCGCGCCGGCGCACGATGCGGCGCGCGCTAAAGCGCCACAGCCGCTCGGCTCCCTGAAAGGCCGCGATTTCGGCGGAATCGGTTATCACCGTGGCATCGCCGCTCATCTGCAATACATCGCCGCTCGCGTAGTCGATAAACAGCAGCCCGGCCTTGCCGTTGAGCACGATATTGCCGAGGGTGGAGAAGAACAGGTTGCCGTTGAAGTCCGGAATGGTCAGTACATCATCGGCACCGATGCGCACAAATCCGGCTTTGCCGCCGCGATGCGAAACGTCCACCTGACGGCGCGCCTGGTCGGCATAAGTGGTGACATAAAACGTGTCCGCCTGCCCGATGGCGGCGCGCGCGGCGTCATCCAGCGCGCTGAGCGTCTCAACCTCGCCCTGATAAGCCCTGCTGGGCGCATGGTCGAAGCGGAAATCGCGCAGCTGAATATAGCGCGGACAGTTGCCGAAGCTCTGGTCAACCTGCACGCGCAGGCCACCGCCAATCGCCGTCAGCACGCCGTTCATGCGGTTGCGCCGCCGCGTGTGCAGCTCGATGCCGAGCAGGCCCACCGGTGCGCCATCGGTCATCCCGGCGGACGCCGGATCGCTGGCGTCAGGGCGGGCCGCGATATCCAGTGTGGTGGCGTTGGGCGAGAAGATAAAACCGGGCTGGCCTTCCAGCAGCGTGGCCCAGGCATCACCCTGTGCATCAACGCTGCCGGCAACGATAAACGGCAGCTGCGCGTAAAAGTCACGATGCTGATCGGGCATGTAATCGCGGATCACGCGCTGCCCGACATCGGCCATACGTTCCGCCACCCCCGCCTGCTGCTGCAGCGCAATTTCACCGTCATGCCATACCGGCAGCGTAATCAGTTTCTCGCCCATGATGCTGGCTCCTGTCAGGCGCGCAGGCCGGCGGCGGTCTGCGGAAAAGGCACAAAGCCGGGCAGCGCTTCAATCCGGCGCAGCAGCTGATTCACCGCAGGGTAACCGGACATCTCGACGTTGCCTTCCGGGGCACCGGCCAGGTAGCTATATAAAGCGATGTCAGCAATGGTGGGATGGTCGCCCACCAGCCACTCACGCTGGCTGAGATGGCTTTCCAGCCGGGAAAGAATCAGATGCGCGCGCGCCAGCACCTCTTCAGCATTAAATTTGGCACCAAACACGGTAATCAGGCGCGCCGCCGCCGGACCGTAAGCCAGTTCACCGGCCGCTACCGACAGCCAGCGCTGCACCTGGGCGGCGCCCAGCGCATCTTCCGGCAGCCAGTCGCTGCGGTTAAATTTCTTCGCCAGGTACACCAGAATGGCATTGGAATCCGCGATATAAACGCCTTCGTCTTCCAGCACCGGCACCTGACCGAATGGGTTGATGGCGAGAAACGCCGGGGTTTTATGTTCGCCGCCAGGCAGGTCGACTTCGACCGTTTCATGCGCTATGCCGAACAGTGACAGCGCCAGCAGTGCGCGGTGAGCGTGGCCGGAGAGCGCTAAATTGTACAGTTTCATCATGCGGTTCCTCAGGTAGTGGCCGGGGTGATCCCGAGCCGTGGCCTAAGGTTCGCACAGCCGTATTGCTGGCAGAATAGCCAGATCTGCGAAGTCATTATTGCAAAAAGTGGAAGAATGCGGCCGGGTGCGCAGCAGGGCGCACCCGGCAGAGGGAGTGGTTCAGGAAGGCACGACGGCACTGCCGCTGGCGGCCTGCGCCTGCTGTTCGTTCTGCTGCTCTTCGCGCAGCTTCAGGCGATCCCACACGCGGAAAAACGGATAGTAGACCACCAGCGAAATCGTCAGGTTGACCACCTGCAACACCGTGCCGGAGATATGGCCGCCGGTGGCGAGATAGCCACTGACGAAGATTGGCGTGGTGAAGGGCAGGGCGATGCCGGCTGGCGGCGCCACCAGACCGCTGCTCATTGCCGCCCACGAAACAATCACCAGCAGCACCGGCGTCAGGATAAACGGCAGGAACAGGTAGGGGTTCATCACCAGCGGAATGCCGAACACCAGCGGTTCGCTGATGTTGAACAGCGCCGCCGGCGCGGCGATTTTCCCCAGCTGTTTCATCTGGCGGCTGCGCGCGCGGATCAGCATAAAGATCACCAGCCCAAGCAGCGCGCCGGTGCCGCCGGGCGCAATCCATAAATCGTAAAACTGCTGGGTAAAGATGTGCGGAATCGGCTGGTTATGCTGAAAGGCTTCGAGGTTTTCACTCATGTTCGACAGCCATACCGGCTGAATGAACACCAGTACGATGGCATCGCCGTGCAGGCCGAGCGTCCACAGAATGCCAATCAGCAGCACTGAGAAAATCATCCCCGGCAGCGTGCCGCCGACGTGATGCATCGGCAGACCAATCACCGTGGCAATCAGGTTGTTGATGTCGTGGAACGGTGAGGCTTCAACGGCCAGGCGCAGCAGCAGCACCACGGCCAGCACGCAGAAGCCGGGAACCAGCGCGAGGAACGATTTCGCCACCGCCGGCGGTACGCCTTCCGGCATCTTGATCACCAGGTTACGGCTGTGCACAAAGCGGTAGATTTCGGTGGAGAGCAGCGCAATCACAATCGCCACGAACAGGCCCTGACTGCCGATCAGCGAAATCGGCAGCACGCCGGTGACCAGCTGCGCGGGCGCGCCTTCAACCGGGGCGAACAGCGTCTGCTGCGGAATGGTCATCACAAACGCCACCAGCGCCATCGCGCCGCTGGTTAGCGGATCGAGCGTGCGGTATTTCTCCGCCAGCCGGTAGGCGATGCCGAAGCTGGAGATCAGCGCCATGATGTCGTAGGTGGCACGCACCGGATAGAGCAGTTTATTGCGCCAGCTGTCGCCGAACAGGTCCGCCATCAGATGGCCCCACGCCGGGATTGGCAGGTAGGCGAAGATCAGAAAAAAGCTGCCGATCAGCATGAACGGCATGTTGAGAATGATGCCGTCCCGCACGGACAGCACATGCTTCTGCCCGGCCACCTTGAGCGCGGCGGGCAGCACATAACGTTCGATGATATTACGGTTGGACATAGGGCCTCCTCGGGCACAATGGCACAACAAATTAACAGGTCAATGCGTGTCATTTCGGCGTGGCAGCGGATACCTGCACCCGGCCGTCGCGGCGCAATTTATTGCGCGATGAAGCGCGCCGCGACGGCCTGGGTGCGGTTTGCGACAGGGATATCACGCAAACTGCGGCAGCCACGGTTGATTCAGCGTCAGCACTTCGTCCAGCAGCGCTTCGGCGCTGGCGACATCGCCGACCAGCGGGTTGCCGACCAGCGCCAGCAGCGCGGCACCGCGATCGCCGTGCACCGCCGCGTCGATGGTCAATCGCTCGAAGGCTTTGATCTGCTGCGTCAGCCCGTGCATCAGCGGTGGCAGCGCGCCAAACACCAGCGGGTGCGCGCCCTGCGCATCGACCACACAGTTCACTTCCACCACTGCGTCGTCCGGCAGACCGTGAATCGCCCCACGGTTCTGGCAGTTCACCACCAGATTTTGCCCGCTATTGTTATGGATGGCGCTGATGAGCTCAACGGCCACTTCGGAGTAATATGCGCCGCCGCGAAAACTCAGCTGCTCCGGCTTGTGCGCCAGCTGCGGATCGGCATACAGCGCGAACAGCTCGGCTTCCACCTTCATCACTTGTTCGGCGCGCGTTCCGGCCTGGCCGTGCTGCGCTTTCTCCTGCTCTTCGGCCAGCATCTGCGGTGTTTGCCAGTAGTAGCGGTGATAAGGGCAGGGAATCGCCTGCAGCGCGCGCAGAAACGCCGGCGACCACGGCATCTCTTTGATGTTATTCATGGTCAGCGCCTGGCCTTCGCACAGCTGTTCGATCACCCCGGCGGTCACGTCCTCGCCGCGGCACAGCACCTGATGCACCCACACCAGATGGTTCAGCCCGGCAAAGCGCAGCGCCACCTCGTCAAACGGCGCCTGTAACATGCCGGCGATCATATGGTGCATATTCACCGGCACGTTACACAGGCCGATGATCTTCGCGTTGCTGTAGCGCGCCACGGCTTCAGTGACGATGCCCGCCGGATTGGTGAAGTTGATGATGAAGGCGTCGGGTGCCAGCTGTTCCACTTTGCGCGCAATCTCCAGCATCACCGGAATGGTGCGCAGCGCTTTGGCGAAGCCGCCGACGCCGGTGGTTTCCTGGCCGAGACGGCCATACTTCAGGCCCAGCCGCTCATCGGCGGCGCGTGCCGCCAGCTGGCCGACGCGCAGCTGTGTCAGCACAAAGCGCGCGCCGCGAATCGCCTCATCCAGCGCGAAGTGCACGCTGACCTTAACCTGCTCCAGCCCGTTCTTTTGCAGCATGCGGCGCGTGAGATCGGCGATGATCTGCACCTTTTCGCGTCCTGCCGCCACATCCACCAGCGCCAGTTCGGTTACCGGCAGCTGCGCATAACGGTTGATGATTCCCTCCACCAGCTCCGGCGAATAGCTGCTGCCGCCGCCAATGATTGCTATCTTAAGCATCTTTTTCTCCTGCCGTGGTACGGCGATAGAGTTCAATGATTTCGCCCGCTAAATCCTGAATCAGCATGGCGTTCATCAGGTGATCCTGGGCATGAACCAGAATCAGGGTAACCGGCAGCCGGCCGCTGCCTTCGTCCAGGCTAATCAGCGCCGTCTGCTGCTGGTGCGCGCTGCTCACGTTTTCCCGCGCCGCCGCCAGCTGCTGCTGTGCCGCCTCAAACTGGCCGGCGCGCGCCAGACGCAGGGCGCTGAGAGCGGCGCTGCGCGCAGCACCGGCCTGCACCAGCAGCAGCATGATCTCCTCTTCCGGAACCACCATTACGTCATCTTCAGGCATGCAGAATCTCCCACAGCGCAGCGCCGTGTGTTATCAGTCGGATTAGGGGAAACGAAGAATCAGGAAGCGCGCAGTGCCAGCGCTTTATCCAGCACCTGTTCGCCGCGCATCATGCCGTAATCCATCATATCGATAACGGCGACCGCCTTGCCCTGCGGGGCCGCGATGGCGGTGAGGCGGGCAGCTTCAAACTGCACCTGCGGGCCAAGCAGCACCACATCCGCATCCGGCAGGATACGTTCGAAATCGGCCACCGGGACGGCCTGAATGTTGATCGCCAGCCCGCGCGCTTGTGCGGCGTGCTGCATTTTATTCACCAGCATGCTGGTAGACATGCCGGCGGCACAGCAAAGAACAATGCGCATAATTTATCCTCCTGTGAATTGACTCCGGCATTTAAGACCTGTCGCAGTCGCACTGTAAATACCCTGCAGCCAGATGATTTTGTGATGAAAGTTATTTAAAGTATTATTTATCAATAGATTAATCATCAAACTGCCATGAAAATAATTTTCATTGGTGTGATCGGCACGATGATTTTCTGTTACGAATGTTTTAATTCCAGGAAAATTCAGTGCGCTCAGCTGAAAAAAATCTCACCATGAAAAATATTTTCATGCATCATGAGGGTTCGTTACTGAGGATGTGATGAGCTAATGGATATTGTCTGGCAACTGCAGCAGCAGTCGGCGCGTTTTGATGCGCAGGAATCAAAGCTGGCGCGATTTATTCTGGATAACCTGCACGCCAGCGCGCAGGCCACCATGGAGAGTCTGGCGGCGCAGGCAGGTGTCAGCCCGGCTGTACTCCAGCGCTTTGCTGCCTCGGCGGGCTACCGCGATCTGGATGATTTTCTGCACCAGGTGCGCCAGGCCGGCCAGCAGGAAAGTGCGTTTATGACGGTGATTCGTCAGCGGCAGGCTTCGCTCAGTCAGCAGGAGCAGCGGGTGGCGCGCGCCATCCTGCGTGACGCCGCGTTCGCGGCCTCGGCCACCATTGAACAACTGGCCAGCCGGGCGGAAGTCAGTGCGGCGACCATTACCCGCTTTGCCCGTTCGGTCGGCTGCGACGATATTCGCGATCTGCGTATGCGGCTGGCACGCGCCAGCGCCGAACCGGCTACTTCCAGCCACGGTGCGGTGCCGCAGCTGGTGAGTCTGCATCAGGCGCTGACCCAGCAGTGGCAGCAGCTGGATGACAGCCGCTGGCAGCAGGCGGCGCAGGCGCTGCGTCAGGCACGCAGCGTGTTGCTGATCGGTGCCGCCGGCCAGCACACGCCGCTGGTGGCGGAAGTGCAGCAGCGGTTGAGTGAAGCCGGGCTGGCGCTGGCGTGGATCCAGGACGACAACCTGCTGCGTCTGACGCTCAGCCGTTTGCAGCCGGACGATCTGCTGCTGATCCTCGCGCCGGACACCATCAACAGCAGTGTGCTCAGCGCGGTGCATCACGCTCACATCCAGCAGACCCCAGTGATGGCGCTGTGCCCGGCGGCGCTGGATCTCGCCAGCCAGGCCAACTACTGGCTGCCGCTGCCGGATGCAGCACCGGCGCGGCGCTATGGCATCCTGCTGGCGCTGGACCGGCTGGCGGCGGCGCTGTAACACCCCGCCTTTCGACTCAGGCGGTTGCCGCCACCTGAGATTTGGCTTCAATAAACTGCACCAGCGCGCGCGTCACGTCAGCGGTGGTGGCGCTGCCGCCGACGTCCGGCGTCAGAATGCCCGCCGCGCACACGTGCTCAATGCCCTGCATTATCAGCGCGGCCGCGTTGCGTTCGCCCAGATGCTCCAGCATCTGTACCGCGGTCCAGAAGGTGGCGATCGGGTTAGCGATGCCTTTGCCGGTGATATCGAACGCCGAGCCGTGAATCGGTTCGAACATCGACGGAAAACGCCGCTCCGGATCGATATTGGCGGTTGGCGCGACGCCGAGACTGCCGGCCAGCGCGCCGGCGAGGTCGGAGAGAATATCCGCATGCAGGTTAGTGGCGACAATGGTGTCCAGCGATTGCGGGTGTAGCGTCATGCGGTGCGTCATGGCATCCACCAGCATCTTGTCCCACTGCACATCCGGAAACTCCTGCGCCACTTCCGCCGCAATTTCATCCCACATCACCATGCCGTGCCGCTGGGCATTGGATTTAGTCACCACCGTCAGCAGTTTGCGCGGCCGCGACTGCGCCAGTTTAAAGGCGTAGCGCATTATGCGCGTCACGCCGACGCGGGTGAAAATTGCCACTTCAGTGCCCACCTCTTCTGGCAGGCCGCGGTGCGCACGGCCGCCGTTGCCGGAGTATTCCCCTTCCGAGTTCTCGCGCACGATCACCCAGTCAAGATCGCCCGGTCCACGGTTGCGCAGCGGCGAGGTCACGCCCGGCAGAATTTTGGTGGGCCGCACGTTGGCGTACTGATCGAAGCCCTGACAAATCGGCAGGCGCAGCCCCCACAGCGTGATGTGATCCGGCACGTCCGGCGCGCCCACCGCACCAAAGTAGATGGCATCAAACTGCTTCAGCGTCTGCAGGCCATCTTCCGGCATCATCACGCCGTGCTGTTTGTAGTAATCCGAGCCCCAGTCAAAGGTCTGCACGTCAAACGTCAGCTGTTCATCGTGCCGCGTCAGCGCCTGCAGCACCTCAACGCCAGCCGAAATCACTTCCGGGCCAATACCGTCTGCCGGAATCGCGGCAATTTTGTAGTTACGCATCGTGTTCTCCAGTCAATTAATGGGTATGAGGATGAGGCAGATCGGCGCTTTGCGGTTTTAGCGTGTGCGCGGCGAGAATCAGCACGATAAGCGCGGACAACGCCAGCAGCGCGGCGACGAAATAGAGTCCCCAGGTGTAGCTGCCGGTTTGCTGGCGGATCACGCCAATCATCATCGGGCCGACAAAACCGCCGAGGTTGCCGATGGAATTAATGGTGGCGATGCCGGCGGCCGCGGCCGGCCCACTGAGAAACAGCGTCGGCATGCTCCACAGCGGCGGCTTGGAGGCGCTGATGCCGACCGTGACCAGCGTCAGCGCAATAATCACCGCCAGCAGCGTGCTGACGTTGCCGGCGTAAATCAGCCCGGCGGCAGCGAGTAAACAGGCGCCAATGACGTGCCAGCTGCGCTCGCCACGGCGATCGGAGTGACGTGCCCACAGGATCATGCCGATCACGCCGATCACCGCCGGGAAAGCGTTGAGGAAGCCGATTTCCAGTGAGGAGGCGCCGAAGCTGCGGATGATTTGCGGTGACCAGATTCCCAGCGTGTACAGCCCGGCCGAGGTGCCGAAGTACACCAGCGCCAGGGCCAGTACGCGCTTGTCCGCCAGCCCGCGCCAGGCGCTGCTGTGGCCATGTTGCATCGACCGCGCCTGCTCTTCAGCCTGCATGGTCTCCTGCAGCCAGCGCCGCTCTTCTGCGTTCAGCCATTTAGCCTGCGCCGGACGGTCGGTGAGGAAAAACAGCACCACGATGCCCAGCAGCAACGCCGGAATCGCCTTCTAACACGAACATCCACTGCCAGCCGGCGTAGCCCAGCAGACCGTGCATCTCCAGCAGCGCCGCAGAGACCGGCGAGCCGAGCGCGGTAGAGAGCGGGGCGGCGGCCATGAAGATGGCGGTAACCTGCGCGCGCTTCGCCGCCGGAAACCAGTAGCTGAGGTAGAGAATGATGCCAGGGAAGAAACCGGCTTCCGCCACGCCGAGCAGAAAACGCAGGATGTAAAAGCTGGTGGTGCCCTGCACCAGCGCCATGCAGCCGGAGACCATCCCCAGCTGATCATCACGGCGGGCGATCCAGATGCGCGCGCCCACTTTGTGCAAAATTAAATTCGACGGGACTTCAAACAGAAAATAGCCGAGGAAAAAAATCCCGGCGCCAAACCAAATACCGTGGGCGAGAAACCTAAATCCTGATTCATGGTTAACGCGGCAAAACCAATATTGACGCGATCGAGAAACGCGATGAAATAGAGGCAGCATGATGAAGGGCACAATGCGCAACGTCACTTTACGCATCACCCTTTTTTCGAGGTGAGAGTTCATATTAAAGTGCTCCAGATTGTGGTAGGGTAGTATTATTTTCTGGTTGTCGAATGCAGTATGCAGGTTTGTATTGCGCGATCATCAGGCGGGATTATATAAACTATTTGAATAATTGTGCGGTGAGGGAAATGTGGATATAAATCAATTGCGTTGTTTTGTCGCGGTGGGTAAAGAACTGCATTTCGGTCGGGCGGCACAAAGTATGGAAATGATGCCTGCATCACTTTCCCGCTTTATTCGCCTGCTGGAAGAGGATCTCGGCGTGCGCCTGTTAAACCGCTCAACGCGCAATGTTTCATTAACCGCCGAGGGAGCGCTTTTTTTTGACGAAGCGGGAAAACTGATCGATCAGTTTGATGCGCTGGCGCTGCGTTTTAAAGGCGGATTAAAAAGATGAACGCCGGCCATTACGCATTGGCGCTATCGATAGCGCCGCGCGCGGTTTAGTTCCGGCACTGCTGAATTTATTTGTGCCGCGTCATCCGCTGAGCGATATCCATATTATCGAAGATAAAACCCTTAACCTGATTCCTAAATTAAAATCCGGCTGGCTGGATATGAATATTATCCGCGCGCCGCAGCGCATGGATGCGTCACTGGCGCTGCGTTTTATTACCCGCGAAAGTTGCGTGCTGGCAGTGCCGCTGACGCATCCGCTGGCGGATAAAGCGCAGGTGACGGTGGCAGATTTTCAGCATGAAGCCATGATCATTCCGGACCCGCCGTACCCCGGCCGCACAGCCACGATCTCACCATCAAGCCTGTTTAAGCAGGCCGGCCTGACGCCGCATATCGCGCAATATGCCGAAGAGAAGCAAACCATTCTCAGCCTGGTATCCGCCGGCCTCGGTCTGGCGGTGGTGCCAGCCTCTTATCGCACCATGAACAGCGACAGCGTGCGCTATATCGCGCTGACGTTACCTGAGCAGATCAAAGGCTTGCCGCTGAGTATTGCGTGCAGAAGGGCAACGAAGATCCGCTGTTGCGTGAAATGCTGCGTCTGCTGCATGACCACCGGCAGGAATTGATCGACAGGCTGTGAGGCTGCGCCAGAACGCGCGCTGAAGATCTGTTTGCTACTTTCATTCTGCAAGTGACTTGCAAAATGAAAGTTACCCTGCCACAGTATCCCGCATCGACTTCACATCGGGAACTGGCCCATGAAAAATCAACCTCTGTGTAATATGCCGTGCCCTATCGCACGCAGCCTTGGACGCGTCGGCGATGGCTGGAGCATGCTGATCATGCGCGATGCGCTGGCCGGCTTTACCCGCTTTGATGAGTTTCAGAAAAGCAGCGGCGTGGCGCCCAATATTCTGTCGCGCCGGCTGAAAGAGCTGGTGGAGGACGGATTGCTGGAAAAGGTGTGTTACAGCGACACTCCGGCACGCTACGAGTACCAGCTCACTGCGGCGGGCCGCGATTTTCGCACGGTAATACTGGCGCTGGCCGAGTGGGCAGCACCCACTTTTCACCGGAAGGGCGGCAGATGCAGCTGGTTGAAAGCGTCACTCAGCGCCCGGTGACGCCGCAAATGGTCGACAGCGCCACCGGCCAGCCGCTCTCCAGTGACAAATACCAGATGGTGCCTGGCCCGGCGGCCAGCCCGATGATGCACTACCGCCAGCAGTATCTGGCGAGAAAGCGCGCAGGCGATACGGCGCAAAAATTCGCCCCGCAGACGGTGGCCGGGAACGAACCATGAGCCTGACGCGGAAAAAAAACGGCACTGCTGCTGATGCTGGCCTGCGGCGGCGTGGCGCTGGCCGGCTATGGCTATTACTGGTGGCACAGCGCGCGCTTTATGCCTGCGACCGATGATGCTTACGTCGGCGCGGATATCAGTGCGATTTCGGCCAAAGTGTCTGGCTATGTCCAGACCCTTGCGGTGCAGGATAATGCGGCGGTTAAAAAGGGCGACCTGCTGGTGCAGCTGGATAACCGCGACTATCGGGCGGCGGTTGACCGTGCGGCGGGCGAAGTCGCCGCACAGCAGGCGGCGCTGCAGGATATCGCCGCCACGCGCCAGCTCCAGCTGGCCACCATCGACGGCGCGCGTGCTGCGCTGCTGGCGGCGCAGGCGGTAACGCAGAAAACCACCGCCGACCAGCGCCGCTATGACGCGCTGGTGAGCAGCGCTGCGGTGTCGCAGCAGATTCGCGATCATGCGCAGGCCGATTACCATCAGGCGCTGGCGCAGGAGGGCAAAACCCGTGCCGATCGCGCGGTCGCCGAACGTCAGTTGCAGGTGCTGGATGCGCGTGAGCAGCAGACGCACGCCGCGCTGGCACAGGCTCAGGCCGACCTGGCACTGGCACAGCTCAATCTGGAATACACCGCTATCCGCGCGCCGTTTGATGGCGTAATCGGCAATCGCCGCGCCTGGGCTGGTTCGTATGTCAGCAGCGGCACGCAACTGCTGTCGCTGTGCCGGCGCAGGGGCTGTGGATTGACGCCAACTTTAAAGAGAGCCAGCTGGCGCACATGCGGCCAGGCCAGACGGCAACAATTGTCGCGGACGTGCTGCCAGGCCGCACCTTCAGCGGGCATGTCGCCAGCCTGTCGCCTGCGACCGGTTCGCGCTTTAGCATTCTGCCGGCGGAAAACGCCACCGGTAACTTCACCAAAATTGTCCAGCGCGTGCCGGTGCGCATTGCGCTGGACGGCGAGGCGGCCACGCTCGGGCTGTTGCGTCCGGGACTGTCGGTGACTGTTACCGTCGATGAGCGCAGCGCGCAATGAGCCGCGTGGTCGCCGCGCCAATCGCGCCCGCGCAGATGCCGGTCAGCCGGAAAGTTTTCGCCTTTGCCACCCTGTGCATCGGTATGTTTATCGCGCTGCTGGATATCCAGATTGTCTCAGCTTCGCTGCGCGACATTGGCGGTGGCCTGTCGGCAGGGGATGATGAAACCGTGTGGGTGCAGACCAGCTACCTGATCGCCGAAATCATCATTATTCCGCTCTCGGCTGGCTGGCCAGCGTGCTGTCTACGCGCTGGCTGTTCGCCGCCTCGGCCTGCGGCCTTTACGCTAATGAGCCTGCTGTGCGGCTGGGCGTGGAACATTCAGAGCATGATCGCGTTCCGTGCGCTGCAGGGGCTGGCGGGTGGCTCGATGATCCCGTGGTGTTCACTACCGCCTTCGCCTTTTTCCAGGGCCGGCAGCGGGTGATTGCTGCCGCGACCGTCGGCGCGCTGGCATCGCTGGCGCCGACGCTCGGCCCGACCGTTGGCGGCTGGATCACCGATAACTTCAGCTGGCACTGGCTGTTTTTTAATCAACATCATTCCCGGTATTTACATCACCATTGCGGTTCCGCTGCTGGTGAACATCGATGCGCCCAACCGCGAACTGCTGCGCGGCGCGGATTATCTCAGCATCGTGCTGATGGCGCTGTCGCTCGGCTGTCTGGAATATACGCTGGAAGAGGGCCGCGCTGGGGCTGGTTTGATGATGACACCATTGCCACCACCGGCTGGATTGCGCTGGCGGCGGGCGTGTTGTTTGTGATCCGCACGCTGCGGCATGCCAACCGATCGTCGATTTACGCGCGCTCAGGGACCGCGACTTTAGCCTCGGCTGCTACTTCTCGTTTATGGCGGGCGTAGGGATCTCGCCACCATTTACCTTACGCCACTGTTCTCAGCCAGGGTGCGCGGCTTCAGCGCACTGGAGACTGGACTGGCGATCTTTTCTACCGGGTGTTTCAGATTCTGTCGATCCCGCTGTATGCCTGGCTGGCGAACCGCGTCGATCTGCGTATTTTGCTGGCGTCGGGGCTGATCTGTTTTGCGCTGTCGATGCATTTCTTCGTGCCGATTACCCATGACTGGGGGGCGAAGGAGCTGCTGTTTCCGCAGGCATTTCGCGGTATGGCGCAGCAGTTTGCCCGTGGCCACCGACGGTGACGCTGACGCTGGGCAGTTTGCCACCGGCACGGCCTGAAGCTCGCGTCTGCCTGTTTAATCTGATGCGCAACCTTGGCGGTGCGATTGGTATTGCCCTGTGCGGTACGGTGCTCAACGACCGCACCAACCTGCACTTTAGCCGGCTGGCGGATCATCTCAACAGCGCCAGCCTGACGCTGGGTGATTTTCTGCAGGGGCGCGCTCAGGCGCTGATGGCCAGCGGCCTGAGCCCCGGATGCCGCGCATACGGCCGCGCTGCAGTCGCTGGCGGCGCTGACGCTGCGTGAAGCGCGCACCCAGGCTTTTTCCGACGCGTTCTGGCTGATCATGACAGGATTTTTCGTCGCGGCGCTGCTGGTGCCGTTACTGAAAAAGCCGCAAGGGTGAGCGCCAGATCGTAGCCCATTAACGTTTACTCAGCGCTTCCCACAGGCCCAGCAGATAAGTGGTGCCCAGCGCGCGGTCGTACAAACCGTAGCCTGGGCGCCCGGTTTCACCCCAGATAAAGCGGCCGTGATCCGAACGGATATAGCCGTCAAAGCCGTTGTCATACATCGACTGCAGCACTTTATTACATATCCAGCGAGCCATATTCCGTCGGATGCGCGCACTCGTAGAAATCTTTATCGCGGATGATCTTGATGTTGCGCACGTGGGCAAACGGATGCGTTTGCGGCGCGAGAATTCGGCCAGAATGGCATAGACATCGTTCTGCGGATCCTCGGCAATCGATCCGGTGCACAGCGTGATGCCGTTGGCTTCAGAATCGACGACGTTACAGATCCAGTCGAGATCGTCGCGGTTCTTCACCACGCGCGGCAGACCGAAGATCGAATACGGCGGATCGTCCGGTGGATTGCCATCTTCACGCCCACCTCTTCGCACACCGGGATCACCGCTTTGAGGAAATAGGCGAGGTTTTCACGCAGCTTCGCGTCATCAACGTCCTGATATTTGGCAAACAGTCCTGAACTTTTGCCAGCCGTTCGGCTCCCAGCCCGGCAGCGCGAAGCCGTTGGCGCTGCCCAGCACCTCTTCACCACCTCGTCGAGGCTTTTATCGATGCCCTGTTTCTCGAAGGCCATGGTGATGGAGCCATCCGGCAGCACATAATTCATATCCGTCTCATCCAGTCAAACACCGGCATGAAGTTGTAGCAGATCACTTTTACCCCGGCGGCCGCCAGGTTGCGGATGCTTTGCTGATAATTAGCGATGTAGCGATCGCGGCTCGGCAGGCCGATCTTGATGTCGTCGTGAATATTAACACTCTCAATCACTTCAACTGTCAGTCCGGCTGCGTGCACCTGATCGACCAGCGCCTGGATCTTCTCCTGCGGCCAGGTTTCGCCCACCGGCACATCGTAAAGTGCGCCCACCACGCCGCGTACGGCCGGCACCTGGCGAATATATTCCAGCGAAACCTTGTCTTCCTTCGGCCCAAACCACCCGCATTGTCAGCTGCATTATGTCATCCACCGTCATCGAGTCTGTATGATAACGGCTAAACTACCATACTAGAATTCATGAGGGCAGCATTGTGCGGCGATTAAGCCTTGATCCGCGTCACAGAACCGGTTTTATCCGCAGCGCAGTCGCTTACTGGGTGGTCACCAGTTCGGTGAAATACTGCTTGTACTTAAACAGTTCGAGATCCGAGCGCAGCCCCAGTTTGCGCAGCGCGGTCTGCTTCTGACCGCTGATGGTTTTGCGGCTGCGCGCGTATTTACCGGGCGATCTGCGTAATGCTCAACCCGTCGAGATAACAGCGAATCACCTCGATTTCGCGGCGGGCTCAGCTCGCGCAGACAGCAGCGTGATGTCGTCGCCCGCCTGGCGCGGCGCCAGGTAATCGTGCATCTCGCGATCGCTCTCCTGGAATTTATCCAGCTCCAGCATCATGTCCGGCGTCAGGAAGCGCTTGCCGCGACAGATTTGATGGATGGCATCGATCAGCACCTCCTGATCGTGGCTTTTACCGACAAATCCCTGCACGCCGGCTTTCAGCAACAGCTGGACAAATCGCCGGTTTCTCCACCGCGGACGACACCAGAATCTTCAGCTGCGGGTAGTGCAGGCGCAGCTGTTTCACCATTTGCAGCCCGTCGAGCTGGTCTTCACCCAGCATGTAATCCAGCACCAGGATATCGATCGGCTGGCGCTGCAGGAAGGCCATCAGCTGCTGGCGCTGGGCAAAAGCCCCCGGCCAGATCGAGCTGCGGCTCCTGCGCTAAACGGTACTGCATGGCTTTACCATCAGCGGATGATCGTCCCAGCACGGCAATCTGCCAGATTGCGCTCTCTTTCATTACATCACCTCTTCAGGAATAGGTGTTTCCAGGGCACGCAGGGAACAGCGCGTCCAGCTCGGCCACCGCCCCGGCGACCTCCGGCAGCAGCTGTTGTAATAGCGCACCATCTCATGCTCCGCCGCCTGTTCGGCGGCGCGGCAGCGATGTTGCAGCGCGTCGGCGCGCAGCATTCGGGCACTGCCGAGTAGCTGATGCGCGGCGTGACGCGCCGAAGCAAAATTGTTCGCAGCCACCGCCTGCGTCAGCTGGGCGAGATCGTAACTGTTCTGCTGGCGCGCGGTGGTCACCAGGTCGCGCCACGCCTGCGGGTTGTTTGCCGCCAGATTTTCCAGCGTCAGCAGGGTATCGTCGCGCGTCGGGTTCATCGGTGCGCCGGTGATCACCTGCAGCAGCTGCGCGCGCTCCAGCGGTTTAAACAGACAACCGTTCATCCGGCGTCCTGCGCCAGCTGCGCCACGCGCTCCTCCGCCATCGCCGTCAGGCCGTAAACCGGCACCGCGCGTCGCACCAGGCGCTCTCTTCGGCGCGCAGCTGGCGGTGAATTCGAAGCGTCCATCTCCGGCATGTTGCAGTCGGTAATTACGCGGTCCGGCTGATTTTCGCGCCACAGCGCCAGTGCCGCCGCACCACCGTCCGCCACCAGTACATGGTGCCCGGCGTAGCGCAGCTGCTGGGCCAGCAGCAGGCGGTTGGTGGCGTTGTCATCGACAATCAGAATGCGCAGTGCAGCCTGTTTTGCTGGCTCACCGGCTGTGGCAGGGCGGGCTGCTCATGTTCAATGCTCGCCGCTTCCGCGCGGAAGCGCAGCATAAACACGCTGCCGTCACCCGGTTCACTCTCGACGTGCAGCTCGGTGCCGAGCATCACCGCCAGGCGACGGCAGATATTCAGGCCTAACCCAGTGCCGCTGGCGCGGTTGCTGCCCTGATCGACCTGAATGAACGGGCTCGAAGATCGCCTGCTGCTGCTCTGCCGTCAGGCCAACTCCGCTGTCGCTCACCTCCAGCACATACTCCGGCCGCGTGCTCTCTGCCTGATACAGCGCCACTTCCACTTCGCCGTGCGAGGTAAACTTGATGGCGTTGCTCACCAGATTGGAGAGAATTGCTTCAGCGCCACCGGGTCAAACAGCACCTGGTCCTGCTCCAGCTCCAGCACGATATTCAGCGCCAGCCCTTTGTTGAACGCCACCTGGCGAACAGCGCTTCGCAATCCCGCACCACTTCACTGAGCGACATCGGCTGCAGCTGCACGCTGAAATGCCCCGATTCGATTTTGGCCAGGTCGAGAATATCGCCCACCAGCGACAGCAGCGAACGCGACGACTCCCAGGCGACATCAATGTTCTTCTGCCGCTGCTGTTCATTACTCTGCCGAGATGCTCAATTCCCCAGCAGGCCAATCAGCGCCGCCAGCGGTGTGCGGATTTCATGACTCATGTGCGACAGGAAGGTGCTTTTCGCTTCGCTGGCGCGCACCGCGACTTCGTTGGCTTTGCGCAGGTCGGCCATCAGCGCTTCGATATGCGCCAGCTGCTCGCTGATTTCACGCTCGTGCTCGCGCTGTTTGGCCAGCGAGGCTTTCAGCGATGGTTACGCCACAGGAAAAACAGCAGGCCCAGCCCGGCCACGGCGACGATGCGCAGTATGTAGCTGCGATAGCTTTGCCACGAAGTGCTGGTGGCGGGGGGCGTGTATTTGATCCCAGCGCTCCATCAGCGACTGCATGGTCGGCTGCGGATATCGGACAGCGCTTTGTTAAGGATCGACAGCAGCACCTGATCCTGGCCATTGACCGCCATCGCCATGCGGAACATCGGCAGCGGCGCGACAACGCGACCTTAAAGCTGTCATTGAAGTGATTGTTGAGCAGAAACAGCGACGACTCGTATGGCACGATAAAGCCATCCAGCTGCTTATCCAGCAGCTGACCGAGTGAATCAATCGACACGCCGTTTTCGACAAAGTTGATGCCCGGCCAGCGTTCGCGTAA
Organism: Allium fistulosum; assembly: GCA_030737815.1. Classification (NCBI taxonomy): domain Eukaryota; kingdom Viridiplantae; phylum Streptophyta; class Magnoliopsida; order Asparagales; family Amaryllidaceae; genus Allium; species Allium fistulosum. The sequence continues at coordinate 50,636,992 of JASFAW010000009.1, read as the reverse complement.
ATCGTAGCGATAATAGGCGCGCTCATAGATGCCGATGCGCTTGCCCGCCATCTCATCAAAGCTTTTCCACGGGCTGTCATTTGCGCGTCCACTACTACCCACGACGAGTAGATGTAAGAGCGGGTGTAGCGGATTTTGTCGTCCTGCTGCGCGGTGGCGTCGCTGACGGCGATAATCGCATCGCGCTGGCGGTTGAGCGTATCGCGCATGTTGCTCAACCCCTGAATCGGGTTATAGCGAAAGCGAATGCCGGTGCGCTGTGAAACCATTTTCAGCAGGTCAACGCTCAGCCCGACCACGCGCTGGCGGTTATCAGTAAAGGTAAACGGCGTATGCGAAGGATCGTAGTTGACGGTGATTTCCCGGTGCTCTGCCAGCCAGGCGGCCTCTTGTTCGCTCAGGTCGAGGGGATAGTTTTTCACCACGACTGATAATCCAGGCTCCACGCTTCGGCAATCTGTACTGCATTGCGCAGCGGAATGTTTTTCAGGATTTCATTGATGGCGTTGAGCAGCGGCAAATTGGCGCTGTTGCTGGCAAAGCGCGCGTCGACATCGTTGGTGTACGGCGTACTGTGGCTTCAATCACGTTCTGCAGGCCGCGCTGCGAGAGAAAGCGCTGGGTCGCGCTGTTACTCCAGAACAGGGTGTTTCGCTAAACGCGGTGTCGGTGTAGGCCCACACGCGGCGGCGGGCCGGGGCCAGCGTGGCGCGCGGATAGCGCTTGTGCAGCAGCGCTTTGAGTTCCGCATCACCGTAATAGAGCAGACGATAGCGGCTATTTTTCAGCTCACTGTCGAAGGTCGCGTTACGTTTGCTGATTAACACGCTGCGCGCCAGTGAATACGGCAGGCTCAGCGCCAGCTGCGTATCCTGATTGGCGGCCAGCGTGTAGTAAGGAATCAGATCGACTTCACCGTCGTTGAGCGCATCCACCAGCTCCAGCCGGGTTTTATACACCTTGATTTTCACCGGCAGATTTAACGCCTTCGCCACAATGGCCAGATAATCGGCGAGAGTCCTTCGTAGGTATTGGCTTCAAACGACACGGAATAGGGCGCAGCGGGTTGTTCCACACGCCGACGCGCAGCACGGAGTGCTGTTTCAGCCACTGCTGGCTCTGCGGCGGCAGCGTGACTTCCGGTGCTACCAGACCATAGCGCGGCGAGAATTTAACGTGGTTGCACCCCAGGCAGACAGGCAAAAGCCCAGTAACAGAAGGAGGCTGAGGATGCGTTTACTCACGGATGATTTCACTCGCTGGACCGGTTGCGCGCGCCGCCACCATGACGGCACTTCTTCTCTGACGGCACGTTGCGCGTCAGGCATCCTTCAACAGCGACTTAATACAAGTGGACTTAAATCGCGCTTAAGAAATTTCTTAAAAACAGGAGAGAAAATTCCTGGTGAAAGGCAGGTTTCGCCGGCGCGCCGAAGCGAAGCGCGCTGCTATTTTAGTAAGTGTAAGTTTTGTTTGCTGAAATTACCGCGTTGCTCGCCATTCCTGCTGAACCCGGCGCAATTTCCGACGCTAATCGCCTTTTCATTTGTTTTATTTACAGAATCTATCGTGCAGGCAAAATAGCCCTTATTTTCTCTCCAGCGATCAACCATGTCCGAAGAAGCGCTGCGCCAGCAGATTCAGAACCTGAAAAAGCACAATGCGCGCCTCAAGCGCCTGGCGCACGACGCGCGTAATAAGCTGAACGCGGCGCTGGACGGCACCGGCTTGTGCCTGTGGCAGCTGGATATTCCCAGCGGCAAGCTGGTGATTTTAACCGGCGCTGGGGCGCGATGCTCGGGCTTTCAGGCGAAAGAGACCAAAGCGCGCTTTGATGCCTGGCGCGAGTGCCTGCATCCGGAAGATGCCGATGAGGTGCTGCGCGCCTTTTACGATCATATTGAAGGGCGCGCGCCCTATTACGAGGCGCTGCACCGTATGATCGGCAAGAACGGCAAAATCACCTGGGTGCTGGATCGCGGCCCGCGTCAGCGAGTGGGACGAGCAGGGTAATCCGCTCAAAGTGACCGGCACCCATACGACATGACCAAAGAGAAGAATTACGAAGCCCAGCTCTCCCTGCTGGCGCATCACGACCCGTTAACTGCATTGCCCAACCGCCACGCGCTGCAGGCGCATTTTAGTCCAGCTGCAACGCGCCGGGCCGCTGTGCGTGGCGTTTATCGACCTCGACAACTTCAAGCATGTCAATGACACGCTCGGCCATCGCAGCGGTGACGAGGTGCTGATTCAGCTCAGCCAGCGCATCCGCGATTTGCTGCCGTCAGAGGCCATCGTCGGGCGGCTTGGCGGCGATGAGTTCGTGCTGCTGCTGCCGTTTTTGATTGATTACCCCAAGGTGCGCATTCAGGCACAGGCGGTGCTGGATGCGGCGCTGACGCCGTTGATATCGACAATGGTCATGCGCGGATTGGTGCTTCGATCGGTATCGCCCGGTACACCGGCGCGACAGCTTCGACGACGCGCTGACCCGGGCGGATGGCGCGATGTACCAGATTAAGAGGAAACGTAAGCAGGGCTTCGGTCTGGCAGGCAATATATCGATGGGGTGAGGGCCAGTGCCCGCACCCCTTGATCACTTAAAACGCAAAACAGGAACAGCCCAGCACACCCCAGAACGCATTGTTGTCTGACACCGGCAACCGATGACTGGCGCGCGACATCATGAGCGTGGCTGTGCACGCCACAGGGGCCGCTGCACTGGTGTACCTGAGGCATCCGCGCGGCGCGGCCGCTGGTCTGCGGCGGGGCGCTGCGGTAGTGGCCAGGCACGGTAACCACCGGCGACCACTCCGGCAACACCGGTACCGGCGGCGGTGCCAGCGGCGTGAAGCTGCCGGCGGCATACACCACAATGCCATCCACCAGCGTCAGCACCGATTCGATGCCTTTGATCTCCTCTTCCGGCACGCTGAAGAATCTTTCGACAGCAGCACCAGATCCGCCAGCTGGCCGACTTTGATCTCACCTTTGGCGCTCTGCTCGCTGGAGAACCAGGCACTGCCTTTGGTCCATAGCATCAGCGCGGTTTCACGGTCGATGCGTGCGTTGTCATCGTACAGCTGCATCCCGCCGACGGTACGGCCTGAAACCAGCCAGTACAGTGCGGTCCACGGGTTATAGCTGGCGACGCGGGTGGCATCGGTACCGAGGCGACCGGCACGCCGGCCTCCAGCATGCGCGCCACCGGTGGCGTCTGCTTCGCGGCCTCTTTACCGTAGCGATCAACAAAGTATTCCCCCTGGAAAGCATGCGATGCTGCACCGCCAGCCCGCCGCCGAGCGCTTTTACCCGCTCAATATTGGCTTCAGTAATGGTTTCCGCATGGTCAAAGAACCAGTGCAGGCCATTGAACGAATGTCGCGGTTCACCTTCTCAAACACATCCAGCATGCGGCTGATCGATTCGTTATAGGTGGCGTGCAGGCGGAACGGCCAGCGATGCTCCACCAGGTGGCGCACCACGCGCTCCAGCTCATCTTCCATGCCGGGGGCCAGATCCGGGCGCGGTTCAAGGAAATCTTCGAAGTCCGCGCCGAAAACACCAGCATTTCACCGGCACCGTTGTGGCGCAGGAATTGGTGCCCTGGCCCGGCTTCAGCATATCGGTCCACTTCTCAAAGTCTTCCAGCTCGTGGCCGGGACGCTGGGTGAACAGGTTATAGGCGATGCGTACCGTCAGCTGCTTTTTCGCGTGCAGTTCGGCGATCACGTTGTAATCGTCCGGGTAATTCTGGAAGCCGCCGCCGGCGTCAATGGCGCTGGTCAGACCGAGGCGGTTCAGTTCACGCATAAACTGACGCGTCGAGTTAACCTGCTGTTCCAGCGGCAGCTTTGGCCCTTTCGCCAGCGTGGCGTACAGCAGCATGGCGTTAGGACGGGCGATCAGCATGCCGGTCGGATTGCCATTGCTGTCGCGCTGGATTTCGCCGCCCGGCGGGTTGGGGGTCTCTTTGGTGTAGCCTACTACTTTCAGCGCGGCGCGATTGAGCAGCGCGCGGTCATACAGATGCAGAATGAAGACCGGTGTATCGGGCGCGGCGGCGTTGATTTCGTCCAGCGTCGGCATGCGGCGCTCAGCAAACTGGAACTCGCTCCAGCCCCCGACCACGCGCACCCACTGCGGTGACGGCGTACGCAGGGCCTGTTCGCGCAGCATACGCAGCGCATCGGCCAGCGACGGCACGCCTTCCCAGCGCAGTTCAAGGTTGTAGTTGAGGCCACCGCGAATCAGATGCAGGTGGGAATCGTTCAGGCCGGGAATGCCGGTATGCCCTTTGGCGTCGATGATTTGCGTGTCGCTGCCGGCAAAGCGCATGACGTCCGCTTCGCTACCTACGGCGAGAAATTTGCCGTCTTTGATGGCTACGGCGGTGGCCAGCGGGTTTGCGCGATCGACGGTGTGAAACTTACCCGTTGGTAAAAATCAGGGATGCGGTCGTCATTCTGTTCTCTCCGTTAAATTACGCGTAGCGGCCCTCAGCCACCGTGTTAATGCGCGGTTAAAAATGCTTGCGCCGATGAGGAAAAAAATACGAAATGACAGCAGTTATTGATAACGGATTGTTTTTACGTTGTCGTTCAACTTTTTTTACGGAGGGTAGGGAATGCGTTTAAATCTGGAGGCGCTGCTGATTCTGGATGCGCTCGATCGTCATGGCACTTTTGCCGCTGCGGCCGCGCGACTGTTCAAAACCGCGTCGGCGTTAAGCTATACCGTGCAGAAGATGGAGAGCGATTTAAAAAATCACGCTGCTCGATCGCTCCGGCCATCGCGCCACGTTCACGCCGACCGGCCGTCTGATGCTGGAAAAAGGGCGGACGCTGCTGCGTGCGGTGAACGAGCTGGAGCAGCAGGCGCGTTACGTGGAGAGCGGCTGGGAGAGTCTGCTGACCATCAGCGTGGATGCTTCGCTGCCGTTCAGCATCCTCACGCCGCTGATTGACGAATTTTATCAGCAGCACCCGCACACCCAGCTGCAGTTCCGTCAGGACGTGCTGGCCGGCTGCTGGGAAGCGCTGCACTACGGCGAAGCGGACATTGTCTTTGGCGCGGTTCAGGAACCCGCCACGCGCAAAGAGATTGTCTGCCAGCCGCTGGGCTGGCTGGAGTATGTGTTCGCTGTCGCTCCTGAACCATCCGCTGGCGGCGGAGCCCGAACCGCTGCTGCGTGAACAGATTCGCCAGTATCGCGCGGTCACGGGTGCATGATTCATCCCGCCACGGTGCCGGGATGGATTTACGCGTGCTGGATGAGCAGAAGACGCTGAGCGTGCATGATTTCCCGGCCAAACTGCAGGCGCATCTCGCCGGGCTCGGCTGTGGTTATCTGCCGCTTTACCTGGCGCGCCCGCACCTGGCGAGCGGTGCGCTGGTGGCGCGCCAGCTGGACAGCGAGTGCCGGCGCGATATCGCCTATCTGGCGTGGAATGAGAGCGCCTGCGGCAACGCGGCTATCTGGTGGCGCGAGCGCCTGCCGACGCTGCCCGGCCTGAGTGACATCTACGCGCCAGCCTGATCACAGCGCAATATGATGGCTGACCTGCGGGGGTTCATCACACTGATGGAACTGCAGTACCGCCTGCTGTAACTCAGCATCGGCGCGCGAGACGCGCTGGTGCTGACGCAAATGCTCCTGCATGACTCCACCATAAACCACTCCAGCAGCGCTCCGGCATCGTCGGTCTGCTCCATTAATCCCCACGCATAGGCACCGTCACGGCGTCGCGCCTGCGCCAGTTTGTGCATGGCGTGCTGAAAGCGGCGCGATCGGCCTGGGGAACACGGTAGCGAATCTGGATCAGTACGGCGCCACGGCGGATATCCACCGCATCGCTCACCACCGGTTCAGCCCAGTGCTGCGCCGGCTGCAGATCCGCTTCGCCCGCCGGCCAGTGCCAGCCGTTTTGCCAGCAGCGCCGTGATGAGCAGCGCCGCGCCGGCCAGCATCAGCGTTGACGCCAGACCCATGTGCTGGGCGATCAGCCCCCAGGCCAGACTGCCACCCGCCAGCGTGCCGTTGAACACCATCAGATAGACCGCCAGCCCGCGACCGCGCACCCAGTCGGGCAGCACCGCCTGCGCCACGCCGTTCAGGGTCGTCAGCGCGATGATCCAGCCGGTGCCCAGTACCAGCATCAGCAGCAGCGCCAGCCACTGTGGCGGACTGAGCGCCAGCGCCACCATGACCAGCCGCGCTGAGCACGGCGGAGAGCAGCATCAGTCCATCATGGCTCAGCCGGGCACGCAGGCGCGGCAGCAGCAGTGCGCCGGCAATGGCACCGGCACCGACGGCCCCAAGCAGCAAGCCATAAAAGCCCGCGCTGCCGTGCAGCATGGTACGCGCCACCAGCGGCAGCAGCGCCCAGATGGCACTGGCGAAGGCAAAATACAGCGCGGCGCGCAACAGCACGCGGTGCAGTTCGCGGCTGGCTTTCACATAGCGCAGCCCGGCGCGGAAAGCGCCAAAGAAGTGCTCATTCAGCGCGGTAGCGGCTTTCGCCGGGCGTTTCCACCACAGCAGCGCGGCGATGACGAAAAAATAACTGGCGACATCGGCACCGTAAGCGGCCATAGCACCTAAACTTGCCAGCAGCAGGCCGCCGGTGGCCGGTCCAATCGCCCGGGCGATATTGATGCCCAGCGAGTTGAGCGCGACGGCATTTTTCAGCTCATGGCGGGGTACCAGGCTCCGGCACGATGGCCTGCCATGCCGGACCGAACAGCGCCGCGCCGACGCCGCCGACAAAGGTCAGGCCGATCAGCCATTCAACGGTGAGCCAGTGGTTGTGCGACAGCAGCAGTAGCGTGCCGCTGACGCTGGCCATCAGCAGCTGCACCACAATCAGCAGGCGGCGGCGGTCAACAATATCTGACAGCACGCGGCCGGCAGCGCCAGCAGGAACACTGGCAGGGTGGCGGCGGTTTGCATCAGCGCGACGGCGGTTGGGTTATCCGACAGTCCGGTAATCAGCCAGGCGCTGGCGACGTCGCGGATAAAGCTACCGGTATTGCCGAGCACCGAAGCGGTCCAGATGACGGCGAAAAGCCCGTAGGCGAAAGGGGAAAACGCGCCGCTGCGCGCTGTTTGTGGATGTGGCTGGTTCATCAGGCTGTTCCTGTCAGTGTGTGTAATAAAATGAATAAGCACGATACGAAGCTCGCCCGTCAGGAGATAGCGGAAAAAATCGGCCAACTTGTACAAGGATTTTTGACGGCAGGGCTTAGCAAAAATCTTTGCACAAGTTGTCAAAATCTCTGCTTTAGGTTTTTCAGCATCCCACGCTAGTTTGATTGCCAGACACAACATCACTGAACTAACGGAGAAAAAACATGAGCACATTCAAGACTAAGACGGCGTAAACCTGTACTTAAAGACTGGGGCAAGGGCCAGCCGGTGCTGTTCAGCCACGGCTGGCCGCTGGATGCCGATATGTGGGACAGCCAGCTCAACTTCCTCGCCGAGCGCGGCTATCGCGTCATCGCGCTTTGACCGCCGCGGCTTTGGTCGCTCCGATCAGCCGTGGGAAGGCTACGATTACGACACCTTCGCCGACGATATTCACGGCCTGATCGAGCACCTGCAGCTGGATGAGGTGACGCTGGTGGGCTTCTCGATGGGCGGCGGGGATGTGTCGCGCTACATCGGTCCGTTATGGTACCGCGAAAGTGAAAGGACTGGTTGCTGCTGGGCGCCGTCACCCCGATCTTTGGTAAAACCGACGATCACCCGGAAGGGGTGGAATCAGCGGTGTTTGACGGGATTAAAGCGGGTTTGCTGAAGGATCGTGCGCAGTTTATCAAAGAGTTCGCCACGCCCGTTTTACGGCACAACGCGGGCCCAGACGGTTTCCGATGGCGTACTGACGCAGACGCTGACATTGCACTGCTGGCGTCGCTGAAAGGTACGCTGGATTGTGTGACCCGCGTTCTCTGAGACGGATTTCCGTGCGGATATTGCCAAGTGGATGTGCCGACGCTGGTGATCCACGGCAGTAATGACCAGGTGGTGCCGTTTGAAGCCACCGGCAAGCTGGTGCATGAGATGATTGCGGGTCGCAGCTGAAAGTGTATGAGAATGGCCCGCACGGTTTTGCGGTGACGCATCAGACCAGCTGAATGCGGATCTGCTGGCGTTTTTGCAGGGGAATTAAGGGGGGAGTGCGTTTTTTCCCCTCACCCTAACCCTCTCCCGCCTGCGGAGAGGGAACGATCGAGTGAACAATTAATTCATTAATCACATATGGCAGCGTTTCCCTCTCCCGGTGTAGAGGGGGACCGATCGAGCGGGGGCATTGGATCTTGAATTAACCTGGGCTGTCTCAGTCCTGCATATGGCAGCGTTTCCCTCTCCCTGTGGGAGAGGGCCAGGGTGAGGGCATCAGGCCGCAGTATCCCGCCTGCTACCACACCAACCGCATTATCAGTCCGCCAGCAAATGCCCGTACATCGCCAGCAGGCGACGGGTGACGCCGTTGGTCCAGCCGAAGCCGTCCTGCAGTGGATACTCACCCCACCACCGCCCGGGCGGGCGCGATCGCCGCTGATATCGTACTTCTCTACCCGCTTATGGTGCAGCGAATAGAAATTCTTCACCGTGGTCAGCCAGTTGACCGCAATCTCGGTTGCCAGCGTCTCTTCACCGTAGTTATTCAGTCCGACCACCGCCATCCACTGTAGCGTGCCCAGCCGTTGGGTTTATCCCACTGCTCGCCGCTCTCCACCATGGAGGTCACCAGCCGCCTGCGTCAGCAGCAGCTGGCGCAGCGCCACCTGCCTGCAGATGCGCCTGTTCCGGTGAAGCCAGCCCCAGGAACAGCGGTACCACCGCCGCTGCGGTAAAGGCACCAAAGCGTTCACGTCGCCAGTCGTAGTCCGCGGTACACGCAGCGGTGTTGTCCACAGATAGCGATGAATCGCCTGCTTGCGCGCATCCGCCTTCTTCTGCCACGCCAGGCCGGTGAGTTCTTCGCCCTTCGCGTGCGCCAGCGTCGAGATCATCAGCTCCAGCTTGTAGAGAAACGCATTCAGATCCACCGGAATAAACTGGGTGGTGCGAATGCTGGACAGACGCTGCGGATCGCGCAACCAGCGCGAAGAGTAATCCCAGCCGGAAGCGGCACCGGCGCGCAGATCGCGATAAACCTCGCTGGCCGGACGACGCGATTTGCTGGCGGTTTCCACATCTTCCATCCACGACTCATCGCGCGGCGTGTCGCGAATCGTCCCAGTAGCGGTTGAGCAGCGAACCATCCGGCATGCGCACCACGTGACGATAGGCCTGATGCGGCATCAGCTCGCCGGCCCCGTCCATCCAGAACTGATACTCTTTCATCAGTTGGTCAAGATAGCGCTTCGCGCCGCGAATGCCGTCCTCTTCAAACAGCTCGACCATCAGCGCGAACACCGGCGGCTGCGAGCGGCTGAGGTAATAGGTACGATTGCCATTCGGCACGTGACCGTAGTTGTCAATCAGCCCAGGCGAAGTTGTCCGCCATATGACGCAGCAGATCGTCGCGGCCCGCTTCGGCCAGTCCCAGCATGCTGAAATAAGAGTCCCAGTAATACGTTTCACCAAACGCCCGCCGGGCACCACGTAGGGCTTCGGCAGCGGCAGCAATGACGAATGCGGTAAATGCTGCTGCGGCATTTTGGTTAACACTGGCCACAGATCGTCAATATGTTCCGTCAGGGTTTTATCCGATTGGAAACATAAAAACTCTCATTGACCTGCGGTAAATAAAAATGCTCGTGGACAAATTTTTCCAGGTCGAACTCCGCCGAGCGTTTACGGCGGCGATAGCGGATTAAAATATCAGCGGATCGAATTTAGGCGCGCAGTCCGGAAACGTTTTGCTGTCGGCAAAAATACGTGACGTCTGCACGTGCTCAAACAGCTCCAGATAGCGATCGGCAGGCGTCAGCGCATCAGGCGCAGGCAGGCCTTCAATCAGCTCGGGTTCCGGCTCCGAATCCTGCATACCTCGCGGATAAACTCGTGAGGATCGTATTGATACCCCAGATCAGCATGGGCTTCGTGTTCTCCGAAAGCTTGACGTTGCTGGTGGTTAGTATTAATAGCGGCCTCCTGAAATTGCTGGTTGCTCAAAGGACAAATTATAGATCTCTGACCCGATGAGACAACAATGCGAAATATCTATGAACGTAATAAATCTTGTCGATTGATCGGCTATTTAAGGCTTTTTTCAGCGAATACAACGTCCTATATTTCAGGAATTGAAAGCAGTGTTTCAGATGAAGCTTTAAATAAGTGAACAGAATTATCTGTAAATAAGAAAATCGTCAGTGATGACGGCAAAAAAGCGGGAAGAGGTTGATCATTTGATGGCAAACGAGACGGGGAAAAAGGGCTTTTCGTCGCCCTCACCCCGGATTTCACCGCAGGTGAGGGCACCATCAGCGCCTTACTTTGCCAGCGTGGCCTTAATTACCGCGGCGAACGGTGTGGTCGGGCGGCCAATGAGTTTGCTGAGCGTGTGGCTGTCGTCGAACAGGGCACCCTGAGCGGCACCGGCGTCGGAATCCGCCAGCAGTTCGGCCAGCGGCGCGGGTAAGCCGGCTCCGATTAGCGCCGCGCTGAATTCCGCAGGCGGCAGGTTAACGTACTCCACCTGTTCGCCCGGACTGGCGGCGATCTCCGCACTGAATTCTGCCAGCGTATAGCTGTCATCGCCGGCCAGTTCGTACACTTTGCCGGCCTGATCGTCACGGCTGATCACCTCTGCCGCCGCGGCAGCATAATCCTCGCGCGCCGCCGACGCGATGCGCCCGTTGCCCGCCGCGCCGATAAAGGCATGATGCGCTAACGCCGGTGCGATGCTGGCCGCATAGTTTTCGCTGTACCAGCCGTTACGCAGCAGGGCATAAGGGATGCCTGAAGCCTGCAGCAGCGCTTCCGGTGGGCGCGGTGTTCGACGCCCAGACCCATCGGCGAGGTATCGGCATGCAGCAGACTGGTATACGCGATAAATGACACGCCCGCCGCTTTGGCGGCATCAATCACCGCCCGGTGCTGGGCTTCGCGCTGGCCCACTTCGCTGGAGGAGATCAGCAGCACTTTCTGCACGCCGGCAAAGGCGCCCTGCAGCGTCTGTGGCTGGTTGTAATCCGCGGTACGCAGCGCGACGCCGAGCGCCTGCAGGTCCTGCGCCTTTTCCGGTGAACGTACCACCGCGATGATCTCGCTGGCCGGTACTTTCTTCAGCAAGGCATTAATCACTAAACGGCCCAGTTGGCCAGTGGCTCCGGTAATCGCAATCATGGTGTTTTCCTCAGGTTGAACTGGTATGGAAACAGCCTACGAGATAAACTAACTTTTAGTAAGTACTTACAGATTTGTTAGTTTGAGCGGAGTGATGTAAATGGCTGAAAACCTGAGTGATAAATTTTCCCGTGGTGAATTGCTCAATGTGAACTGCCCGTCACGTGAAGTGTTAAAACGGATTACCAGCCGCTGGAGTGTGCTGGTGTTACTGGCGCTGCGCGCTGAAACGCTGCGCTTCAGCGAACTGCGCCGCCGGATTGGTGGCATCAGTGAACGCATGCTGGCGCAGGACGCTGCGCTACATGGAAGAAGATGGCTTCATTGAGCGTATCGCCTATGAAGTGGTGCCGCCGCACGTGGAGTACCGGCTGACGGCGCTGGGCCATGAGGTGGAAGGGCAGGTCATCGGCCTCGCCGACTGGCTGGAAAGCAATGTCCACCGCATCATTAAAGCGCCGCAGACGGGCGTGAGTGCCGTCGCGGCGCGCCAGGCTCAGGCGTGCAAATATTTCTCAAACCAGCCGAGTGTGCGACCCCATGCCAGGTCGGCGGCAGCTTTGTCATAGCGTGGCGTTGAGTCGTTGTGAAAGCCGTGATTCACGCCGGGATAAATATACGCTTCATAGGTTTTGTGGCTGGCTTGCAGGGCGGCTTCATAGGCTGGCCAGCCTTCGTGATGCTTTATCCAGCGCGGCATAGTGCAGCAGCAGCGGCGCCTGAATGCGCGCCACATCTTCCGCTTTTGGCTGGCGGCCGTAGAACGGCACGGCGCAGGCCAGCTCAGGAAACGCCACTGCCGCCGCATTGGCCACGCCACCGCCATAACAGAAGCCGGTGATGCCGACCTTGCCGTTCCCCTCGGGATGCTGCATCAGGAAATCTACTGCCGCGAAGAAATCGTTCATCAGTTTGGCCGGGTCGACTTTGGCCTGCATCGCGCGGCCCTCTTCATCATGCCCGGATAGCCGCCCAGCGAACTTAAGCCATCCGGCGCCAGCGCGACATAGCCCGCTTTGGCGACCCGTCTCGCCACGTCTTCAATGTAAGGATTCAGGCCGCGATTCTCGTGTACCACCACCACGCACCCAGCTTGCCGCTGGCGTGAGTCGGGCGCACCCGATAAGCGCGTACCTCGCCATGTCCCTGGGCGACGGGTAGTGAATGTATTCGGCGTTGATATCAGGTCGGTAAACGACACCTGCTCTGCCAGCGCATAATTGGGGCTCATGGCGCTGAGCAGGGTGGCTCCGGTCATGCCGGCGATGGTGAACTTCGCGGCCAGCGAGAGAAACTCGCGCTTGCTGATGCGACCGTGCGCATAGTAGTCATAAAGCTCAAGCAGTTCCTGGGGAAAATCCTGGGCGGTAAGACGGGTCATAACTCCTCCTTCGCTGATTAACCGGACTGTGCTGCTTTAAACAAAGCACAGCCTGACGCCGCTGGCAAATGCCGTGCCCCAGCAGGTTAATGCGCGATGGCTCACAAAATGTCACCTAAAGGCAGCAAATTAATTTCTTTTTGGTCTATAAAAATTATCTTTTAATTAACAAAGTTTCTTTCTGGCGACTGTGCAGAAATTTTACAGCGTAACGTGACAGCGCGGCCTGTTGCCGTTTTGTCTTGCGCAGTAATTAACAGCTAAATTAGCCAGTTACCAGATTAACGCCTTTTCTTCTCGCTCTGCTTAATAACAAGATTGTCACAATAAATCACGGGCTTTAACCTTAACTTAGTGATTTTAAACAAGTAGTTTCTGTGAAAACAATGATCGAAATCAAAAAATACTGTTATAGTTTTAGCCATTCCTACTGTTTCTTTTGTTCTCGCCGCTTGCCTTACAATTGCGTGAATCTCTTCCGACGTCACGAAATAATAATCTTGTGCGTCAAACTTGTTAATTATAAGTAAAAATTCGGTGCAATCTTGTGGCAAAGAGGTAAGCAATGTTTGGATTAGATGCCTTCCACCTGGCCAGGATTCAGTTCGCCTTTACTGTTTCCTTCCATATTATTTTCCCGGCCATCACCATCGGTCTCGCCAGTTTCCTGGCGGTGCTCGAAGGCATGTGGCTGAAAACCCGTAACGAGACCTATCGCGATCTCTACCACTTCTGGTCCAAAGTCTTTGCCGTTAACTTCGGTATGGGCGTGGTGTCCGACTGGTGATGGCGTATCAGTTTGGTACCAACTGGAGTGGCTTCTCGCAGTTTGCCCGGCAGTATTACCGGTCCGCTGCTGACGTATGAAGTACTCACCGCCTTCTTCCTGAAGCCGGCTTCCTCGGCGTGATGCTGTTTGGCTGAACCGCGTTGGGCCGGGCCTGCACTTCTTTGCCACGTGCATGGTTGCGCTCGGCACCATCATCTCAACCTTCTGGATCCTCGCGTCCAACAGCTGGATGCATACCCCGCAGGGCTACATCATTGAGAATGGCATCGTGGTGCCGCAGGACTGGTTTAAGATTGTCTTCAACCCGTCGTTCCCGTACCGCCTGTTCCATATGTCGGTGGCGGCCTTCCTCGCCAGTGCCTTCTTTGTTGGCGCGTCTGGCGCGTGGCATCTGCTGCGCGGTAACGATAACCCGCAATCCGCAAAATGTTCTCCATGGCACTTTGGATGGCACTGATCGTAGCGCCGATTCAGGCGATGATCGGCCGATGCGCACGGCTGAATACCCTTGAGCATCAGCCGGCAAAAATTGCGGCGATTGAAGGCACTGGGAAAACCCGCCGGGGGAAGCGCGCCCGCTGATTCTGTTCGGTATTCCGGATATGGATGAAGAGCGCACCAATATGCGCTGGAAGTGCCGTACCTTGGCAGCCTGATTTTGACCCACAGCCTGGACAAACAGGTCCCGGCGCTGAAGAGCTTCCCGAAAGAGGACCGCCCGAATTCACTGGTGATTTTCTGGTCGTTCCGCGTCCATGGTGGCGATGGGCCTGCTGATGATCACCCTCGGCGTGCTGAGCCTGTGGCTGCGTTACAAAAAGCGGCTGTATAACTCCGGCCATTCCTGTGGTTCGCCCTGCTGATGGGCCCATCCGGCCTGATCGCGATTCTTGCCGGCTGTTTACCACGGAAATTGGTCGTCAGCCATGGGTGGTGTACGGCGTGCAGCGCACCATTGATGCGGTGTCGGCGCATGGTGATTTGCATATGAGCATCAGCCTGCTGGCCTTCATCCTCGTCTATTCGTCGGTGTTTGGTGTCGGCTACGTTTACATGATGCGCCTGATCAAGAAAGGTCCGCTGGACCGGCGAGGGTAAAGATGTGCGCCACGGTGGTCCGGGGCAGGATAAAACACCTGCGCGTCCGCTTTCTGCGGCCCATGAGAGTCTGAACGAACCGCAGGAGGGTAAATAATGATCGATTTCTCCATTATCTGGTTCGCCATTATCGTGTTCGCCACCCTGATGTATATCGTGATGGATGGCTTCGATCTTGGCATCGGTATCCTGTTCCCGTTCAATAAAGATGCAGTTGAGCGCGACATGATGGTGAATACCGTTGCGCCGGTCTGGGATGGTAACGAAACCTGGCTGGTGCTGGGCGGTGCCGGTCTGTACGGTGCGTTCCCGCTGGCCTATTCGGTGATTGCCGATGCGCTGGCCATTCCGCTCACCGCGATGCTGATTGCCTGATTTTCCGTGGCGTGGCGTTTGAGTTCCGCTTTAAGGCCACCGAAGAGCACCGCGCGTTCTGGGATAAATCGTTTATTGCCGGCTCGCTGCTGGCGACCTTCAGCCAGGGCGTTGCGGTCGGTGCGATTATCGACGGCTTCCCGGTGAAAGGGCGCGAGTTTGCTGGCTCGGCGCTGGACTGGCTGGCGCCGTTCCCGCTGTTCTGCGGCGTCGGTCTGGTGGTGGCATATGCGCTGCTGGGCTGTACCTGGCTGATCATGAAACCGAACATGAGCTGCACCGTAAGATGTCCGCGCTGGCGACACCGCTGGTGATCGCGCTGCTGCTGATCGTCGGCATCATCAGCCTGTGGACGCCGTTCACCCACGATGCGATTGCACACCGCTGGTTCAGCCGTCCTAACCTGTTCTGGTTCCTGCCCGGTGCCGGTGCTGGTGCTGCTGTGTTCGTGGGGCATCGTGCGCGCATCAAGCGTGAGGCGCACTACTCGCCGTCCTGCTGACGCTGGCGCTGGTGTTTCTCGGCTTCTCCGGCTCGGTATTAGCGTGTGGCCGCACATTATTTCCGCCGTCGATCACCATCTGGACGCCGCGTCACCGCCGCAGAGTCAGGCCTTTATGCTGGTCGGTAGCTTACTGATTATTCCGGTGATTCTGGGTTACACCTTCTGGAGTTACTACGTGTTCCGCGGAAAAATCAAAGCCGACGAAGGATACCACTGAGATGCAAACCGAGGTCAGCAATATGAGCAACCCCACTGAAACGAAAGCCCCCTGGTGGAAGCGCGTGCTGTGGTTAGTAATCATCTACGGCGCAAGCGTGCTGGCACTGGGCGTGGTGGCATCACTGTTTCGTATGATGATGACGGCAGCGGGCATGCGTTCGCACTAAGTGGTCGAAGAGGGCAGGCACGCCTGCCCGGTGTTATCGGTCGCCATTAATGGCGACCCTGCAAGGTGATGCACGATTTTCACAGGGGGCGCATTAATGCGCACCGCTATGCGCAGGCAAATCACTGCTCAATGATGCGATGCCGTTAAGACGATAAAAGGTTAGTTACCTAAGCAATTAATGCTTTTCGCGTCTCGCTGTCTTTACTCTTCCTTACGTTATCCATACGATTTTGTTATATTTATGTGACGGATTACGCAAAAGCACCGCCTTTCCCAACCCATTCAATTAAAAAAATGCTCAGCTGAATCTGAAAAAACAGTACATCAACGATCTGGTGGACTGGATCGAGGCCAATCTGACCGACGAGCTCAACATCGATCTGATTACCCTGAAATCGGTTACTCAAGTGGCACATGCAGCGCATGTTCAAAGAGATGACCGGCCAGACGCTGGCCTCGTAACACGCGCAAGCGTCGTCTGACGCTCTCTGCATGGCGCTGCGCCTGACCAGCATGCCGCTAATTGATATCGCCGTGCGGTTTGGCTTTGATAATCAGCAAAACTTTACCGGGTGTTCAAAAGCACTTCGCCATGACGCGGGTGCTTACCGCCGCATCCTGAGATGCAGATGAAAGACTTCCACAGCCGCATCTCCACCCAGCGGCAGTGGGTGAGTGCGCGCCTGGCAGAGAAGCCGGAGCTGAAGTTGTGCGGAGAAGTGATTGAGTGGGAGTGCCGCTTCGGCGAATACATTGATCATCACAATCATGTGGTGGCGCAGCATACGCGTGATTTCATCGCTTTCGCTGGTCAGCATGTGCAGCGCGGCTGGCTGGGTTTCCAGTTCAGTCCGGGCGTCAACTCAGCGATCAGCAGCATATCAGCCTGTTTCAGGCGCTGGAGAGCCAGTACGCCGACGTGCTGACCGGCAATGTACAGAACTGGACCGGTGAAAGCGGACTGTATGCGGAGATTGACTGGCACGGCGCGCCGGAAGAGATCAATGCGTTCACCGCAGAGGTGTACTACAACCATCTGCCTGCGCTCGGCGTGGCGCGGCGGCCGGGCAAGGACCTGATTAAGCTCGATCTCCGCTACAGCACGCCGGATCTGCTGCAGGCACCTTTTACATTCCGGTCAAAGTCGGATAATGCATAAATCGTGCGTAAACTGTGATAAACCGCACGATTTTATAATTCCTGCGCCTGAGTGGCGTAAAATCCTTCACTGAAACCTGACTGACCGTGGGAAAACACTGTTTGCCACCTCTCAGGCTGGATTATCACCTGCATGCCTGGTCCATTCCGACCGTTTATAGTGAAAAGACAAAAATTATGCGACTTCTACCGTTGTTACTTTCAACAGCGCTTGTGGCGTTTTCCGCGCTGGCAAGTGCCCAGATGGCTGAGCCTTTCTCACCGCCAGGCGGCCTGCATCCGCATCAGCCGCATTGCGCCCAGCACGAGATTGCCGGCGACAATGCCGCTGCCCCAGCAGCATAGCGATGACGTGACGCTGCTGACCTGCACCAACCATCAGGCCTGATGGCGCGCCTGGCTTCCTTCACGCCGGTTAAGTAAAGAATCTGCCAGCCGCTCATTCCGTCGCGGCGCGATTTATCGTGCCCGCGCACTCCTTCATTTCCCGTTTTAAGCCTTTGCTCGGAATTCCGAGTAATAAACGAGACATAAGCTGCTTTAACGAGGTGGTCTCAGCCGCTAAACTTCTCCACCAAATGTCTCTGCTCAGGAGGAGTTGTGAACAAACCCGTAGTATTCGAAGCTTGCTGAAAAGCTTTATCGAAAGTGACGCAGTAACGGCATGGTGCTGATTCTGGCGGCCGTGGCGGCGATGGTGCTGGCCAATAATGCCGCCACCGCGCAGGGCTATCAAAACTGCTGGCGGAGCCGGTACAGATTCGCTTCGGCGCGCTGGATATCAGCAAAACCTGCTGCTGTGGATTAACGATGCCGCTGATGGCGCTGTTCTTTCTGCTGATTGGCCTCGAAGTGAAGCGCGAACTGATCAGCGGCGAGCTGGCCAGTCGCGATCGCGCGATCTTCCCGGTGATTGCTGCGCTGGGCGGCATGGTTGCCCCGGCGCCTCATTTTCCTGCTGTTCAATCATGATAACGAGGTCGCCCGCAACGGCTGGGCAATTCCCACGGCCACCGATATCGCCTTTGCGCTCGGCGTGCTGGCGCTGCTCGGTAGCCGGGTACCGGCGGCGCTGAAAGTGTTCCTGATGGCGCTGGCGATCATTGATGACCTCGGTGCCATCGTGATTATTGCGCTGTTCTACACCAGCGACCCTGTCAGTGCTGTCGCTGAGCGTGGCGGGCAGCGCTATCGTGCTGCTGGCGATCCTCAATCGTTGCGGCGTGCGCAACATCGCGGTGTATATGCTGGTGGGCGTGGTGCTGTGGACCGCGGTACTGAAGTCCGGTGTGCATGCCACGCTGGCGGGCGTCGTGGTGGGCTTCTTTGTGCCGCTGAGGAGAAAGAGGGACACTCACCGGCTGAGCACCTGGCGCACGGACTGATGCCGTGGGTGAACTGGCTGATCCTGCCGCTGTTCGCGTTCGCCAATGCCGGCATCCTCGCTCAGCGGCATCACCTTTGGCGATGTGCTGTCGCCGGAGCCGCTTGGTATTATCCTCGGTCTGCTGATTGGTAAACCGTTAGGGATCACGCTGTTCTGCTGGCTGGCGGTGAAGCTGCGGCTGGCGGCGCTGCCAGGCAGTACCACCATTCGCGACATTATGGCCATCGGCGTGCTGTGCGGTTCGGCTTTACCATGTCGATCTTCATCAGCTCGCTGGCGTTTGACGCCGCGCATGAACAGCTGGTGACGTTCTCGAAGCTGGGCATTCTAGCGGTTCACTGCTGTCGGCGGTGATAGGTTATACGCTGCTGCGCATCAAACTGCGCTAATAAGGAGAGGCGCAAGCCTCCTTTATGGTATGAATCAGCTCAATTTTAATCATCTCTACTACTTCTGGCAGGTGTGCAAAACCGGTTCGGTGGTGCGCGCCGCTGAAGTGCTGTGCCTCACGCCGCAGACCGTAACCGGCCAGATCAAAGCGCTGGAAGAGCAGCTGAATGGCGTGCTGTTTCGCCGTCAGGGGGCGCGGCCTGGTGCCCACCGAGCTGGGGCAGCTGGTGTTCCGCTATGCCGATCGCATGTTTATGCTCAGCCAGGAAATGCTCGATATCGTTAACTACGCAAGGAGTCGCATCTGCTGTTGATGTTGGCGTGGCGGATGCGCTGTCAAACAGCTGGTGAGCAAGGTGCTGGAAACGGTGGTTATGGCCGGCGAGAAAATTCAGCTGCGCTGCTTTGAATCAACGCATGAAATGCTGCTGGAGCAGCTCAGTCAGCATAGCTGGATATGATCCTCTCCGACTGCCCGATAGATTCAACCCAGCAGGCCGGGCTGTTTTCGGTCAAGCTCGGCGAATGTCCGGTTAGCTTCTGGTGTAATGCGCCACTGCCTGAGCTGCCGTTTCCGGCCTGTCTGGAGCAGCGGCGCCTGCTGTTGCCGGCCGGCGCTCGATGCTGGGGGCGCAAGCTGCTGAACTGGATCCACAGTCAGGGGTTACAGGTTGAGATTCTCGGTGAATTTGATGATGCGGCGCTGATGAAGGCGTTTGGCGCGCAGAACAATGCGATCTTTGTCGCACCGACGCTGTACGGGATGATGTCTATCGTGACGATAGCGTGCGCGAGATCGGCAGGCTGGAGACGGTGATGGAGGAGTATCACGTTATTTTTGCCGGGCGCATGATTCAGCATCCGGCGGTGCAGCGCATTTGCCATCGCGACTTCAGCGCGCTGTTCAGCCACGGATCGCAGGCATAAAAAAACCGGCGAAGCGCCGGTTCTTTTAACAAAGCGATAAACAGACGGCGATAAAGCCAGTTTGTTGATCTGAGGCAGTCAGGTTTGCTTTATGACGTGCAGCTTTGTTTTTGTGGATCAGACCTTTAGCAGCCTGACGGTCCACGATTGGTTGCATTTCGTGAATGCGTTCTGCGCAGCAGCTTTGTCGCCGGTTGCGATAGCCGCGTATACTTTCTTGATGAAAGTACGCATCATAGAACGATTGCTCGCGTTATGCTTGCGACGTTTCTCAGATGTTACGGCGCGTTTCTTAGCTGATTTGATATTAGCCAAGGTCCAACTCCCAAATGTGTTCTATATGGACAAATCAAAGGCCGAGGACTATGCCTTTTGCGCCTTCTTTTGTCAATGGATTTGTGCAATAAAGCGTCGTTTTAACCACGACACCCGCTTACGTAATTGATGGCGCAAGATTCTACCAGCCAACACCGCGCTGAATACAGTATTTCGCAACAAAATTGTTGTGATGGGCCGGAGCCGCCAGCCAGCGGGCGCCTGACGCTGAATCAGGCGCAGGAAAGGCACGCAGACGGGTTAACCTGAACGCTATTCAAGGGTATAATCCGCCGATTTCCACCGGTTTGAGTCAGCATGAAGTTTATCCGCGGTATTTACAATCTGAAAGAGCAGCATCGCGGCTGCGTCCTGACCATTGGTAATTTTGACGGCGTGCATCGCGGCCACCAGGCGCTGATGGCGGAGTTAATTGCCGAAGGACGTAAACGCAACCTGCCGGTGGTGGTGATGCTGTTTGAGCCACAGCCGCTGGAGCTGTTTGCCGGCGACAAAGCGCCGGCGCGCCTGACCGGTCTGCGTGAAAAGCTCAGTACCTCGCACTGGCAGGCGTTGACGCCGTGGTGTGCGTGCGCTTCGATCGCCGTTTTGCGGCACACTCAGCACAAAGCTTTATCAGCGAACTGCTGGTCGACAAGCTCAATGTGAAATTCCTCGCAGTGGGGATGATTTCCGCTTTGGCGCTGGTCGCCAGGGGGATTTCCTGTTATTACAGAAAGCCGGTGCGGGAGTATGGCTTTGAGGTCATCAGCACCCAGACCTATTGTGATGGCGGCAAACGTATCAGCAGTACGGCGGTACGTCAGGCGCTGGCGCAGGACGATTTTGCTCAGGCGCAGCAGCTGCTCGGTCATCCGTTCAGTATTTCTGGCCGCGTGGTGCACGGTGATGCACTGGGACGCACCATTGGTTTCCCGACCGCCAATCTCCCGCTTCGTCGCACCGTGACGCCGGTAAAAGGTGTCTTTGCGGTTGAAGTGCTGGGCTGGGCGAGCAGCCGATTCCCGGCGTGGCAAACATTGGTACGCGCCCGACGGTAAAAGGTCTGCGTCAGCAGCTTGAAGTTCACCTGCTCGACACACATATGAATCTTTATGGGCGCCACATTGAGGTGGTGCTGAAGCAGAAGATTCGCGACGAACAGCGTTTCGCTTCGCTGGACGCGCTGAAAGAACAAATTGCGAAAGATGTGGTGACGGCCCGCCAATTTTTTGGGCTAAAAACACCGGTTTAATGACCGAATACGGAACCGAGAATCTGATGAGTGACTATAAATCTACCCTGAATTTGCCGGAAACGGGGTTCCCGATGCGTGGCGATCTGGCCAACGCGAACCGGGAATGCTGCAACGTTGGTATGATGACAACCTGTACGGCATCATCCGCGCAGCCAAAAAAGGAAAAAAACCTTTATCCTGCATGATGGCCCTCCGTATGCGAACGGCAGCATTCATATGGTCACTCAGTTAACAAGATTCTGAAAGATATTATCGTTAAGTCGAAAGGCATGGCGGGCTTTGACTCGCCGTATGTTCCCGGCTGGGACTGCCACGGCTTACCGATTGAGCACAAAGTTGAGCAGATGATTGGCAAGCCGGGCGAGAAAGTCAGCGCAGCTGAATTCCGCGCAGCCTGCCGCAACTACGCGGCGGAGCAGGTTGAAGGCCAGAAGAAGGACTTCATCCGCCTTGGCGTGCTCGGCGACTGGATCGTCCTTATCTGACCATGAATTTCCAGACCGAAGCCAACATCATTCGCGCGCTGGGCAAGATCATCGGTAATGGTCATCTGCATAAAGGCGCCAAGCCGGTGGCACTGGTGCATGGACTGCCGTTCCGCGCTGGCGGAAGCGGAAGTGGAGTATTACGACAAAACTTCACCTTCTATCGACGTGATGTTTAACGCGCTGGATGCCGATGCGGTACGCGCGAAGTTTGGCGTTGCAACGTCAGAAGGCCCGGTTTCACTGGTTATCTGGACCACCACGCCGTGGACCATGCCGGCAAACCGCGCCATCTCGCTGCATCCGGAATTCGACTACCAGCTGGTGCAGATTGCCGGCCGCAGCCTGATCCTCGCGAAAGATCTGGTGGAATCGGTGTTGAAACGCGCAGGCATCAGTGAGTGGCAGGTGCTGGGCGAGTGCAAAGGCGCCGCGCTGGAGCTGCAGCTGTTCCAGCATCCGTTCCTTGAGCAGATCCAGTCGAAAGTGGTGCTGGGCGAGCACGTCACGCTGGACGCCGGTACCCGGTGCGGTGCACACCGCGCCAGGCCACGGTCCGGATGACTATGTGATCGGCCAGAAGTACGGGCATCGAAACCGCTAACCCGGTCGGGCCGGACGGCGCGTATCTGCCGGGCACCTATCCAACCCTGGATGGCGTTAAACGTATTTAAAGCCAACGACATGATCGTTGCGCTGCTGCAGGAGAAAGGCGCGCTGCTGCACGTGGAAAAACTGCTGCACAGCTATCCGCACTGCTGGCGTCATAAAACGCCAATCATCTTCCGCGCTACGCCGCAGTGGTTTATCAGCATGGATCAGAAAGGCCCTGCGTGCGCAGTCGCTGAAAGAGATCAAAGGCGTGCAGTGGATCCCGGACTGGGGCCAGGCGCGTATCGAAGCGATGGTCGCTAACCGTCCGGACTGGTGCATCTCGCGTCAGCGCACCTGGGGCGTTGCCGATGGCGCTGTTCGTCCATAAAGAGAGCGAGCAGCTGCACCCGGATACGCTGGAGCTGATGGAGAAAGTGGCGCAGCGCGTCGAGCAGGACGGTATTCAGGCGTGGTGGGATCTCGATCCGCGCGATCTGATGGGCGATGACGCCGATCACTACGTCAAAGTGCCGGATACCCTCGACGTCTGGTTTGACTCCGATCGACCAGCTTCTCGGTGGTGGATGCGCGTCCGAATTTGACGGGCACGCACCGGATATGTATCTGGAAGGCTCGGATCAGCATCGCGGCTGGTTCATGTCGTCGCTGATGATCTCCACGGCGATGAAAGGCAAAGCGCCTTACCGTCAGGTACTGACCCACGGCTTCACCGTCGACGGTCAGGGCCGCAAAATGTCGAAATCAATCGGCAACACCGTGGCACCGCAGGATGTGATGGACAAGCTGGGCGCGGATATTCTGCGTCTGTGGGTGGCCTCAACCGACTACTCCGGTGAGATGGCAGTATCTGACGAAATCCTGAAACGGGCCGCCGACAGCTATCGCCGTATCCGTAACACTGCGCGCTCCTGCTGGCGAACCTTGCTGGCTTCAAACCCGGCGACCGACTGCGTCAGTCCGGAAGAGATGGTAGTGGTGGATCGCTGGGCCGTAGGCCGTGCGCTGGCGGCACAGCAGGACATCGTGCAGTCGTACGAGAACTACGATTTCCACGAAGTGGTGCAGCGTCTGATGCACTTCTGCTCCATCGAGATGGGCTCGTTCTATCTCGACGTGATCAAAGATCGTCAGTACACCGCGAAGGGCGACAGCTTGGCGCGTCGCAGCTGCCAGACCGCGCTGTGGCATATCGCTGAAGCGCTGGTGCGCTGGATGGCGCCGATCATGTCGTTCACCGCGGATGAGATCTGGGGCTATCTGCCTGGCGAGCGTCCACAGTACGTGTTCACCGAAGAGTGGTATCAGGGCCTGTTTGGTCTGGCGCAGGATGAACCGCTGAATGATGCGTACTGGGCAGAACTGCTGAAAGTGCGCGGTGAAGTGAACAAGGTGATCGAGCAGGCGCGCAGCGACAAGCGCATCGGCGGCGCACTCGAAGCCACCGTCACGCTGTACGCCGATCCGGAACTGGCGGCGAAGCTGCAGGCGCTGGGCGATGAGCTGCGTTTCGTGCTGCTGACCTCGGGCGCGACCGTGGCGGATTATGTGACGGCCAGCGACGAAGCGCAGCAGAGCGAGCTGTTAAAAGGTCTGAAAATCGCGCTGCATAAAGCAGAAGGCGAGAAATGTCCGCGCTGCTGGCATTACACTACTGACGTCGGCCAGAATCCGGAGCATGCTGCGGTGTGTGGACGTTGCTACACCAACGTAGCCGGAACGGTGAAGTGCGGAAATTTGCCTGATGAGTAAACTGTGCTCAACCGGACTGCGCTGGGTATGGCTGGTGCTGGTGGTGATCGTGGTCGATTTTGCCAGCAAGCAGTGGGTCATGAACAACATGATGCTGCATGAAACTCAGCCGCTGATGCCGTTCCTGAATCTGTTCTACGCGCACAACTATGGCGCGGCGTTCAGCTTCCTGGCAGACAAAGGCGGCTGGCAGCGCTGGTTCTTTGCCGGTATCGCCATCGCCATTGTGGTGTCTCTGCTGGTGATGATGTATCGCAATCGCGCCAGCAATAAATTAACCAACATTGCCTACGCGCTGATTATCGGCGGGGCGCTGGGTAACCTGTTTGATCGTGCCTGGCACGGCTTTGTGGTCGACTTTATCGACTTCTATGTCGGTGACTGGCACTTCGCCACCTTTAACATTGCCGACTGCGGAATCTGCATCGGTGCGGCGCTGGTGGTGCTGGAGGGCTTTCTCAGCCCGAAAGGCAAACAGGTCACGAATAAATAAGGGTAACAGATGACAGACATCGTTCAGCGCGACAGCGCGTGCTGGTGCATTTTACACTGAAGCTGGAGGATGGCTCGACGGCTGAATCCACGCGCGCCAACGGCAAGCCTGCGCTGTTCCGTCTGGGAGATGGCAGCCTGTCGGCGGCGCTGGAGCAGGAGCTGGTCGGGCGTAAAGTGGGCGATCAGCACGCCTTTACGCTGGAGCCGGAAGACGCCTTTGGCGCTGCCAGCCCGGATCTGATCCAGTACTTCTCGCGCCGTGATTTCATCGACGCGGGCGAGCCGGAAGTCGGTGCCATCATGCTGTTCAGCGCATGGGCGGCAGCGAAATGCCGGGCGTGATTCGTGAAATTTCCGGTGACCTCGATTACCGTCGATTTCAACCATCCGCTGGCGGGTCAGCGCATTAAATTCGAGATTGAAGTGCTGGAGATCGATCCGGTGCTGGAGGCCAGCGATGCAAATCCTGTTAGCTAACCCACGCGGTTTCTGTGCAGGCGTCGACCGCGCCATCAGTATTGTCGAGCGGGCGCTGGAGATGTATGGCGCGCCGATCTACGTGCGTCATGAAGTGGTGCATAACCGCTACGTGGTCAGCAGCCTGCGCGAGCGCGGTGCGATCTTCATTGAAGAGATCAGTGAAGTACCGGACAACGCCATCCTGATTTTCTCGGCACACGGCGTTTCCCCAGGCGGTACGCGCCGAAGCGAAAGCGCGCAGCCTCACCATGCTGTTTGACGCCACCTGTCCGCTGGTGACCAAGGTGCATATGGAAGTGGCGCGTGCCAGCCGTAAAGGCGTGGAAGCGATCCTCATCGGCCACGCCGGCCATCCGGAAGTGGAAGGCACCATGGGTCAGTACAGCAACCCGAACGGCGGTATGTATCTGGTGGAGTCGCCAGAGGATGTGTTTAAGCTGCAGGTAAAAGATGAAAACAACCTGTGCTTTATGACGCAGACTACGGCTGTCGGTGGATGATACCTCGGACGTGATCGATGCGCTGCGTCAGCGCTTCCCGGCAATCATCGGACCGCGTAAGGATGATATCTGCTACGCCACCACCAACCGCCAGGAAGCCGTGCGCGTGCTGGC
>JASFAW010000009.1:50580585-50611080 GCA_030737815.1 Allium fistulosum | reverse complement strand
GAGCGCATTCGTTCGAACGGCAAGGTCGGCGGCGCGGAGATCGGCGACTTCATGATGCTGCAACTGATCAACCGTACCGAACTGCTGCTGCGCCACTACCTGGGTCTGGAGCAGGTTCACCCGGAAGAGTTGTACCGCACGCTGCTGACCATGCTCGGCGATCTGGCGACCTTCTCCAGCGACAGCAAACGCCCGCGTCTGGACAGCCGCTACTCCCACGCCGACCAGGGTGCGAGCTTCCGCAAACTGATGGAGTCGATCCGTCAGGTGCTGTCGATGGTGCTGGAACAGCACGCCATCGAACTGATCCTGCAAGCGCGTCAGTACGGGATCATCGTGTCGCCGCTGCACGACCACAAACTGCTGGGCTCGGCGTCGTTCGTGCTGGCAGCCAGTGCCAACTGCGACTCCGAAGAACTGCGCAACCGCTTGCCTGCGCACCTCAAGGTCGGCCCGGTGGAGCGCATCCGCCAACTGGTCAACCTGCACCTGCCGGGGATCAAGGTCAAACCGTTGCCGGTGGCCCCGCGGCAGATCGCGTTCCACTCCAACAAAACCTATTTCATCCTCGAACTCAGTTCCGAAGACCTGGCACAACTCGAGCGCTCCGGCGGCTTCGCGTTCCATGTGTCCGGCGAATTCGCCGAGCTTGAACTGAAATTCTGGGCCATCAGGAACTGACCGACATGATCAAGGACATGGAACACAACCAGGACGACAAAACCGTCCTGCTCGACCGTCAGGGCCATGGCCCGGCGGCGAGTCCGCTGACCGACTTCGCCGCGCCACCGCGCTTCGAGCAACTGGAAGAACGGATGATCTACGCCGCGCGCCTGCGCCCGGCGGAGGCCTTCAACATCAGCCTCAATTCGCTGGTGGCGGCGTCGTCCGAACTGCTGTCGGA
Organism: Allium fistulosum; assembly: GCA_030737815.1. NCBI lineage: Eukaryota > Viridiplantae > Streptophyta > Magnoliopsida > Asparagales > Amaryllidaceae > Allium > Allium fistulosum. Next base: position 50,610,176 of record JASFAW010000009.1, on the reverse strand, counting down.
AGTGGTGCGCCTCAAGCACAGTGAAACCCGCGAAGACCTCTACGCGCTCAACGAGCGCCTGACCGCCGGGCTCAAGCTGTTCGAAGTGCGCGCCCTGCACAACGGCGCCGAAAGCAGCCAGGTGATGGCCGCCCGTTATGTGCTCTGCACCGTGGTCGACGAAGCCGTCGTGACCACGCCGTGGGGCAACGAAAGCGAGTGGTCGCAGATGAGCCTGCTCAGCAGCTTCCACAACGAAACCTTCGGTGGCGAGAAGTTCTTCCAACTGCTCGATCGGTTGTCGAAAAACCCGGTCAAGCACCTGCCGATGCTGGAGCTGATGTACCTGTGCCTGTCCCTCGGTTTCGAAGGCAAGTACCGCGTACAGGCGCGCGGCATGCTGGAACTCGAAGGCATCCGCGACGCCCTGTACCGGCAGATCCGTCAGTTGCGTGGCGACGTGCCGCGCGAATTGTCGCCGCAGTGGGAAGGCCTCAACGATCAGCGCCGCAATCTGGTGCGCATCGTGCCGGCGTGGATGGTGGTGCTGTTCACCTTCGTCTGTCTGGTGATGATGTATTCGGGCTTCGCCTGGGTCTTGGGCGAGCAGCGCGACACCGTTCTGCAACCATATCAGCCGCTTGATCCGGCCGCGGTTCAGCCGCAGTCGCAGCCGTAAACAGGGACGTGTGATGAAAAAGTTTTTCAAGAAAGTCGGCGCCTTCCTGCGCCAGACCTGGGTCTGGACCTTGCTGTTGGTGCTGTTCGTGGCGCTGCTGGTGTGGTTCGTCGGCCCGTTGTTGGCAGTGGATGACTACAAGTTCTGGGAAAGCGCGACGTCGCGTCTGCTGACCATCAGCGTGCTGTTCCTGATCTGGGGCCTGACCATGGTCTTCGTCAGCTGGCGCGCCGGTATCCGCAAGAAAGCCGTCGAAGAAACCGAAGACGGCCAGGACCGTATCCGCCGCGAAGAGTTGATCGACGAAGAGCAGAAAGAGTTGAAGGAGCGTTTCAAGGACGCCCTGAAAACCCTCAAGACTTCGAGCCTGTACCGCGGCCGCAGCGAGCGCTGGCGCAATGACTTGCCGTGGTACTTGCTGATCGGCCCGCAGGCCAGCGGCAAGACCAGCCTGCTGGACTTCTCCGGACTGGAATTCCCGATCAACAAGATCGACCGCAAGCTGACCCGTGATACCCACGGCACCCGTCATTGCGACTGGTACTTCGCCGACCACGGTGTGCTGATCGACACCGCCGGCCGCTACCTGACCCAGCCGGATGCAGAAGTCGACGGCAGCGCCTGGACCACCTTGCTGGAGCTGTTGCGCAAGCGTCGTCGCGGTCGTCCGCTGAACGGCGTGCTGGTGACCATTCCGGTGGAAACCCTGACCGGTGGCAGCGAACAGGACATCGAAACCCTGGCCCGCCAGGTGCGTGCGCGTCTGCAAGACGTCTATCAGAAGCTGCACGTCGATGTGCCGGTGTATCTGGTGCTGAGCAAGGCCGACAAGCTGCTGGGCTTCGACGAGTTCTTCGACCAACTGACTCGCGAAGAAAGCGATCAGGTGCTGGGTACCAGTTTCCGCAAGGATCAGGTCGGCACCGACGTGACGGTGCTGCGCAACGAGTTCGAAGAGCTGCTGCGTCGCCTCAACAGCCAGGTGATCATGCGCATGCACTCCGAGCGCGACACCCAGCGCCGTGGCCGCATCCTCGACTTCCCGCACCAGATGGGCCAGATCGGCGAGCGTCTGTGCCTGCTGGTCGATATGGCGTTCACCGGCAACCGCTACCAGCGTGCGACGCAACTGCGTGGTTTCTACCTGACCAGCGCACCGCACCTGACTCAGGAAATGGATTCGACCACCGCCGGCATCGGCGCGAGTCTGGGCATGAGCGCCGGCGTGCTGCCGACATTGCGCAGCGGTCGTTCGCGTTTTATCCATCATTTGCTCAGCCGGGTGATTTTCCCCGAGGCCGATCTGGCCGGTCTGGACAAGCGCGAGCGCAGCCGCATCCACTGGGGCCAGCGTGCGTTGTACGTCGGCGCACTGGGTGCGCTGGTGCTGTTCGGCATGCTCTGGGCCGGTGGTTTCTCGGCCAACTACGAGCGTCTGGAAAACCTGCGCAATCTGGCGCAGAACTGGACGCAGCAACGCACGGCACTGTCGCCGCGCGATGACGCCATGGGCGCACTGAAAACCCTCGACACCAGCTACGCCGCGACTCAGGTGTTCCCGAAGAAGGGCGACGCTGCGTACCACGAGCGGATGGGGCTGTATCAGGGCCAGGACGTCAATCCGGTGGTCAAGGAGGCTTACGAGCACGAGCTTGAAAAGCAACTGCTGCCGCGCGTTGCAACGATGCTTGAAGGCCAGATCCGCGCCAACATGAAGGACCGCGAAAAGCTGATCAACAGCCTGCGCGCGTACCTGATGCTGAACATGAAGGATCGTCGTGACGCGGCATGGCTCAAGGACTGGATCGCGGCGGACTGGTCACAGCGTTACACCGGCAACACCGCGGTGCAGAACGGTCTGAACACGCACCTCGAGCGTCTGTTGCAGCAGCCGTTTATCTATCCACTCAACGAGCAACTGGTGGCCCAGGCGCGTCAGATCCTGCGCAGCGAGTCGCTGGCGACCGTGGTTTACCGCATGCTCCGCGAGCAGGCGCGCAACCTGCCGGATTACCGTTTCAGCCAGCACCTCGGGCCGCAGGGCTCGCTGTTCATCGGCACCGAGTACGTGATCCCGGGCTTCTACACCCAGACCGGTTATCAGCAGTATTTTTCGGTGCAAGGCGCGTCGCTGGTGACCGACATCCTGCGTGACAACTGGGTGCTGGGCGAAGGCGCGGGCATCAGCGACATGGATCTGCGTCGCCTGATGGTCGAGCTGGAGCAACTGTACTTCCGCGACTACGCCAACTACTGGAGCGAGGGCCGTTGGCCAGGTAGCGCTGCCGCCGATCAGCGATGCCGGTGAAGGCGCCGAGCAACTGGCGGGCCTGACCTCGGCCAACTCGCCGGTGCTGGCGCTGCTGACCGAAGTGCGCGAGAACACCCGTTTCCCGGCCGCTGCCGATCCGGTTGACGAGGCGGGCGACGCGGCTGATGCGCTGGCCGGACAGAAAGGCAAACTGGGCAAGGTGGGCAAACTCGCCGCGGCGGCAGCGGACAAGGCCTCGGCCCTGAACGTGGCGAAGAACCTGCCGGACACCGCCAAGAAGTCCCTGCAACGTCGCTTTGAGCCGCTGCACAAATTGCTCGACGACAACAACGGCCCGGCCGCTGACCTGACCCCGGCCTTCACCGCGCTCAACGACCTGCAACTGCAACTGGCGGGCCTCGCCCGTTCCAGCACGCCGGAGCAGGCCGCGTTCGAGCTGGCCAAGACCCGCATGAGCGGCCAGCGTGATGCGCTGACCAACCTGCGCAATGCGTCGGGTCGTCTGCCGCGTCCGCTGAGCGTGTGGTTCAACGTGCTGGCCGAAGACTCGTGGCGCCTGGTGCTCAACGATGCCTACCAGTACCTGAACGGCCGTTATCAGAACGAGCTGTACAGCGTGTATGGCAAGACCATCAACAAGCGTTACCCGTTCAGTGCCTCGAGCACCAGCGATGTGGCGATCAGCGATTTCCGCGAGTTCTTCCGGGCTCAAGGCACCATCGACCGCTTCTTCGACAGCTACATGCGTCCGTTCGTCAGCGGTGATCCGGGCAACTACCGGATGCGCAGCGTCGACGGCCGCAGCCTGCCGGTGTCGAAGGTCTTCCTCGACCAGATGGCGGCTGCCCTGAACATTCGCCAGAGCTTCTTCTCGATCAACCCGGCCGAGCCGACCGTGCAGTTCAAGCTGGAGCCGTACACCCTCGATCCGGCGGTCAGCCGTTCCGAGTTCAAGTTCGGCGACAAGACCATGGAGTACCGCCACGGTCCGATCCTGCCCATGAGCTTCAAGTGGCCGACCGATGCTGAAGACGGTCGCACCAGTCTGGTCATGGACAAGATGGCCGGTCGCCCGATCGGCATCGAGAAGAACTCCGGCCCGTGGTCGCTGTTCCGTCTGTTCGACCTGATGCAGACCGAGTACCTGACCGGTCGCGACGTGCTGGTGCTCAAAGCCGACGTGGGTGGCCTGCGCGCCAACTACCTGCTGACCAGCCAGCGCACGCCGAACCCGTTCGACATGGGCGTGCTGCGTACCTTCCGTATGCCGGTGCAGCTCTGATGCTGGTGGCCAGTCCCTGGCGCAGCGCGGCGCGAACCGACCCGGGCAAGGTGCGGTCGCGCAACGAAGATGCCTTCCTCGACACCCCGCAGCATGGGCTGTGGGTGGTCGCGGACGGCATGGGCGGTCATCAGGGTGGCGACATCGCCAGCCAGTTGATCGTCGCCAGCCTGGCTGAACTGCCGCAACACGAAGACTTCGACGAACGCCTCAAAGCCATCCGCCAGTGCCTGCACTGGCTGAACCGGCGCCTGGGGCAGGAGTTGACCGTCACCGCCGGGCGCCACGACAGCATCATGGGCAGCACCGTCGTGGCGCTGCTGGTGGAAGGCAATCGTGCGGCCTGCATCTGGGCCGGCGACAGTCGTTGTTATATGTGGCGCGGGCAGCGGTTGTATCAGCTGTCGAAGGATCATTCGCTGCAGCAGCAACTGATCGACGAGCAGCAGATGAGCGTCGAACAGGCAGCGGCGCACCCGGCAGCCCAGGCCTTGACCCGGGCGGTCGGCGCGGCGGAACAGTTGACCCTGGATGTGCTGGAACTCGAGGTCTATCCCGGTGACGTGTTCCTGCTGTGCAGCGATGGTTTGTATCAAGGCCTGAGCAGCGATGCCCTCGGCAACGCTCTCAGCCTGGCGGCGCCACACGTGGCGCTGGAACGTCTGTTCGACGGTGCCCTGCGTGGCGCCGCCCGCGACAACCTGACGGCCGTGGTGATCCGCCAATGACTGAAATCGAATCCTCAGTCGACGACTTGCTGATGAGCGAAGAGCAGGCCAACAACCTGACCTACTTCGCCTTCGCCAAGCAACATAACGCCGAGCCCGCGCTGGCGCCGACCAAGGCCAGCGTCGGCGCACTGCCGGATGTTCTGGCAGGCCGCTACCACCTCGAGCGTCTGCTCGGGGCCGGTGGTATGGGGGCGGTTTACCGGGCCCGGGATCTGCTGCACGAACAGTTCGGCGATCCCGATCCTTACATTGCGCTGAAAGTCCTCAGCGAAGAATTTGCCGAGTCGCCGGACGCCAGTGCCTTGCTCTACAGCGAGTTCGCCCTGACCCGACGCCTGCGCCACGACAATGTGCTGCGACCGCACACGTTCGAAGTGGACACCGATTGCCAGCGGGCCTTCATCACCATGGAACTCATGCGTGGCCTGACCCTGGACAAACTGCTCTGCGAGCGGCCCGCTGGGCCTGCCGTGGAAAGAACTGCGCGACATCGCGCTGCCGCTGCTCGACGCGCTGGCCTACGCCCACCGTCGCGGCGTGCTGCACGGTGACATGAAACCGAGCAACGTCATGCTCAGCGAAGACGGCGTGCGCCTGTTTGACTTCGGTCTCGGGCAGGCCGAGGAGGGCATCCTGCCCGGCCTGCCGCACCTGAGCCGCGAGCGCTTCAACGCCTGGACCCCAGGCTACGCCGCCCCCGAACTGCTTGAGGGCCAACCGCTGTCGGCCAGCGCGGACGTGTACGGCGTGGCCTGCGTGATCTATGAACTGGCGGGCGGCAAACACCCGTTCCGCCGCTTGCCCTCGACCCAGGCCCGTGACGAACACCTGGATCGCGAACTGCAAGCCCCGGCAAATCTGCCAACACACTGCTGGCCCGCGCTGCGCACCGCGCTGGCCTTTGACGCGGCAGAGCGCACCATCACTGCCGACCAATTGCGTGACGCCTTGGGCGCCACTTCGTCCTGGCTGCAGCGTTTGCGACTGCGGGCGTAACGGATGACATTCGAACAGGGAGCACTTTATGTTCAACCCAGCTAACGAAACGCACTTCAGCCTGACCGTTGAAGACTACGTGGGCGACCTGCAAGTCCTGTCGTTCACCGGCACCGAAGGCATCAGCCAGCCGTTCCGTTTCGACCTGGAACTGGTCAGCGAAAACCCGGATCTGGACCTGGAAAAACTCCTGCACAAACAGGCCTTCCTCGCCCTCGATCCGCAGGGCTCCGGTATCCACGGCCAGATCTACCGCGTCGCCCAGGGCGATGCCGGCAAGCGCCTGACCCGCTACAAAGTGTCGTTGGTGCCGCAGTTGCAATACCTGCATCACCGCACCAACCAGCGCATCTACCAGCAGATGTCGGCGCCGAAAATCATCGCGCTGATCCTCGACGAGCACGGCATCAAGGGCAACGCTTACAGCTTCCAGCTCAGCCAGCCATGCCCGGATCGCGATTACTGTGTGCAGTACGACGAAACCGACCTGCACTTCGTCCAGCGTCTGTGCGAAGAAGAGGGGATTCACTACCACTTCCAGCACAGCAAGAAGGGCCATCTGCTGGTGTTCGGCGATGACCAGACCGTATTTCCGAACCTCGGCCAACCGACCGCGTATGTGCAGGGCAGCGGCATGGTCGCCGAAGAACCGGTGATCAAAGGCTTCAAGCTGCGCCTGGAAACCCGCACCAGCCGCACCACCCGCCGCGACTACGATTTCGAGAAACCGCGCCTGCAAATGGAGGCCGCGTACAAACCGGACGGCGCTCTCGATAGCAAAGACGCTGAACCGGATCTCGAAGACTACGACTACCCCGGTCGTTTCATCGACCGCGCCCGCGGCAAGTTCCTCAGCCAGCGCGCCCTCGAACGCCATCGCGCCGACTACCGCCAGGCCGAAGGTCGCGGTGACCAGACCAGACTCGTCAGCGGCCACTTCATGGAAATGTCCGACCACCCGCGCAGCGAGTGGAACGACCTGTGGCTGCTCACCGAAATCTTCCACGAAGGCAAACAGCCGCAAGTCCTCGAAGAGTCGGTGACCAGCGACACCACCGACAACAAGGGACGACTTCCACCAGGGCTATCGCAACACCTTCCTCGCCACCCCGTGGGACGTGTTCTACCGCCCCGCGCTGGAGCACCCGAAACCCCGCGTGCTCGGCAGCCAGACCGCCATGGTCACCGGCCCCAAAGGCGAAGAAATTCACTGCGACCAATACGGCCGCATCAAGGTGCAATTCCACTGGGATCGCGAAGGCCTGGCCGACGACAAAACCAGCTGCTGGCTGCGCGTCTCCAGCTCCTGGGCCGGCGACCGCTATGGCGCCATCTCCATCCCGCGCATCGGCATGGAAGTCCTCGTCACCTTCCTCGAAGGCGACCCCGACCAACCACTGGTGACCGGCTGCCTGTACCACAAGGAAAACCCGGTGCCGTACGCCCTGCCAGCGAACAAAACCCGCAGCGTCTTCAAAACCCTCAGCTCCCCGGGCGGCGGTGGCTACAACGAACTGCGCATCGAAGACAAAAAAGGCGCCGAACAAATCTTCATCCACGCACAGCGCGACTGGGATGAAAACGTTGAGCATGATCAGAAGATTCGGGTCGGGAATGAACGTCACGACACGGTGGTGAAGAACAGCTACACCGAGCTCAAGGCAGAAGAACACCGCACCACCATCAGCGACCGCAAGATCGAAGCGCGGATGGATGACCACCTGACCGTTGGTGAGAGCCAGCATGTGAAGCTGGGGACTGCGCAACTGACCAGTGCCGGGAAAGAGATTCACATCAAGGCTGGGGACAAGATTGTCATTGAGGCGGGGACTGAGCTGACGATTCTCGGCGGCGGCAGTTTCATCAAGCTCGATGGCGGTGGTGTGACGGTGGTTGGGCCGGTGGTGAAGATCAATGCTGGCGGTTCGGCGGGAAGTGGCACCGGGATCGGGATTAAGCCGCCGGTGCTGCCGGGGGCGGCGGATAAGGATAAGGCGGGAGTTTGATGGATCAGGCGATTGCGAATGCGGTGCCTCAGAAAGCTGACCCTCGACCAATGCGAATGATCAGGTTCTCTGGTTGACCGCCAACGGATCAAAAAGGATTAGGTAAAAGTACAAATGACAGAGCCAGTGAAAGTTAAAAAGTGGTCTTACCCGATAAAGATAGATGGTGCGGGTGGCACAGATCCACAGCGGTATTACGCTGCCTTGGCGAAGGCGCAGGATGGTTATTACCCACTTGGCAGCAATGGCTTGTGGCATGGCGGCGTGCATTTTGATGAGGCTTCCGGATTAGTCTCTGCACAGAGCGAGGTACGCTGTATCGCTGATGGGCAAGTAGTTGCCTATCGTATCGATGACACCTATCCGGCCACGGTATATACGGATCGCACTGCTTTTGCTTCGACAGGCTTCGTGCTGGTAAAGCATCTCTTGGAGGTGCCCGCTCCTCCTACACCTTCAGCCGACTCGGGCGCCGCTCAGGCTGCGGGCCCGATATTGACGTTTTATAGTCTCTATATGCATCTGTTGGACATGGAAGGCTACAGAACGAAAACACCCATGTTGGAACGGCCTTCGTACTGGGTTAATGGTGGCTATCAGGTAAAAGCGAGTGTGAGTGATCCCGTCGAGGGTTTGAACGTACGCGCCGATCTCCCAGGGACAGCGGGCTACACCAATATTCTGACTACATTGCCCCGTGGCACCACGGTTACAACGGGAGTCGCGAGTACAGATGGAAAATGGCTAAAAGTTGTCAGTGTGGCGCCAGAGGCTGACCAATCCGCAGCTATAGGCGGGTGGATATTCAAAGCCCAAATGAACAGTAAAGGCGTAAATGAGTACCTGATTGGCGAGCTAGCGAAAAATATTCCTGCTAATCAAGCCAAGGGTTTGAGAGTGCGTAGGACCGGTTCGACTACCGGTGAGGTTATGTCGATACTGCCCGCTGGCACTCAAATTGAGATTAGCCAAGAGGGAGCAGTTGGAAACTATCGGAAACTCGTAAAGGGTCGTGGGTGGAGCACCGATCCCCGCACTTGCCGCTGATGAGAACGGAAATGTTGGCGGTTATGTTTGGTTTCCTTCACTTGAGACCAAGACCGAACCCAAAGATCTGGGAAAGGTTGTTCTGCTCGATAATCCAGTAGCTATTAAGGCTGGAGCGTTGGTGGGTTTTGCCGGCCATTATCAGGAACACGATGAGGGAGCGGCTCGTAACTTGGTCCATGTAGAGGTTTTTACATGCGAAGATATTGAGAACTTTGTTTCTCTTAGTCGAGATAAATCCGCTGCCTTGCCTGCGGATCAAAAAAGCCTTTTAAAAATTTATAAAGGTACGAAGTTAATTACCCATCGCCCAGATATCAACGCGACTAACCCACCACAAGTTAGCGATGCCGGTGTAGTAATTGGATATGATTTGATTATTCCACTTGGCGTGCTAGAGGCGTTGCGGCTACAAAAAAAATCAAGCAGTCGGTAACAACTCCTGGGGTGGGTTCAAGTCCTGCTCCGTCAAACACTACTCGTTGGTGGCATCTTGAGGGGGTTCTGGGCGATGCGCATGGGAATCCGATTAATGGATGGCTCGGCGAGAAAGATCTGATTACCACCCGCCACAATCCATGGGACTGGGAGGGATTCCAATTCATCGAAGAAAACGGTAGTAACGCTGAACATCTATCCTCATATCTACATGACCGTGATCTTCTTACCGAAGAAGAGAAGGCTACTTTTGTCCCGATGGCCAGTAAGTCGACTAAAGGGCCGGTAAAGGAAGGTTTGTACGACATTATTGATACAGACAAGAATGATAAGCTGACAACTACGGAAATACAGGTGGCACTTGCAAAACCTTGGTTTGCGCAATCCATATCGCAGCTTGTTACTAAGTATGAAAGTGAGTGGTTCTATGATGCGGCCAAATGGGATGCATTGGATGGATTAATGGGGCATTCAGAAGATGTACCTAATTTAAATTGGGTCGCGCAAAAGAAACGAATCAAGGAGATGTCGTGGTGGAAAGAAGTTGCTACGAAGGAGGCATTGAGCCCAGACGGTAAAGTTTGGCATATGCATCCCGTTGGGGTGGTAGGAAACTTTAACAACAAAAAACAGTGTAACTGTAACGTTGTTGTCAAGGTTACCCGCTGGGGCTCTCATTACGGACCTGTAGTGTGGGGAGAGGTAAAACTAGGGGATGTACCTCAGTGGGCTGATTTTGAAGCAGCTGGTAAAGTTACGGCTTTTGAAAAGAAAGTTATTGCCGTTATGTGTGAAAATGAGGGGAAGATCAATACAGTTCAGTCTTATGATAGTGAACTAATTTCTGCAGGTGCGATGCAGAAAACTGTGAACCCTCAGGGTGCAGGTGAATTTCCAATTCAGGTGAAATCCTTTAAAGAACAGTATCCTGATGAATTTGCTGAGCTTTTTGAGAATCAAGGATGGTATCTGGATTTGAGCTCTGATAAACCGAAGATGTATTACAAGGATCCTGAATTTGCCAATGGCGAAAAGCTTGAGCGTGCTGAATTAAAAAGCAAATTGAGAGTCGGATGCGGAGAGTCAACATTTGGAAATGTTATTCAATGTAAGCCCGTCTCTGCATTGGCTTGTGCAGTGGGGTCTCCTTCCTTTGTAGAACTTCAGATTTCAGATTTTATAAAGCGTTTGAAAGAGCTGCAGTCAAAAAAACCAAACTCTTACGACTTTACAGTTGGCCAATTGTTTTTATCGACTCTCGGACAGGCTACGGTTCTGGATGAACACGTTAACCGCCCTGGTAACGTAGCGGAGAATCTTAAGAACGCTTTAGATAGATTTTTCTTAGAAAACCCCACTGTCAGTAAGAATGTAAGTACATGGGGGAGTAATCACGCTAATTATGAGCGGAAAATCACTGATATTTACGGCCCGGGTCGTACCGGGATGACAACTCCTAATGTTAGATATACGAAGCTAAAGGCGGCGGTAAATGTTTAATAGATATTCTCTCTTGATTTTATTTTCGGCTTCGCTTGCTGGGGTAAGCTATGCTGATGCACAGCCGTTAAAAATTGTCGGCTATAATGAAAGTGCTTTAATTTTTGATAAGTATAATGAGGATTTTGGAGGGTGGGGTGATGTTCAATATCGAAGCGAGAAATATGGATTTAGTTTGTATTCGTTACCGAAAAAGCTAGAAGGTTTCGAGGAGGGGGTTGTAGCAAGTTCAGATATAAACCGTTTGTCAGCTGATAAGAAGTATGTGGTAGTTCAGCGAACTAATGCAGCGGAAATGGTTGATGGGGACGGAAATGAAATTGTCTCTTCGCAGGCATATTGCGATATGGTTTCGCTGGAAACTGGGTGTGTAGAAAATATTGGCGCGGTACAACAGTGCGATGGTCAGTGGGTAGGTAATAAATGGAAGAGTTCTCAGGGAGAGTTTTTTGAGTTTTCAAAAGGGGGTGTTCCTCCGAGAAAACTAATTTCTGAAACGATTGGCTTGACTGAAAAAGACTCGCGGGCGAATACGCTTAAGGACTCTTTTTTTATGGGGGTTCCCTCTTATTTTGCGTGCTATCCTCCTGGAAAAAACATATCTGAGTATAATGATATTGCATTCTATCTTGCTCAGGGTGGTGAGCATCTTTTAGCGATGCAGATTTATAATTATTTGTTACCGATTGCTGAAGATAGGATTCCATTGAAGTTGAATGCTGCCGACTCCTTTGGGCTCTAGGTAGGCGTGAAGATGCTAGGAGTTATTATGCCAAGTATCGTGACGCAATGATAAAAAAAGGTTTGGTAAATAAGATTCCTGAGAGAGTTTTTGAGCGTTTGAATTAGTTGTTGTGCCATTATTTGTTTGGGCATTTTAAGGGTGATGTGATTCGTCTGCGTTTTAGTGGTGCGAAAGGAGGCGGATTGAATTGTTTTGCTCTGTGTTAGTAAGTGTGGCAGGGTCTTAAATAAATCTGCCCACTTTTTTATAACAATACTACATCGGCTGCTTGAGAAATAGTACGTGGTTAACGAGTTCCAATAAATATGAAAAAGTCATATTTTTGTTTTTTGGCGTTATTTCCTTTCACCGCCCACAGTGCAGTCACCAGCGAATCACTCTGCTTCGAACTATCCGAAAACAGTCCGGTGAAGTTCGAATTCCGTACCTTTTACGACGCCTCCAGCAAATGGTCAGGCGGCTTCGTAAAGTACGCCAAGTCCAGCGAGCCAATTTCCATTGTGTTGACGGATACCCAGAACGAAATGCTCGGCGCCGATGCCCCTTGGCAGAGCACCAGAAGCTGGTCTGAAGTCACCAGCGGCAAGGTCTCAGGGACCTACGAACTCGTGACTCAAGGAACGCAGTTCGTCTCGATGACGTACACGAAGAAGTCCAACGGCAAGGTTTACTATTTTGGAAATAACACCAGCGTCGATTCCTCTTTGGAGTCCGGATGCAAGTGGGAGTAGGGCGAGTACATGAGATCAAAAACTCTAACAGCATCATTGCTCGGCCTGATGTGGACGATGCCGGTGTTAGCCGAAACCACTACGTTCAGCCCAACCAAAGGCGTCGAAGCAACACTGGTTCTCGAAGGTTCCACGCTGAGCGTAGCGGTTAAAGGCGAAACGCATAACGAGTCGCGGACAATCGATTTCCAAGCTGAAAACGAACTCCATGTGCAGTTCGATGATTTCAATTTCGACGGCGCCAAGGATTTCGCGATCTGGCAACTCGATGACGGCATGGGCACTTACCACTATTACCGGGTGTTCATTTACCAAGCCAAAACCGGCACCTTCCAAGAGTTGCAGCCAGACTGCGGCGATGGTTTCGTTAATTTGCGCGTCGACAAAAAGCGTAAAGCGTTGCTCAGCACCTATTGGGAAATGAACATACCCAAGCAATGCGTCACCCGGTTCGCCAAACGCAAAGCCTGAATGACTCAAGGAAGAACACAGTGAAACGTTTTGTTTTTACCCTGCTGGCCGTGCTGCTGCCTGTTTCAGCGGTGTACGCGCAGGATGACTGCAGCCATGTCACCTCAAGCGTGGAAATGGTGCCCTGCTCGGAGGCGGCGAAGAAGGCTGCCGATGCGCAGTTGAATCTCAGCTACAAGCAGTTGATGGCGCGGCTTGAGTCTGATTATCGAGCGGATCCGGCATTGGGCGCGGAGTACGCGGCGAAGGTCAAAGAGTCGCAACGTGCATGGCTGAAATTGCGCGATGCGAACTGCCCTTTGGAAGCATTCGAGATCGAGACGGGGATGCCGGCGCATGTGTTCGCGGTCAACTTGTGCATCGCCAGAATGAGTCGCGAGCGCTCGGCTTATCTGGACAAGATCGTCCCTGCTCTTGCATCCGACAAGAGCACTTCGACGGCACCGGCCAGTGGCGCTTGTCCTTCCGAGGAATTCCCTGCTTTCCTGACAGCGTTTTCCGCCAGCAGTGAATCACAGCGTCGTCTCACTGCGATGACGGTCAAGTCGCTTGTGTTGAAGCCGGTTGCAGGCAAGGACCGTAGTACCTTTGAGCCTTCGACCTCGGGCGTCAGCGGAGCTTCCTTCACCTACCCGCTGATGGCTGCCATCACACCCGGCAAGACACCCGGAGTCGAGATTGAAGAGGTCGATGACAGTCACGTCAACGTGGTCGATAAGCGGGCGGGCAACAGCAATGTAAAAATCTTCAACTTCTCTCGTCAGGCGTGCTGGGTGCTTGAGGGCGTTGAAGACTGGTCGATCAGCGAGAAGGATCTTGTCGCAACACGTAACCCTGCAATGAGCCGTGCCGAGAACTTCTGTGATCAACGTGCCGAGGCTTTGGGAGGGCTGGGTTCGCTTGAGCAATACCGTCTGACTGCGGAATTGTTAGAAGTGTCCCTGGAAAATTATGTCTGTGCGGCAGAATCGGGTGACCCACAGGCGAGTCTCTCAGCGGCAAGCTTGAGCCTTTCGCAGATGGCGTCTCAGTTGGAAACCGCCAAAGTCGAGGCATTGTTCAAAGCGGCCTCGAAAATACCGAGTGGTGCGTTGGGCTACGCCACGTTTCTTTGTTCAGGAAACTCCACCAACTATAACGGTCCTTGCCTTCATCCCAAGCAGGCAGAAGAGCAGGTCATTCGGGCGATTACCATGGGCTCAAAGGAAGCGATGTTTTATCTGGCATCTACCCTTGAGGGGGGCGAGTTGGGAACGAAAGATATGTCCCGGGCGTTAGCCTGTTATCAAATGGCGGCTGACAAAGGTTATCGGTCGGGCGTCGACAGTGTGGCGCGATTGAAGTCGCAAGTTCCAGAGCCGATCAAGGCGAGCCATTGCATTTGAAACTCGGAGCGCGGATGTGTCGCGATTCTTTGCCGTTAAATTCCAAGTGAGTGGAACTGTGCCTGACTTGTCGATACCGGGTTTCGTGAGGCCTCGATTTCTGCGGGTATTGCTGATCAGCGTTGCTGCGTTCGCGCAGGCCAATCATGCCGCCGCAAGTGTTGTCTCGGTGGGCAATGCGTCGGGTCAGTCGCAGATCGCGCAAGGCCCAGCCGAAGCTGCGGTCGACATGACACCTTGCCGGTTCTCAATGACGCTCTCGAAAGATCAATGGTTGCAGTTCAATACGCCTGATCTGGTATTCATTGCGGCCAAACAACTGCCTGAAACCACTAACGCCCCGCGTTTATCGCAGGCTCAGACCTCGACTGGTTATGAGTGGAATTTCGAAAAGCCCGCAAAGCTGAGCCAGCCCTGGTTCGGTGTCATGTGTGAAAGTGCCAACAACCTTTCCGCGCTCACCACTCAGAAGCCGCCGCTTGATGACGCGATTGAGTTGCAACTAGTGCGAGAAAGTAACGACCTTAAATGCCCGGCGACCCTGACCGATCATGGTTGGGAGCCGACGTCGCTGGCGGGGCCAAAAAACAGATACACCTTTGAGGCATTAGGTGGGGAGAGGTCCTCGGGGTTCATCTTCGGTTTCCATGACAAGTCACGACGTCACATCACCCGCGTCGCGTTCTGCTTGCTGCGCGGCGAAAGCGTGTTGATAGGCTCTGCGGAATCAGGCTCGGCCACCCCGTTGGCGATCAGCGCCGAAGGATTTGAACAAATCAAAACAGCGGTTCGCAGCATGGCTTTTGAGTAAGCCTGCGATGACCAAACGGAGTTACAGCGTGAAAGGATGTTCAGTTCTACTCGGTGGCTTCCTGGCCATTGTCACGTCCGTGGCTTTCGCCGCTGACCCAGCCTTCAAGGATTACACCGTCACCCCAGTGTTCACTGGCATTAATCACGAACCGGTGCCGCAAAAACACAGCAACCCGATGATGGATATGGATCGTGCACAGGCACTCAAAGGCAAGGTCAACTTTGCCGGGCACTACATCCTGTACCGAGTCGGTTGTGGTGGCAGTGCCATTTGCGGCGAAGTGCTGGATGCGCGCACGGGGGAGGTTGTCGGCGGACTGCCGAATGCATACGACGGCAATACCTTCAGCCTGTCGAACAAGCCCGATAGTCGTTTGCTCATTGTTTCCGGCATTGCGGCCGATACCGAAGAGGATGCGAAGGGTAATGAGCTGGAAAGCCGCTACAGAACCCGCTACTTCGAGTTTGTGAATAACGAGTTCCGGCTGCTGACGTTCAAGGATTTGTGATCGCCGCTGTTTGATTAAGGATGATTGGATGAACCATTTTCTCGCGGGCAGCCTTTCGCTGCTGCTCTCGCTTCCAGCTTTCGCCGCTCCCAAGGATGCCTACACCCAGCGCGATGTCATGCAATGTGGCGGCGTTGAAGTGGTGATGGTGTCGTCCTGCCGATCGGTGACGGTGGATGCCGCAGAAACCCACCTCATCCCGGTTTGCTCCGATCAGACGATCAACATTGGCGGCAAAGTGTTGCGGCGCAACATCGACAAGGTTTCACAGCTTACGTCTGACGGTAAGAAAGCGAAGATGCTGAGTAACGTGGTTGTGGCGATGGATTGTGTGAAAGGCACCATGGGCAGTCTTGTTTCAATAGGCGGCTATGGCGGTTGCGGTGCCTGTCCTGAATGGCGCGGGTATTACTCGACAGCGGGACGATTGGAGCAATACAGCTTCGATAATACCCAGCGCTCATTTGGTTCGAAGGGTTCCTGGGAAGAGCTGATCAAGGCTTATGGCGTGACGAAGAGGCAGTTGCAGTCGGAAAGCCCGTCAGTGAAAAGGATCGACTATGGGCAGCCTTAAGTGGTTGATGATTGTCATGAGCCTGTTTGCTTCAGCCAATGCCTTGGCGGAGAACATACAGATCGTCGGGGTTGGCGGGCACATGTTGACGCTGAAGGATAAGAAATGGAGCAGGCCTGCTCCGGAGTCAGCGGTCGCCTCGTTTACCGCGAATGGCAAGACTTTTCCCCTCTATATTTCCGATGTTGGTACCGAAACGCATGACAGTTGGCTAAGTCCTGACAAGAAAACAGTGCTGCTTCTTCAAACTCTGTATGGCGTTGTCATTGGTCAAGAGGGTGAAGAGATTCCGACGGAGGAGACGGGTTGCGGTGTCATTTCGATGGAGACCGGTTGCGTACTAAGTGAGCACGTAGCCAGGTTTTGCGACGGCAAGTGGGAGGGCAATCGATGGACCTCCGGTGAGGGGGAGGTTCTTGACCTTGCCTTGACGACACCGTCTCCAAAGGATTTGTTGAATCGAGTCTCAAGTATTGAGATACCGCAATCTCGCGTGGAAGAGCTCGAATTCAATCTTCGCACTATAAGTCCAGACGCCTATATGGCTTGTCACCCACCGGCACGTAATGTTCAAGCTCTCAACGACCTGGCCTTCTACTTGGCCGAGGGCGGTAACGATGAACTTGCATTGAAGTTCTATCGCGGCGTTGAGGCCGTCGGTAAACGCACAGTGCTGATGTTGAACATCGCCGACTCACTCTGGCGCCTTGATCGCAAAGACGAAGCGCAGCGTTATTACAGCCAGTACCGCGACGCGATGAGCGTGGACGGCAAGGCGCAGAAAATACCTCAACGTGCAGTTGAGCGATCCGTTATTCAGGGAATGAAAAATTGAATATGTTTGTGCGCTTTATTGCGTTGTCCTTAGGACTGCTGTCCGCTTCAATTGCGCTCGCTGAGGACACCTGCAAAGTCATCACGGTGAGCTGGCAATACGACGAGTGCGTGGAAGCTGAGCGGAAAGATGCCGACGCGAAACTCAATGCCAGCTACAAGAAATTGTTAGCTCGGTTCGAGTCTGGGTGGGAGTCTGAGCCTGAGGAGGGGAAGGCTTTCATGGTCATCGCTAGAGACTCGCAACGGGCCTGGATTAAGTTGCGCGACGCCACGTGCCCCCTTGAAACCACGGCTGCACAATTCGGGTCGGCGGCGCATACCATGGTTATCAACAAATGCGTCACCAGAATGAGTCTGGAGCGCGCCGTCTATCTTGACGCTATCGCACCTGATGGCCCGAGTGAGGTGGTCGATGTCGTTAACGTTTCGAAAGCTGCTTCTCAGCGTTTCGGCGATGTTGTGGTTCGCTATATCACTACGTTTGGCAACCCATGCCTGAACGTTCAAATTGTTGCACCAGATGGTAACTGGAAGGTGCTTTCCTCTACGCGGTTTTGCAGCTTTGACGGCAAACCGTTTTGGTCGGGTTATTCCTCTGCGGGGTTTGAGGATCATGTGTTCGCGGAAGATGGTTTGCATGTGACGCTTAGCCTGACAGAGCTTCGTTCTACTGAAGCCAAGCGTCTCGCCTGTGTAATTCCGATTCAAAACGAGCAAATCAAAGAGCTGAAATGCGGCGCACCTGAGTCATCGTGAAACCATCAGCGTAAATATTTAGAAGATTGATCAGCAGGGAAGTGATCGGAATTGAACAGGCTCTTAAGTTGTTTTGGTGTGCTCGGGCTTATCGTCGGCTTGTCGACTCAGCCGGCATCGGCAAGCGACCCACAAACCATCGGAGAACTGCATCCCCCGGTGGTTGCTTCGTTGGGTGATCAAAAGATCACGGTGTTCTTTTTGAAGAACAACCTCAAGGATCAAGTCAGGGACGTGCACGTGCCTGATGCCGAGATTTTCTACGCGCCCATGAATGCGGTGAAACCTTCGCTGAATTATGTGTGGAAGGTTGAAGGCGAACAAATTGCCTCGGTGTTCTTCTTCGAGCGCAAATTCCCTGAGCGAGCGGGGAAGTCCATGTTTGTCCTGACAAAACACAAAGTTCTGCACGAGCATTTCGAAGGAGATTCCTATTCGGTGCTGGAATTGCCGCTCTTCAAGGACGGTGACCACTTGGCTTTGCAGTTCTTTCGGGGTGACCTGCCAGATCCTGAGTTACAGAACTGCCTTGACGGTATCAATCGGGAAGATGGCGTAGAAGTCGAGTGTGCTTACAAGGATGCGGCGAGCATCAAGAAGTACTTGGCGGATCTGGATGGAAGGATGATTTCGGATTCGAAACTGGATCAGGGTAACCGTCAGAAGCCACTCAAAACCGAGGGTGACAAGGCGAGTGTCGCTTGCCCCTCACCCAACTTTTCAACGTTCCTCTCAGACTTCTCTGAACGCGCAGACGTGCAGAAAGCCTTCGTCCAGCAACCGCTGAAAATGGTCACGACTGTGGCCGGTGACCCCGAGCCCGAGATGCAAAAAAGCAGCCTCAGCGGCGATCAGCTCAAGTTCCCGATCATCCCGGATGTAGCGAAGCGAGAAGCTCAGGGCCTGACGTTGACCATCAAGGAAGAGCAGGGTGATCACGCCGTCGCCATCTTGCAGAAACCGGATACCGACTATGTCTTCGAGTATCGGTTTGTTCGTGGGCAATGCTGGCAGCTTGAAGAAGTCATGGATTACTCGCTTTGAAACAGGTGGCAAGTTGAAAAGATTGGGTTTGATCGCGTTATTGCTGTGTTCTTTCTCTGCCGTGGCGGGGCCGATGTTCCCGTCACTCACGTCGTGCAGGGACGTTGGCAGCGACTGCGCGCTGGCGCTGAAGGACAATTTTCTGGTGGACGCACATTCCGGGCAGCGCCTATCCGAGACGGCGGAGCCGGCAGGGGCGATGAGTGACTTCTGGCTGTATCGAGATGGCGAGCGCTACATCCTTCAGGAAGAAAACTACTCCCAGGCGAAGTCGCGTCGTTGGCTGGTTTTCACCTACGACAGCGGCAAGGTGGTGCTCCACGGCGCTTATGTTTTCTCGATCGACATTGATATGAACACCGGACCCTACTGGCATGGCTATGACTGCCGAGGTGATGCCAAGCCGTTCGCCGTGCCCACGAAAGATTCGTTCAGTGAGGTCGCTTTGGAGGCGTTGTGCGGGGAGGCCGAAGGCTGGGTCGTCTCGGGCGGAGATACCAAGGTGCCGGTGTCGGCCAAAGGGCTGGCCGTCAGTGTCCCCGTTTATTACGCCCGCAGCCGTGAGGGTTCAGCGACGTACCTGTTCACTGAAAGCGATGTTCCGGATCTTTCGAAGCTGGTTTGCCTGTCCAACTGTGCCGATGCCGCCAAAAAGCCGGAGCGCGTTTCGCTGGAGACGGCACCATTGAAGGGCGGGCAGGATGGAACGTTGTGCTCGGATGATGAAGACATCTACTTCAGTTGCCCGTTGCGGGGCGGGAAGACGGTTTCTGTTTGTGCGACGGGTAACAGCAAGCCCACGGCCGGTTCTGTTCAGTACCGCTACGGTGCGCCGGGGAACATCGAGATGGTCTACCCGAAGAATGCTATGCCACCCAAGGGAAAATTTTTTGTTGTAGATGCGTCGGAAGGCAGCGTGAACCTGAACATCATCAAGTTCAAAAGCGGTGCGTATACCTACCTCGTTAGTCAGGCCTTCGTGAGTTTTCTGACGGTGCTCAAGGAGGACAAAGTTGTATTCAGGCAGCGATGCGACTCAGGAAGTTATTCCTTCATAAACCGGGCGGCGCTTCTTGGGTTGGAGTCGCGACCAAAAAGCGAAGAGGACTTTCGCTAGTTGCTGTTGCCGAGGCTCAGGAAAGGGGACTCAACGTCCCCTTTCTTCCGCCCGCGATTCAGCTACGGCTTGGCCTGATACTCCCGAAACTCAATGTGATCGAGCGTGCCTTCCACCATCAATCGAACGCCGTCCGCCATTCTGCTCAGGCCCAGCGCCATCGAGCGGCGGGGGCCGTCGAGGTCGTCGGCCAAGTTGGCGGCGATGGCGCTGATGGACAGGAGGTCTTCGGAGGCGTTGGCCATGAGGGCTTCGGCGTCGGTGTCGGGGCAGAGGGCGAACAGGCCGCCAAGGCGTTTTGGGCGTGGGGTGGTGGGTTTGAAGTGGTGGTCGAGGGCGCGTTCGGCGGCTTCATGGAGTTTCTTCGAGTCTGGGAATTCGTAGGGGGAAACTTCTTCGTCAGTGAGGGTTGGATCGATCATCGGTGTAAATCCTTTGGAGTTGGAAAGATTTGCCCCGGTTTTCGGACTTGCACATCCGGTCACCGATTTTGCGGCGACACACAGAGGCTATCGACGATAGCCCAGCCTGCCTAGTTCATGGACAGCACCGCAGTTTGAAGGACATTTCCCAAGGATTTGCGGGGTAGAGGAACAAGAAACCATTGCTGTCGGCAGCTCCTACAGGAATGTGTTTCTTCAGGTGTAGGACGGGGGGATGGTGTGAAGCGGAGCGTCACGGGAGGCATCCCCACGCGGAACGTGGGAACGATCAGTCTCAAAGATTGGGAAGCGTGACTTGGCAGTCATCATGCGAGAAAAGACCTACATCGTCTTCTATCAATCCAAGATAGTGGCGAATCCATCCGAATCCCTTACACTCCCCAAGCCGTTCATTTTCCTTTTGAGGCTGTGCGCATGAAATTTCGTTTTCTTCTGTGGATGCTGGGTCTGTTAATGGGTAAGGCCAGTCGGACAAATCCTGCGTTCCAGCAGCAGTTGGGTGACAAGGATCTGGTGTTTCAGCTGCAGACTCTGGACGGGAAAGTGGTGCGGCATTTCGTGGTGAAGGACCAGCGCATTACCAGCAAGTCTGGCGAGGTGGCGGAGCCGGCGTTTGCGATTGCGTTCAAGGACGCGGCGTTCGGGTTTGCCACGATGCAGGCGAAGAACAAGCAGTTGGCATTCATGCAGGGGATTCAGGACAAGTCGATCCAGCTCAAGGGGAATCCGGCGCTGGTGATGTGGTTTCAGGGGTTGATGAAGTATTTGAAGCCAAAGAAACAGGCATCGTCTGCTACCAGATAAGCGAGCTATTGTTCGGCCGAAAAAGTCATGAACATGGCCTTCAAGGCCATTCAAACTGTCAGATCTGACAGGCGTCAATCAATGCGTCGGCGTGCTCCACTGTGGATGGCTTTATTGGAAGCTTATTTCATCCCTAATGGAGAGCCGTCATGAATCAAACACAAATCCCCCTTGATCCTGAATTCGGAGCGAGGGGAGTCGTTTCACTACCATTCCCTGGTGTTTTGGGCAGCGTGCCCGTAGCAATACGGGAGCTGAAAGACGAAAAACTAATCGTCGTTCTGAGTACGACTGAGTCACAGAACTCACCGAGTAAAGTGGTGAGACTTAACGAAGATGGTTCACTTGATTCTACGTTTGGTGATGGCGGTGTAGCTCCAATTAAGACCCCTTCCGAAGTTTTCCTTTTTCCAAGATTTTTGCACCTTGCGGGCGACGGTAAATTCCTGATCGTCGGGACAGCCTACTCCAATGAGCAAGTCGAGTTGGCCGTTGTGCGTCAGTTTGAGAATGGCGACATGGATCCTTCTTTTGGCACCGCTGGTCTGAAGCTCATAAACGTCGCAAGCCTTATCGGTGCCAAAGCGAATGTGCAGGTAATGACCGGTCGCCACAATGATAAAAAAAGTGATGGTTACGTTGGACTAGAAGGTGGCGTTAATTACGCCGTGCAGGCAGACGGCAAGATTTTATTGTGCTGTACGGTTTCTTACGTATTTGATGAAGATCAGCAGGGTATGGTCATCCGACTCAATCCGGATGGATCGCTAGATGTCTCCTTCAATGGCATTGGTTTTGTGCTGATCGACTTGCCGAGCATTAAGCGTCGCTGGAACTATGCTCTAGCGGTTGTCGCGCACGAGAACGGTAGCATAGTGGTCTGTGGCAATTTTGTTCGACACGATTCAGATGAAGCACCCGAAGCCTACTTTGTCTGTTATGACCCGAACGGTCACATAAACCCTCAATTCGGCAACAATAATAGCGGACTGGTGGTGATTACCCGACCTGGTTACTGGCTTAGCCTGGCTTCGATGGCATTGATGCCTGGTACGAATGGCCTCAGCTCCATCATCGCATTAGGATCGGCGAGCAATGACGGGATGATAGTCATGTTGACCCCCACAGGGAGTTTCAACCTCGTCTTCAACAAGGGACAGCCCTTGTATACCCGTCTTCTGAAGGACGGGGAGAAATGGCTTCGGAGAGGGATACAAAGGGATTCCCGAGGCATCCCTGTCGCCCTCATTCTCAGTGGGCGAGGTAGTGGTGATTGGGTGGGTGAGCATACTTCGCTGTTAACGGCGAAGTATGCGTTCGGCGGTACTTTGAAAGAGTTCACCGAGTTCAATGACCCGAGCGGTATGGATTATTTCCGGGATTGCATCGTATTGGCGAACAACAAGATCGTCGTAAGCGGTTTTGTGAGCGGGTCTTTTTCGATGTCGGGGAATGTACTGCGTTACCTCGGCTGAAAGTCATGCTGAGATAAATGATGATGCGCAATCAATGCGGTTGCGCCTTTTGAGTTGACTGCATCGCGGGCACGCCACACTTCTTGGGAGTGGGCTTGCCCGCGATGCTTTTAGACCTGGCTGAACTGCGAAGCCAGTTCGCGCAGCAGCACTTCCGCCTCAAGCACTTTGCTGACAACGTCATTGGCCTTGTCGCGAGTCAAACCAACACGCTCCAGCAGCGCATCCGGAATGTCCTCATCCGGGCCGGAGCCGATTCCGCGACTGCGCAGCAGGCGCACGGCCAGGCAGACGAGGTTCGGGTATTCGGCGTAGGCGCCGTCGTAGTTCGGGTCGTGCTGGAAGCGCAGGGCGGTGGCCAGTTCGTCGGGCATGTCCCAGTAGCGCATCAGCCAGGAGCCGATCTGTTCGCGGCTGATACCCAGCAGGTGTTGCTCGACATAGCTGTGGCACAGGTGCGGGTTGACCTCCAGGTGGCGGCAGATCAGCGAGAAGTGCGGCGGGAACACGTGGGCCAGCAGCAGGTAGCCGAAGTTGTGCAGCAGGCCAGCGAGGTAGGTCAGGCCGGATTCCGGGCGCTGGGCACGCGGCATTGCGCGGGTCAGACCTTCGATGACGGCGGCGGTGTAGATAGACTGCTGCCAGTACGGCGTGGTGTGTTGCGGGTGGTCTTTGGGCAGGCTCAGGGTCTTGCCGAGGGCCAGGCCCAGCGCCAGGTTGATCACCAGATCGAAGCCCAGCACGCGGACGATCGCGTCTTCCACCGAACGGATCTTGCCCGGCGAGGCGTAGTATGGCGACGCCGCCCAGCTCACCACTTGCGCGGCCAGCGCCGGGTCGGTTTCGACCACGCCGGTGATGTCGTCGATGGTGGCGTTCGGGTCGACGCGCAGCTTGATGATTTTTTGTGCGGTTTCGGCCAGCGGCGGAATTTCGATGGTCGCTTCCAGACGCTGCTGGATGCGTCTCGCGGTGAACGCCTGAACGGCCTGGGTGATTTCCTCGCGGTCATCGTCCGGGCGGTCGAGGTTCGGGCGGATGCTGCTCAGGGCTTCGCCGAAGTTGGCGGCGCTGGCCTTGGTCAGCATGGTCTTGAAGTCTTCGCTGGCGATTTCCAGCAGCAGGCCCGGCTCGCCGGAGTTGATCAGCAACTTAGGCTCGCGCAGCAGGCCTTCTTCGTAGAGGCACGGCGAGCTGGTCAGCGCCGGCAATCCCGGCAGCAGGCTCAGGCTGTGTTTGCCGAGCATCTTTTCCAGGCGCTCGGTGGACACGGCGGTCAGGCGACGGCCCGTCAGCTCGGCGAGGCGGTTGAGATCCAGCAACTGGCTCTGTGGAAACAGCACCATCAGCGCACCGACCGCGTCGTCCAGCAACACCGCCTGCACTTTGCGCGAGGCGTTGAGGCCGTGGTGGTCGAGCACTTCTTCGTAGGCGACGCCCAGCTTGTTGAGCAGCAGCCGAATAACAGACGGAGCGTGCGGTGATTCGGGGGCGAGAGCAGCTTCGGTCATGGTCTGTATCCGTTTTTGAAACAATTGCAGGAGTATAACCAGCTTGGTTGGAACGAGCTGTCAGAAACTGCGACGGTGCTCACACTTGGCCGTATTGCTGCCCGTGTCGCAGCCAGCGGTCGAGCAACGGGCTGACGTGCGCAGGCCAGCGTTCGAGCAAGGCCTGGGCGGCATCGCGTACGGCAGGCAGCAGATCGGCGTCGCGCATCAGGTCGGCGACCTTGAATTGCAGCAGACCGGTCTGGCGGGTGCCGAGCATCTCGCCGGGGCCGCGCAGTTCGAGGTCTTTTTCGGCGATGACGAAACCGTCGTTGGTCTCGCGCATGATGCCCAGACGCTGGCGGCCGATCTGTGACAGCGGCGGATGGTAGAGCAGCACGCAATGGCTGACCGCGCTGCCCCGACCGACCCGACCGCGCAGTTGGTGCAACTGCGCGAGGCCGAGGCGCTCGGGGTTTTCGATGATCATCAGGCTGGCGTTGGGTACGTCCACGCCGACTTCGATCACGGTGGTGGCGACCAGCAGTTGCAGGTTGCCTGCCTTGAATTCGGCCATGACGGCGGCTTTCTCGGCAGGCTTCATGCGGCCGTGGATCAGCCCGACCTTCAGCTCGCCGAGGGCGGCGGTCAGGTCTTCGAAGGTGGTTTCGGCGGCCTGACAGGTCAGCTCTTCGGACTCTTCAATCAGCGTGCACACCCAATAGGCCTGACGGCCCTCGGCGCAGGCGCTGCGCACCCGCTCGATGACTTCGACGCGGCGGGTGTCGGTGACCAGCACGGTGTTGACCGGAGTTCGGCCGGGCGGCAGTTCGTCGAGGATCGAGGTGTCGAGGTCGGCGTAGGCGCTCATCGCCAGCGTCCGCGGAATCGGCGTGGCGGTCATGATCAATTGATGCGGACACATGCGCCCGCCGACGCCTTTCTGCCGCAGCGCCAGACGTTGCTGCACGCCGAAGCGGTGTTGTTCGTCGATGATCACCAGCGCGAGGTTCTTGAACTGCACTTCGTCCTGGAACAGCGCGTGGGTGCCGACCACCATCGGCGTGCCGCTGGCGATCTGTTCCAGCGCGGCGACGCGGTTCTTGCCCTTGAGCTTGCCGGCCAGCCACGCCACGTCGATGCCCAGCGGTTCGAGCCAGCGCTTGAAGGTGATGAAGTGCTGTTCGGCGAGGATCTCGGTCGGCGCCATCAGCGCGACCTGATAGCCCGCCTCCAGCGCTTGCAGCGCGGCGAGGGCGGCGACCACGGTTTTGCCCGCGCCAACGTCGCCCTGAATCAGTCGCAGCATCGGTTCGTGCTGACTGAGGTCGTAGGCGATTTCATTGCCGACCCGCTGTTGCGCGCCGGTCGGGTTGAAGCCGAGGTTGGCCAGGTATTTCGCCGGCAGTTTGGTGGCTTTCGGCATCGCCGGCGCGCGCAGGGAGCGCATGCTTTCGCGCAGGCGTTGCTGCGACAGTTGATGAGTCAGCAGCTCTTCGAAAGCCAGACGATGCTGGGCCCAGTGATGGCCAAGGGCGAGTTCGTCGACGTCGGCATCGGCGGGCGGGTTGTGCAGGTAGCGGATCGCATCGGCCAGCGGCGCCAGTGATAGTCGCGGGCCAGTTCGGTCGGTAGCCAGTCCGGCAGGGTGGCCGGTTTCAGGAGGGTCAACGTCTGCATGCACAACTGACGCAGACGCGCCTGGGTCAGGCCTTCGGTCAGCGGGTAGACCGGGGTCAGAGTCTCATCCACCGGCGGCGGTTCGTCGCCGTTGATGGCGCGGTATTCCGGGTGGTAGATCTCCAGCCCCGAGGCGCCGGGACGGGCTTCGCCGTAGCAGCGAATCCGCGTGCCGCGCTTGAGGCCTTCTTTTTGCGCGTTGCTGAAGTGGGTAGAAGCGCAGGCTCAAACCGCCGGTGCCGTCCTGCAAGCGCACGACGAGGCTGCGGCGCCGGCCCATGACCACGTCGGCGCCGCTGACGGTGCCTTCGACCACGGCGTCCTGCCCCGGCCGCAGCGCGCCAATCGGCACCACGCGGGTGCGATCCTGATAACGCAGCGGCAGGTGGAACAGCACGTCCTGGAGGTTTTCCAGACCGACCTTGGCCAGTTTCTCGGCCATGGCTTCACCGACACCCTTGAGTGCGGTGACCGAGACCTGCGACAGCTCCGTCATGACGCTGGCTTAACCGGCCGTGACCGGTGCGGCTGGCTTGGCGACCGAGCACAGGCGAATGGAGTCGGCGAGGATCTCGATGGCTTTCGGTCGTGGGAAGCTGGCGCGCCAGGCGATGGCCACGGTGCGGAACGGCACCGGTGCCGACAAACGGACGCACTTCGATCACGCCCGGAGCGTAGTGATGGCTATCTACCGCCGACAGCGGCAGGATCGAGATGCCCAGGCCGGACGCGACCATGTGGCGAATGGTTTCCAGCGAGCTGATTCGACCGTGGGTGTGCTTGGCGCCGTCGTTGCCCTTCGTCAGGGTCGGGCAGGCTTCCAGCACCTGATCGCGGAAGCAATGCCCTCGCCGAGCAGCAGCAGGCTCTTGTCGTTGAGCAGGGCGGCGTCGATGGATTCTTTCTGGGTCCACGGGTGCTGGGCCGGCATCAGGACGTAGAACGGCTCGTCGTAGAGTTGCAGGGTCAGCACGTCGGCTTCGTTGAACGGCAACGCGATGATGATCGCGTCCAGTTCGCCGTTGCGCAGTTTTGTCGCGCAGCACGTGGTGAAGTTTTCTTCGATGTACAACGGCATCTGCGGGGCGACCCGGTGCAGTTGTGGAATCAGGTGCGGGAACAGGTAGGGGCCGACGGTGTAGATCGCGCCGACTTTCAGCGGGCGGTCAGCTGGTTCTTGCCGGCCTGGGCCAGTTCGCGGATGCCCTGGGCCTGCTCCAGCACTTTCTGCGCCTGGGCGACGATGCCTTCGCCGACGGGGTCAGGCGCACGGCGCTTTTGCTGCGCTCGAAAATCAGCACACCGAGTTCGTCTTCAAGCTTTTTCACGCCCACCGACAGGGTCGGCTGGCTGACGTGGCAACGCTCGGCCGCGTGGCCGAAATGCTGCTCTTGGGCGAGGGGTAACGATGTAGCGTAATTCTGTGAGAGTCATAGCAAGCGTCCATGAAGATGCGGGCCAAGCATACGGCTGCAATCGATAGACGCACGTTATCAGACTGAGTGATGATGCGACACCGGGCAATGCCGGTTTGCCGTGGATGGATAAGCGAAAGGCACCTTGCGGTGCCTTTTTGGCTGGATCAGGCCGGGCTTCGCGAGTGCGAATCAGCGGCGGCGCTCCAGCGAGTACACAAACGGCGCAACGATTTCGATCGCGCCATTGGTCAGCATGTCGGCCGGTGGCTTGGGCAGCGGCTGGGCGCGGCGGATCATTTCCAGGGTGGCCCGGTCCAGATCGGCGTTGCCGGAGCGCCCCACCAGTTCGAACGACAGCACGTTGCCTTCGCCATCGACCACGAAACGCAACCGGTTCAAGCCTTCCTTGCCCCGTGCCTGAGCGCTGGCCGGGTACTTCTTGTACTTGGCCAGATGCGCGAGCAGGGTGCCTTGCCAGCTGGCCTTGGCGGCCAATTGTGCAGGCGACGGGCCCGGTGCAGGCTGGGCGGATTTCTCCGTCGGGGCCTGAGTCGGCTGGGTATCGGCCGGCTTCTCTTCGGACGGTTTCTCCTTCGGCGGATCGGGCAGTTTCTCTCGATCGGCTTCGGCGGTTTGGGTTTCGGCTTGGGCTTCGGTTTCGGTACCGCGATCTCGGCTTTCGGCGCTTCGGCCAGTTTCGGGATCGGCAGTTCCTCAACCGGAGCTGGTGGCTGCGGTGGCGTGACGACTTTCGGCGGTGCAGGCGGTGGCGGGGGCTGGAACCGGTGCCAGCTCGACCATCATTGCCTGCGGCGGCAATTCGATGGGCGGGCGACGTTCCAGTTCAGCGCCAGCGCGATGGCCAGCGCGTGAACACCCAGCACCACGGCCAGGCTACCGCTGTAACGCGTCAGCTTATGGCGCGTGGTGATCATTTCTTGACTGCGCTCTCGAGTCCGACCAGACCGACCTTCAGGTAACCGGCAGCGCGCAGGTTATCCATCACGCTCATCAGGTCGCCGTAATCCACGCCTTTGTCGGCCTGGAAGAAGATCGTCGTGTCTTTCTTGCCCTGGGTCTTGGCGTCGAGGACTGCGCCGAGGGTTTCGGCTTTCACTTCGTCATCGCCAATGAACAGGCGCTGGTCAGCCTTCACGCTTGAGGAACACCGGTTTCTCTGGCCGCGGCGCCGGTTTGGCGGTCGAGGCAGGCAGGTCAACCTTGATGTCCACGGTGGCCAGCGGCGCGGCCACCATGAAGATGATCAACAGCACCAGCATCACGTCGATGAACGGCGTGACGTTGATTTCGTGGTTCTCTGGCCAGATCGTCGTCTGCGCCTTCTTCAAATGCAGGCCCATGGCCGATTACCCCACTTTCACCATGTGCGGTTGCGAGCTGTTGCGCTCAGGCTGGTGGTCGAGGTCGCGGCTGACCAGCAGCAGCACCTGAGCCGACGCATCGGACACCTGAGCCTTGTAACCGGCGATGGAGCGGGCAAAGACGTTGTAGATGACCACGGCAGGAATCGCGGCAACCAGACCCAGTGCGGTAGCCAGCAGCGCTTCAGCGATACCCGGTGCTACGACGGCAAGGTTGGTGGTCTGGGTTTTGGCGATGCCGATGAAGCTGTTCATGATGCCCCAAACGGTACCGAACAGACCGACGAACGGTGCAGTGGAACCGATGGTGGCGAGGACGCCGGTGCCGCTGCTCATGTTGCGGCCACAGGCTGCGACCAGGCGCTCGAGGCGGAAGCTGACGCGTTCCTTGATGCCTTCCTTCTCGCGGGCATTGGCGGACAGGCGCATTTCTTCGAGCGCGTCGTGCACCAGCAGGTTGGCCAGCGTGCCTTCTTTCGCGGCGGTGGCGCTGGCTTCCTTGAGGGAAGCGGCTTTTTTCAGGTGGGCGATCTCACCGCGCAGACGGCGTTTGGCGCCCATCAGCTCGAAGCCCTTGGCTATCCAGATGGTCCAGGTGATGATCGAGGCGATGGCCAGACCGATCATCACGGCTTTAACGATGACGTCGGCGTTCTGGTACACATGCCCCATGGCGACAGGTCGTGGGCCATGCCCAGGGTGTTGTCGGCTTCGAGGACTTCCGGCGCATCGGCAGCGCTGGCCTGTACGGCCTGTACCGGATCGGTCGCGGCAGGTGCAGCAGCCGGAGCGCTTTGCTCGGTGGCGGCTGGCGCGGCCGGGGCTTGTGCGTCAGCGAAGGCGGCGACCGGCGCCAGCATCAGGCTGAGCAGCAGGGCAGCCACGGCGCTCCAGGCGCGAGGTCGGTTGGTTGGCGAAGCGGAGTTTTGAATGCGTGTCATGCTGGCCGGACCTGAGATAGAAAAACGGTGATGCTCTTCCAGGCCT
>JASFAW010000009.1:50542151-50580385 GCA_030737815.1 Allium fistulosum | reverse complement strand
TTCCTGGCGATGCCGACCATGGTCGGTGCCGCGGTGTATTCCGGCTACAAATACCGCGAACTGTTCCGGAGCAGCGACCTGCCGGTCTTCGCCCTGGGCTTCGTCATTGCGTTCATCTTCGCGATGATCGCCGTGCGCGGGCTGCTGAAGTTCATTGCAAACCACAGCTACGCCACCTTCGCCTGGTACCGCATCGCCTTCGGCTTGCTGATCCTTGCCACCTGGCAATTTGGCTGGGTGAACTGGACGGCGGCCGCAGCCGCCTGACCCTCAGCCGCGCAGGCCGGGCCTCAACGCCCGGCCAGCAACTCCGCCGCCTGATCCAGCAACGCCAGCGGATCCTTGGCCTTGTGGATATCCACCGACAACAACTGACGAAACTTGCGCGCCCCCGGGAACCGGTGCCCAGGCCCAGCACATGCCGGGTGATGTGATGCATCGCGCCGCCGGCCAGCAAATGCTCTGCTATATAAGGCCGCAACTGCGCCAGCGCCTCGGCCCGGCTGATCACCGGCGCGCTGCTGCCGAACAACTGCTGATCCACCTCGGCCAGCAGATACGGATTGTGATACGCCTCGCGCCCCAGCATCACCCCGTCAAAGGTCTGCAAATGCTCGTGGCAGGCCTCCATCGTCTTGATCCCGCCGTTCAGAATGAACTCCAGCTCCGGAAAATCTGCCTTCAACCGCGCCGCCACGTCATAACGCAACGGCGGAATGTCCCGGTTCTCCTTCGGCGACAACCCCTCCAGAATCGCAATCCGCGCATGCACCGTAAAACTGGTGCACCCGGCATCCCGCACCGTGCCGACGAAATCGCAAAGCTCCTCATAACTGTCCCGCCCATTGATCCCGATCCGATGCTTCACCGTCACCGGAATCGACACCGCATCACGCATCGCCTTCACACAATCCGCCACCAACTGCGGATGCCCCATCAGGCACGCCCCGATCATATTGTTCTGCACCCGATCACTCGGGCAGCCAACGTTCAGATTCACCTCGTCGTAACCGTGCTCCTGCGCCATGCGTGCGCAAGCAGCCAGGTCCAGCGGAACACTACCGCCCAACTGCAGCGCTAAAGGGTGCTCAGCTTCGTTGTGACGGAGGAAGCGCTCGTGATCGCCGTTGAGCAGAGCACCGGTGGTGACCATCTCGGTGTAGAGCAGGGCGTTTTTCGACAGGATGCGTAGGAAGTACCGGCAATGACGGTCAGTCCAATCCATCATCGGCGCGACGGAGAAACGGCGGGAGAGTGGGGCGGGTGTGGCGGAGATTGGGGGCATTGGGGGTACGGAATCGGTGTGGCTGGGAGGTGGGGGAGTTTATCAGGATTGCAGAATCCGCGGCTCTCTCGGGATAGGTTTGTGCGGCCTATTGCTGTGTTCTGAGGGGGCCGTTTGGCTGTGCTGTAGGTGAGTGAGGGAGCTATGCATTTTTTTCGGTTCTCCACTGCCCAGGTAAGTCCTTCAGTAGGTGGAGGCTCTGCTCATACAGGGCTCCGACGAATGTCGAAGAAAAGCGGTGACCTCCGATCTTATCGATCTTGATTGTTATCGTTCGGCTTGGGCATAGTGCTACTACGCGCGGAGCTTTGGGCGACCCGTTACGCCCCAATCTGGTCAAGCTGGGAGCTGGCTATGAATGAATACGTAGAACAATTAGATACTAAACACGTAGACCAGGCAGACAATGAGGAAGGTGCAGCGAGCTGGGGAGTTGTGGTGGTTGCTGCTTGTGCCGCCCGCTTTATAAAGAAAACTCTAGGTGGTCACACATTCTACGATAGTGTTAGAGGAAAAGACTGGGACCTTGATTCGGATGTCTGCCTGAAATTTGTAGAGCTAATTGGTAAAAAGTTCGCGCGAGGCGGCAGAATCTATGGCTATGTCGACCCAAGAATGATCACCGCAGCAGAAAATTTTGCCAATTATTCAACTAGCAAAGATTTTGCTGTTCTTGTCGACGGTGTTATGGAACGGATCTGCCACGAAGCCAATGATCCCAGTCGTAGTTCCATCAGTACTGGCTATGTGGTTTTTGCTCACTACAGAGATGCTCAGGCGCGTGATCAAGTATTAGTTGTCATGCTTGGTAAAAAAGGCGGGTATGATTTTGATGATAATGATCAGATGACCCCCAAAAGATACAGAGAGCCTTAATCTTCAAGATTTCCGACAAGCTGCATGCATGGATCTGACTGGTTTTGACTTAGGATATCCTGAAAATAAGGAGGATTCGTATCTATGCTTCATTAAGGGTAAGTCTAAAAGTGAATTTTTCAACGCTGCTCTTGGTTGCTCTGATTCGGTCCCAGGGAAAGTGTGCGTTGATAACCTAAAAGAGGCTCTGTCAGCTTATTTCACAGAGGCGGGAGATGGGCTGTCTGCCACTGATAGACGAAAGATTTTCGGCAAGGTTGTATCTTATATTGAGAGCAAAGCCGGTGAGCGAGTACACCTTTCCGAAGTTCAGAATGTCATTAATAAGTGCTTGCCGGAGAATTCAGATCAGAATGGGAAGTTTCAAAAATTCTTAAGCGAAAACTCTGATCGGTTCAAGGTGAGTGAGGAGTTTCAGCCGTCTCATGTTGCGGCAAAAAATATGGGCTTTGTTGATGTTAAGCTTTCATCTGGCGACTTTGATGGAAAAGTGAAACTTGAGGCCATTTCAGTGGGGGAGAAGGGAGCAGATCTCTCAGTGGACAAGGATTTTGCTTATTTGACGATCAAGCTGCCGCCTGAGGTTTCCATGAAGCTGAAGGGTATAAGATTGGAGTAAGGAGCCGGGTATGATGGACCATATTGTTGTAGACGGCGAAGAAATTGTTTTAACTGCATGCTATGCAGATCTACCCGCAGCTTACAGTTTTCTGGCTAGTCTTGGATGTGAGTCTCCGGAGCAGCTTGAGAGGGTAGGTGACCAAATTTACTTATCAAGCAGTACCCAGGTGTGGCGGAAACGCTTTATCCCTTTTTTTTCAAGCGCTGAGAATCTTTGGTTCGCTTTGCGTAATATGGAGGATGAACCGGAGCACTATTTCATTATAGGTGCAGATGACGCGGTGCTTGCTGATCTAAAAAGGAGATTTAAGTTTTATTTCTCGCTCAGGTCAATGCTAAAAGAGCTTTGTCATCATGAGGGTGACGACCTTCAGCCTATGAAGTATGTTTTCTTCACCAGCAAAGAGTCGCATCTCAAGAAGCTTGAGGTCATGTATGCAATGGACCTTAATGCTTTTATGGCGTTCGAGCTTTCGGATGGCGATATTCTAAACGCCAATGCCCTCATGGCTGCTGTTAAGCAAGTTGACGATGTGCATTGCGATGAGCGGAAGCATGTAATGCGTGAGGCTCTTGTCGAGTTTTTTAAAGAAGAAGACGGGCGTGCTTTGCAGCCCCTTATGTCTAATATTGGCAAGTTCTATGGGGCATATAATGAGAGATATAAGGTTTACGTCAGTAAGTTTTCAGTCAATAAGATTTGAGCGAAATTGAGAATGAGCGTATTGGGTTTCTCTGCAAAATCCAAGACGCGATTATGTCCCAGCAAACGAAAGCCTTTGCTGTCCCTGGCGGGCTTGTTGCGGTAGGCGCAGTTCTTAGATTTTCAAAGGGTTTTTGGGACTTTGCCATAATTTTTATTGGCTTGACGCTCACCACTTGGATGATTACTTCGCTTAATAAAACTGTGATAAATCACATAGAGTTGCTCGGCGATGAGTTCAAAAATCAATATCAAAGTACGATGATATTATTGTTGGTGTTGAGAATGTCAAGGCTGAGATCGAAGTGTCAAGAGCTAGGCTGAATACTTCATCTGCCCATGCTCGGTCCAGGTTGGTGGGTCTAACAAGAATCTCATGGCTTATACTGATTGTAGTGACGATTATGTTGATTAGTCGCTCTGGTTTTTACAGCGGTGAGGCGGTCAAGGCAATATTGGAGCGGTTTCTCGACTGGCTTAAAGCTAACTGGAGACTGCTATGGAGACCACGGTCTCTCTTTTTATGTGATTCAGAATAATCTTGTAAGGTAAATATTAATTTTTAGTGGCTCATCGGTCAGATGCTAGCCTAGCAAAAAAAGGTTGCTTACTTCATGTCTAAACAAGCTGATTACAGACCTAGGAAGTGTTATATCTCTGCTCCTTTCGGATTGGATCTGGGGAACCTTCCAGAGCTGTTGGCAGAACGGAATTTGTTATGGGAGTGGGCGAAGGATGAATTCCTTGAAAACGAGAGTGCTAGTGAAAGAATTGCCGCATCTGATCTTGTGTTAATTGTTTTAAACGGCACCAAGGCAGATTACCGGGGTGCTTTCGAATCCGGATTGGCGGTCGGTCTCGGTAAGCCGGTATTGTTGATTCAGACCAAAGCGCGAATGCTTCCTCTTGATTACAGCCTTTTTGCCGTTATCAAAACCAGTTTACAAGATAGAGAAGCTCTAAAATTTCATTTGGATCTGTTTCTCGCATCGCCATCTCCACCGGCTATCAGCGCGAAGACTAAACGTGTCAAAAATTTAGTGCCATCACCTCCGAGTAAGGCACGTCAGCCAATGAAAACCTTTGATTCTGCTCTGGAACAAAGGGTATTCGAGGCAGTGAATATGGCAGGCGGCAGTGCAATATCACAACCTCCGCCGTCTCCAGGGATGAAGTATCGACCTGATCTCCTGGCATGGCTTGGACATCTAGAGCCGAATTGCTAGATCCTGTCGCGATTGAAGTGAAAGGTGTTGTTGATACAGCTGAAGCCGCCCAGCTTGAGCAGAAGCTTGGAACGTTTATAGAGTCAGCACGCCTAAAAATGGCTTTGGTAATCACTAGTTTCCCTCAGCCGCATCGAGACTACCTCTTACCAAACGTTATTTGGATAGATGTTGAAGCTTTTGAGTTGTTGGCGGCTTCTGGGCAGCTTGGTATGTATATCAGAAATACGCGAAATCGTATTGCGCATGGGGTTCGATAATGGCTGCTATTGATCATGTCAATATTGCAGCTAAGCTTGCTGCTGGTGATGTAGGTAATACGGCGGTGAAGGGCGCGGCTCTTGAAGAAGTAGTTGCAGAAACGCTCTGTCAGCTTGAGGGTGTTGGATTAATTAAGCGCAATATCATGGATAATGCGGAGTCTCTTGAGATTGATATACTTCTCTATAATCATCGTCAGAGAAATGGATTACCCTTTCTCCCGAATCATTTAGTCATCGAGTGCAAAAATTGGCAAGCGCCAGTGAATTCGGCAACCTTAACCGTGTTTACCGGAAAGCTTCGTAAGTTTCGGGGTCGATTTGGTATTTTGGTTGCCGCAAGTGGGATAACGGGGGATCCGCATGATCGGACGGCAGCTCACGCTCATCTTCGGAGTGTCTATGATCGTGATGGATTGGCTGTGATAGTAATCACCCGAGCGGAAATCGAAGCTTTACGCGATACTGATGAGTTAGGTGCATTAATTCGTGAAAAGTACGGTGATTGTATCATGGGGGCTGACCAATTTTAGCTAGTGTGGGTGGCGTTTCGGTTGAACAATCTTGTCCGTTTTTCTATGTTGTACAACTCCCATGTGCGTACTCGGAGCGCTGAAAACGCAGATATAAATGCAAAGTGTGAGATGCGATTAAAGTAATATAAATTTCCAGATCGGAAAATTATACGTAGCTTTTTATCTGCCTGTAGCTAAGTTTTTGGAAATGTTATGGGCATGTCAAAGGTTGCGAGTGCACTAAAGCTGCCAAAGAAAGCATATTTTATGGCAGTGTCATCTTAGGAATACTTCTATTTTCAGCGGACGAGTTTTAGAAAAACTTTCGTTGTTTGACTTCAAGGGGGGGTACACTATTTTGGATTGGAATTTCTTTATTTTTGTTAGTGGGTATGGTAACTATCGAAGTGTTTGTATTTGTTATTAGCCAATATAAAGGGCGCTTCAAAACAGAAGATGCCGCTAATGGTTTTCAGGCTGAGCGTGCGGCCGAAGATCGTACTGCAAAGTTAATTGCTAACAAAAAAGTGTCATTCGAAGTATCATTTGGGACAGATTTAATTGTTTTAAGTGGTAAATAAATCCGTGCCAATTTTTTAGAGTAAGAGGGTTACCTGCGCGATCAATGTGTGCGGAATGTATTCCATACGGCGGTATCAAAGTGCATGGCTGCCAAGACCTCAAACAGGTATAGCTCCAAATCGTTACCGATTTCAATGATGCAACCGTCATCTCCCGAAGTCGGCTTTGGGCAGACAAGAAAACCTCACGAAATTCGTCATCCTTCATTGCTTGGTCTCGCTTCATTTCATGCGGAAAATCCTCACTCGCCATCCTGTAGACCAAGCTAGCAGTGAAGTGCGACTGAAAGTTCAAATGCTGGACCAGCCGTTTAACGACACCTCGCGAGATACCTACGTATATAGGCTTATCTGCATTTATGAAGACATAGCAGCCTGAAAAGTCTGTCGTTCTACCAGCTCGTGCGAGAGCCTCCCTGGTCGGACTCTTAAATCCGACGAACTTCTGCGCCGGTATCGGATGATCGAGTGCCTCGATGAGTCGAGTCAAATGGCTGGGAAGTACCTTTTCAGTAAGTTCGTCGAAAGTATGTGAACATTTATCAATTGGCATACATAATCCTGTAAAAGCAGAAAATGACCGAAAGGTAATAGATTTGTTTTTATGAATTTTTAGTCCTGAAGTGGGTTTGCACCTGTTTCACCAAAACTCACGATACATCGCATCGGGCTTTTTTTGTATTTTAAAGTCACGAACAGTTTTAAAGGTGTGGGTTCGGACGATGCCATCCAAAAAATGTCTATGGATACTTTCATTTTTAGCGTGGCGCAGGTATCTGTTTGGGGCTGTTTTGTCGATTCATATTTTAAATATTTTTCAGAATCTCTTTCCAAATGTACCTATAGCTGTAACGCAACCAACTTACCTTCAGTTTATCAAAAGCTCGACGCACCTTGCTTTTTTGGCGCGCTCGCAGTTCTTGTTTTATTTCATCTAAAAGCCACTCATCCTTAAACCCCGTCCAGATCGGCGGTACGGGCGTCTCTAGGTTGCCGAAGCAAACGGGTGCGACTTCTGAGTACAGGATGTTTTCGACAAGCTTCAGATCATAATGTCGAATGCGCTCCGCGATGTAGGCATAGTCGACTTCGTTGTCAACAAAGGCCTCAGCCAATGCTATCTGGATTTTGGCTTTATCTTCCGGAGTTAAAATACTTCCCAATGGGAAAGCTCCTCTAATTCTTCGTCAAAAGTATCTGCAGCTACGCTTCCGGCGATGCCGCCTGCCATGCTACCTATTAAAACCACAGCTACTGCGCATGCTGGTGCTGCTGGGCCGCAAATCGCGCTAACACCTAGGCCCGCAAGGAAGCCGCCGGCGGCTCCCGCGCCAAGGATTGTTGCTTGTCGCGCGGTTTCTTTTACTTTGTTGTCAGCGTTCAGAATCTCGTAGGTAGCAAGGGCGGCTGTCATGATGATCCCAACCTTGCCCATGACGGTCATGATTTTTGTACCGGCTGTAAATTTGGCGTTGTCTCGGCCTGATCCTTCGAGGGCTTTATAAAGGATTTCTTTTTGCTGAGTCTTTGAAAGTTGGTTGTAATCTTTGTTGAAGCCGGTTCGAGATTTTTCATCAAGAATATCAGCATGCGTTTTTCCGCCTTTTTTCTTTTTCTCGGCAACGGCGACGCCTTGGGCGGAGGTGAACTTACGATGTTCAAACATTATTTTGTTGCGCATTTCGTTGCTGAATTTTGTACCGTCTTCAACGGTGATATTGCCAGCTCTAACGTCTGCCAATACCTGTTGAGCCATTCGTTTGATATTGCGCTGGTAGCTGGCGCGGACGCGTTCGTCTTTGATCGCGTCGATCGAAAAGCGTGTGGCAGCGCCTTCCATGCCCGCGATTGCCATTTCGAGTGGAGACTGGCTTAGAGTGTGCTCACTCTTGACAACATAAGAGCCGGTTACGAGGTATGGTTCGGTCATGAGAAGTCCTTATCCCAAGATATCTTTAAGCAGTGCATCAATGCTTGATGTGGTGCAGGTGTTTTCGTGCTCTGCGAATTCGAGCGTATGGCACATTTTGCCGGTTGGGTTGGCAAATCTGACCGTGTATTTGAGTCGAAGGATCCAGTCATTGATGACCCGTCATCAAAGTGCGCAGTGCATATGAATCCTTGATAGCTTTCAGAAGCGGGGATCTTAAAGGCGATCCAATTCCCATGGATAATCATCGGCGTCGGTGGCGTAAACGGCGCAGGCGTATGTGAGTCACCAATAATCACCGTTCCCGATCCTCCGATCACAACGTCTCCATGTGATCCGACTGTGCCAACCAGCGCGGCATTTTTGCCGTTGATAAATACGGTGCTGGATACGGCGGAGGCGAGTGCGCTACCGCAGGTGCAGGTGTCGTCTTTTCGGGCGGCGGCGAGTCCGTCGAAGAATACGTCGGGGGATCCGGAGGCAATGGCTTTAGGGCCGTGTCCGGGGATGGGGCAACTGGTGGGATCGGTGATGCGTGCAGCGGGCTTTGCCATGTTTGACTCCCTGTCAACGGATTAGCTGGCACCGACTGTATCAGAGTTGCTTTGGCAGTTGCCTGACGGCGACGTGCGCGGTGTTGGTTATCCATCTAAACAGCAAAATTTTAGTGTGTTTAAACGAAGCTCTCTGACACTACTTCGGCCCTACACATCCTTGCGCCACCCCCTACACCTAAGACAGAATCCGCCGGCTTGTGCCTCTAGCACGGGGGTTCTATCGTTCCAGGGTCACTGAAAACCAGTGACCGGGTTTGGTAGCCCGGATTCCGTCAGAAGCACAAGACTACTGTCTTGCGGAGGCTTTCAGCGCCTTCGTTTTAATGGTGGTCATGCGCAGGGCATCTTCGGATGCGCCGGGGTTCCTGACGGCCGGTCTACCAACCTGCGTATGGCCTCCACCCTAGTTTGGTAGCGAAGGTGGCGGCTCCTAACCTCTTATCCGTCGGGAGTTACTCCATGTTCAAACCAACACCCAACCCACCAGAAACCGATCCAGTCTCCCCCTACAAATTCCCCGATTCACGAACCCTGAACGAAGCCGCCGAGCGCGCTCTCGATCACTACCTCACCCCACAGCAACGGATCATGGGCAGTCACACCCAACATGACCCGATGTACTTCGCCAACCCGGCCTACGACACCGAATCCCTGCTCGCCAACGCCAGCGAATCCTTGGGATCAGCCTCCGAAATGCTCAACAACTTCGCCGCCACCCTGGAACCCGCCCACCGCAAAACCGCCATCGGCATTGCGCAGTTGGTGATGTTGGGGTCTTTGGCGGTGAATCAGGCGTTGGATAACGTCGAGCCGAAGTAGGTCGTTGCGGCCTTCTGTCGCGGAGGGCTGATTTTCTGTGCCTCAGGCACCAAAGTTAAACGCAACTGAAATCCTCGGCCTCGTCCCTTCAAACCGTCGAACCGAGTGCATCAACCAAGACGGAAACATGATGAAGGTGCCGCTGCTGGCGGCGCAGGTGCTGCTGAAGCCGGCGGTGATGCAGTCTTCGACGCGCATTCGCAGCGCGGGGTTGTAGGTGGAGGCGACCATGCCGCGTGGGTCGGCGAATTCCAGGTCGCCGCCGACGGTCGGGTCGTCTTCTCGGCCGCCGGCATCCACCCAGTAGACGCCTGACCAGAAGGCGCCCGGATGTCCGTGGAGGGCGTTGCTGTGGCCGGCGGTATTTACGTTGGCCCAGGCGTTGAGTTTCCATTCGAAACTCGGTTCGGTCAGTCCGAATTGTTCGCTGTGCACTGCCGTCATTTGCACGGCGAACGCTTTGGCGAACTTCACGAGAGCGTCGCTGGCTTCTTCGCCCCCATTCATGGAAGTCGTTCGCGGACTGCCAGCCGCCGTCGTTGCTGCGCTGGCGCCGCTACGATCTTGCGCCATGCGGGTTGTGATGAGGGTTTTCAGTTGGGAATTAAGTTTTGCGGCATCGGGATACTGGAGGCTGGCGAGGGGCGTTGTGAACAGCCGTCGAATCTTTATCAGGTCAGGATTTACCAACTGGCTGGTCGACGGCATTGCGGGTTCTCTGGGTTGCTCAAGTTGCAAAAAACTATACCGAGCGAACTGAAAAGCCGATGTAAACCTTGTGAAAGGCCGAACCTGAACCCACGCTGAAATCTCCGCAAGTTTCATCTTCCCACCTCCCGCACCGGCCTACGATCCATCCACAAGATCCCGATCCCACCCGAGCGCCACACACCATGAACAATTCACTCAAAGCGCTGTTGATCGTCGCAACCGTCTCGGTTCTAAGCGCCTGTTCCGGCTCCGGTGGCTTGACCACCACCAGTTGTTTCTCCAGCGACTGTCAGTCGCCGGAGGCGCGGAACGTGAATACGTTGAAGTTCGGCGGGAGCAATATCGGTAACAGTTTCAACCAGTACAGCTCCGGCCTGATGCATGACGACTGAGGTTTACTGGGCCGCGGGTACGGCGATCCATTCGCTCAGGACTTTCTGGTATTTGCCGGTGACTTTGCTCAGGTGCAGCCACTGGTCGACGTAGAGTTTCAGCTGATGTCGTCGCGCGGCAGCAGATAGGCTTTTTCACCGTATTGCATGAACTGGCTCGGGTTGACGGCGCACAGGCCGGGCTTGAGTTTTTGTTGGTAGAGGGCTTCGGAGGCGTCGGTGATCATCACGTCGGCCTTGTTGTCGAGCAGTTGTTCGAAGATGGTCACGTTGTCGTGCAACGCCAGTTGCGCTTTGGGCAGGAAGGCGTGGACGAAGGCTTCGTTGGTGCCGCCGGCGGGTTCGACCAGGCGCACGTTCGGTTGGTTGATCTGGTCGATGGTCTGGTATTTGGACTGGTCGCGCAGCGCACCAGCGGGATCTTGCCGTCGACGTCGAGGGTGTTGCTGAAGAAGGCTTTTTTCTGGCGTTCGAGGGGTCACCGAGATGCCGCCGACGCCGATGTCGCATTTGCCGGCCTGCATGTCCGGCATCAGGGTTTTCCCAGGTGGTCTGCACCCATTCGACCTTGACGCCGAGGCTGTCGGCCAGGGTTTGCGCCATGGCGATGTCGATGCCTTCGAATCCGCCGTCCGGGCGTTTGAAGGTGTAGGGCTTGTAGTCGCCGGTGGTGCAGACGCGCAACTGGCCTTGTTGCTGAATGGTGTCGAGGTGCGAGGCCGGTTCTTGTGCCTGGGCGGCGCCGGCCATGGCCAGCAGGCCGCAGAAGATCATCGTGCTTTTTGGAATTGTCATTGTGATCGGGCTTGTGCAGTGGAGGTGCGGGCCAGTGTAGTGAATGGGTTTGCCGGGTGTCACCCCGGTTCCGGGCTCAACGTGCCCAGCCACGCCACCAGCCCCACGATCAACAGCGCAATCACCAGCTCCAGTGCCACGCTGCGACGCAAGGCGTTGGCCGCCACTTGATGCTGCCCCGCGCGCAACGATTGCTCGAGCAACGGCCCGAGGTGGAAGCGGTTCAACGCGGCCAACACCAACATTCCCCCGAACAACACAACCTTGATCGCCAGCAGAATCCCGTAGGTGCCGAGCAGGACTTCGCCCAGTGTCGGGCCGACGATGAACAGGTAATTCGCCACGCCGGTGATCGAGAGGATGAGCACAATTGCCGCGCCGACGCCTTCGAAGCGTTTGACGGAATCCGCCAGCGAACGAATGCGCGATTCGCTGCACAGTGCGTCGAGCCGCGCCATCAAGATCAACGCGAGCATCGCGCCCAGCCAGGCACCCGCCGCGAGCAGGTGCAGGATGTCGCTGAGCAGGTGCCACGCGTTATCCATCGCGCCATGTCCGCTCCAGGTCAGGGAGGCGAGGGCGACGGCGCCGGCCATCGATGCCAGCCACAATCCCGGCCAGATCACCACGGCGATCAGCGCAATCATCCGCAGCGTCCACGCCAGCCCGACGTCGGTTTCCAGCACCATCATTTGCAGGTGCGGCCACAGCGCCGCGAACTCCATTTCGCCACTCATGGCGCGGGTCATCAGCACCAGTCCCGCCACTGACAGCAGTGCCCCGATCAACGCCATCCCGCGCAGCATCGGCCGAAACCGCAGCACCGCGTCAACGCTGTAGAGGCCAAACAGCGCCAGCCCGAACAACAGCAGCAAATCCACATACAGCGCCAGACGCAGGAGGATGTTGATCAGTTCAGCCATCGTTCACTTCACTTTGAACGTGACGTTGCCGGTGATCGGGTGCGTGTCCGATGACACCGCGCGCCATTCGACCTTGTAGGTGCCGGCGGGCAAGGGCGAGAGCGGGGTGACGAGCATGGTTTTCGGGTCGCTGCCGGCGCTGACTTTGGCCTTCATCGGCATCGGCGAATGAGCCATGCCGGGCATTTCGGTCATCACCAGTTTGGCGCCGGAGAACTGGGTCAGCAGATCCTCCGAAAAACGCAGTTCGATCTTGCCGGGCGCCGCGCCGTCGGCACCTTCGGCCGGGGTCGACGACAGCAGTTTCGGATGGGCTTGGGCCAGGGTGCTCAGGAGCAAACCGCTGGCGAGGACGAGGGAGATTTTCAATGTGCGCATGCAAGACCTCGGTGTTGTTTTTTGATGGGATTCAGAACACAGCCGCACGCCGAGGACGAGTCGCGCTTCGCTGCGATCCTCGCCTTCTTCCCGTGCGTAATCGGCGGTGTGGCCGTAGGTGCGGTTCCAGGTCACGCCGATGTAGGGCGCAA
Source organism: Allium fistulosum (assembly GCA_030737815.1). Classification (NCBI taxonomy): domain Eukaryota; kingdom Viridiplantae; phylum Streptophyta; class Magnoliopsida; order Asparagales; family Amaryllidaceae; genus Allium; species Allium fistulosum. The sequence goes on along the minus strand of JASFAW010000009.1, from coordinate 50,567,661 downwards.
ATTCGCGGCGGATCTCATAGCGCAGACGCAGCCCGGCTTCGGTGTTCGAAAGGCCCGAGCCGATCCCGCGTTGCGGGTCGTTTTTGCCGTAGACGTTGAGTTCGGCGGTCGGCTGCAGGATCAGGCGATTGGTCAGCAGGATGTCGTAGTCGCCCTCCAGCCGCACCGCGCTCTGGCCGTTTTCGCCGAGGAACGCCGTGGCTTCGGCTTCGAAGTTGTACAGCGCCATGCCTGCAGGCCGAACGCGGCCCAGGTTTGTGGGGCGCCGGGTTTGAAGTCCTGGCGCACGCCGCTGACCACGTCCCACCACGGCGAAATCGCGTGGCCCCACAGCGCCTGGATTTCCGCATCTTCGGTCTGGCCGTTACTGCGCTCGCCCTCGGAGCGCAGCCACAGCCGATCGATGTCGCCGCCGATCCAGCCGGACAAATCCCAGGCCAGCGTGCTGGCGTCGTCGGCGTCCTGCCATTCGAGTTTGTCGGCGAGGAAGTACGTGTTGATGGCGCTGTCGTGGACCTGATGCCCGGCGTGGCTGGTGAACACGGCGGCGCGGTCGGCGTCGGTCAGCGCCGGGATCGGCGTGCGGCTTTCGGTCGGCGCGGCGGGCTGCATCATGCCGTCGTCCATGCTTTGCAGATCGCCCATCTGGCTGTGATCCATGCCCTGCATGTCGCTGGCGGCGAAGGCCGGAGCCATCGACAGGAGTGACAACGAAAACGCGGCAAATCGAGTCATGGTCGGCGTCCTCATTCTTCCACCCGTACTTCGCGGAACATGCCCATTTCCATGTGGTACAGGAGATGGCAGTGATAGGCCCAACGGCCAAGCGCATCGGCGGTCACGCGATAGCTGCGACGGGTGCCGGGCGGCATGTCGATGGTGTGTTTGCGCACCTGGAAATTGCCGTTTTCGTCTTCCAGATCGCTCCACATGCCGTGCAGGTGGATGGGGTGGGTCATCATCGTGTCGTTGACCAGTACCAGGCGGATTCGCTCGCCGTACTTCAAACGCAGGGGCTCGGCGTCGGAGAACTTGATGCCGTTGAACGACCAGGCGAATTTCTCCATGTGGCCGGTGAGGTGCAGCTCGAGGGTGCGGCACGGGTCGCGGCCGTCCGGGTCTTCGAACGTGCTGCGCAGGTCGGCGTAGGTCAGCACGCGGCGACCGTTGTTGCGCAGGCCGAGGCCGGGATCGTCGAGTTTTGGAGCGGTGGTCATGGCTTGCATGTCCACCAGCGGGTTGTCCTTTTCGCTGTCGGGGTGCGACTGCATCGGGCCCATGTTCATGCTCGAGTGATCCATGCCGCTCATGTCCATCGAACCATGATTCATTCCACCAGAGTTCATGCCGCCCATACCCATGTCGTCCATGGTCACCAGCGGGCGCGGGTCCAGCGCCGGCACCGGGGCCGACAAACCGACGCGGGCGGCGAGGGTGCCTCGGGCGTAACCGGTGCGGTCCATGGCCTGGGCGAACAGGGTGTAGGCGTCGGCGGCGGGTTCGACGATCACGTCATAGGTTTCCGCCACGGCGACGCGCAACTCGTCGACGCTGACCGGTTTGACGTGCAAGCCATCAGCGGCGACCACGGTCATTTTCAATCCGGGGATGCGCACGTCGAAGTAGGTCATGGCCGAGCCGTTGATCAGCCGCAGCCGCAGCTTTTCGCCGGGGCGAAACAGGCCGGTCCAGTTGTCATCCGGGGCGTGGCCGTTCATCAGGAAGGTGTACGTGGCGCCGCTGACGTCGGCGATGTCGGTGGGATTCATGTTCATCTGCGCCCACATCGTGCGATCGGCGACGGTGGCGCCCCAGCCTTTTTCGCCGACGTCATGGATGAAGTCGCCGACGGTACGCTTGTGGAAGTTGTAGTAGTCGGACTGCTTTTTCAGGGTCTTCATCAGGCTGGCCGGGTCTTCGTCGGTCCAGTCGCTGAGCATCACTACGTAGTCGCGGTCGTAGTGGAACGGCTCCGGTTCCCGGGCGTCGATCACCAGCGGCCCGTAGACCCCGGCCTGTTCCTGCAAGCCGGAATGGCTGTGATACCAGTAGGTGCCGTGCTGGCGGACCTTGAACTGGTAGACGTACACGCCGCCCGGCTCAATGCCCTTGAAACTCAGGCCCGGCACGCCGTCCATGTTGGCCGGCAGTAGAATGCCGTGCCAGTGGATCGAGGTGCTGTCCTTGAGCCGGTTGCGCACCCGCAGCGTCACGGTGTCGCCTTCGCGCCAGCGCAGCAGCGGGCCGGGCAGGCTGCCGTTGATGGTCAGGGCGGTGCGAGGCTGGCCGGTGAAGTTGACCGGTGTTTCGCCGATGAACAGCTCGAAGTCGGTGCCGCTTAACTCATTGACCTGGCCGGGGCTGTTCAAGGCCCAGACCGGCGTGCGCCACAGGCCGAGGCCGCCGAGCAGACCGCCGGCGGCGAGGCCTTTGACGAAGGTGCGTCTTGAGGTGGTGGAAGGCATGCGCTGGAAGTCCCCGTTTGACCAATAACGGGGAGGCTAACCAGCGGCAGCTTTCAGCTGGCTGAGGCGCGGATTACAGTTGCGTCAGGTTCAGTTCGGCGAACTCTCCAAGATCCATACACATGCCGCCCTCGGCCTGCCAGTCGAAGCTGTTGGCTTTGGCAGTGCGCAGTAGCGGCAGCCATTCCTGTAAGGGGCCAAGATTGTTTTTGAAGCCCGGAATATGACTGGCACTGACGTATTGCATGAATTCGCCATGACCTTCTGCTGAATAGAAAACCGGTTCCCTTGCCCCGGTTTCCTCGGCAAATTCGAACTTATCACCCTGGTTGGAAAAGCTGATGATATGTGCATGTTCCGGAATCGACTGCCACGACTCCCATGCGAACGCCGGCCGACCCTGGGCTTGTGATTTTTCCGTCAAGGCCCTACTTCCCTTGGTCGACATTGCATGAATATCCACCGCTACAAACCAACGCCTGCCCTTGAAGGCTTCGGGGTTCTTTATTGCGGCTGCAATCAGTGAGTCTGCCTGGGAGTCTGGTAAAGGACGAGACTTCTGGCGTGCAATCCAGTCGGCCTCGACTTGTTTGAACCAGTCACTGTCTACGTCGACAGGTTGAGCAATGGACCATAGGTCGGCGAACCAGGATTTTGCATGCTCGACGGCTGTTGTATCGTTGGACAGGATACCCAGTTCGATCCACTGGCTTGCATGTCCCTCGATACCCAACCCGTTCGCCGACGCGTTGGCACTTCCGACGACCAATTCGTTTTCGCCAATGTACGTTTTGGCATGCAGACGCGGGACACAGCGGATCTTTGTTGGGTGCGATTCGAGCAGTTTCCGCACGACAGACGGATTGGTCGCTCCTGCGGACAGATCAAGCAAAATACGGACATTTCGCTGACTTTGATCTAGTCCAAGGGCTGATATAGACCCCTCTCCCCAAAAGGCCACGGCAATATCGAGAGGCCCTTTCGATTCGCGTACCCAAAGGGCCAATTCTTGCTGGTTTTGAATCAGTCGAGTCATCAGTTCGGCTCTTGAGTGAATGTGTGGAGTATTGGTCGGAGTTTGATTGCCTAAAGTCCCAAACCTTCCTGGACTACCAACAACAGGTTGTTTTCCGTCAACGCAATCGCATCCAGCTGTTGCCCGGTTTCGAGCGTCTGCAACCACCAATGGCTTTCACCGTGCTCATCGACCGTGCGCAGCAGCGATGCTTCGCGCCCCGGCAGGACGATTTGCACGCGCCCCGAGCCGTCTTCGGTGAAGCGCGCGATGGGGTCGAACGTCAGGCTGTGGTGGTTGGCTTCGATGATCAACTGGTCGATGGCGTAGTCGTGGGTCTCGCCATCCGAGGAAGATTCGCAAACATGCGTAGGATTGCGCCGAATCTTCAGGCCGACTTCGGTGACCGGTTGCAACCAGCCTTCGATTCGGTGATACAAGGCGTAGACCTGAGCCGGCCAGCAATCGATTTCCAGTTCGGCGCAGGTGATTTCGTCAGCATGGGTGTGCCGGGTTTGTTTGAGTTTCGCGGCGAGTTCGTCTGCTTTACTCATGTCGGTTCCCTGTGGTGATTCCAACTTCATCGTAGTCCTTTCAAAGTAATGCACGTTTTGCCCTGCGTCATGCGCCTGCAACACGGGCATGACTCAATCAGCGTCTGGCCAAGTGATGGTCAGACCACAGAAACCACGGACGCACGCGTCCCAAGGAACGGGAACATGAAAAAGCTTTTTACAATTATGGCGCTGATTGCGCTGACGGTCGGTAGCATCGGCCTGAGTTCGGCGCGCCAGTCGTCCACCAGCAAGGCGGAATCGGTGGCGGGGGTATTCGATTACTACCTGCTGACGCTGTCCTGGTCGCCGACCTTTTGCCTGACCCACAAGGACGACCCGCAATGCACCGGCAAGGGTTACGGTTTTGTCCTGCATGGCCTGTGGCCGCAATACGCCAAGGGCGGCTGGCCGGAGTTCTGCCCGCCGCTGACCAACCTGTCGGCTGCTGAAACGGCCAAAGGCCTGACGCTGTTCCCGACCAAAAAACTGCTCGATCACGAATGGAGCAAACACGGCACCTGCAGCGGCCTCGGCGCGATGGGCTATCTGGACGAAGCGGACAAGGCCGTGGCGGCGGTGAACATCCCGCAAGAGTTGCAACCGTTCAGTAGCTCTTATTACTTCGAAGCGCAGGAAATTGCCGATCTGTTCCGCAAGAGCAATCCGGGCATCCCGTCAGACGGCATCGCCGTCATTTGCAACGGCCCGGAACTCTCGGAAGTGCGCGTGTGCATGGGCAAGGACCTGCAATTCGGCGCCTGCGGCAAGGGCGTGAAAACCCAGTGCCGGGCGGGGGATATTCGAGTACCGCCGTCGCGTTGACCGGAGCGATTACCGGTCATAAAAAACAGGCGCCTTTTCAGGCGCCTGTTTTTTTTGCAATCGGGTTTGATCAATGGAAGGACTTTGTTCATGCTGCGCGCCCCACGGATGATGACGCGATACTGCAAGGAGCTTTTTCATGAGCGGAAAACCCGCTGCCCGAGTGACCGACCCGACCGCTTGCCCATTGCCGGGGCATGGCACCAACCCGATTGTCAGTGGTTCGCCGAATGTGAATTTCGACGGGCTGCCCGCTGCGCGAATGACCGACAAGTCGGCGTGCGGCAGCCCGATTACCGGTGGCGTTGCCTCGACGGTATTTATCAATGGCCTGAACGCCGCCACCTTGGACAGTACCGGTGGGCATGGGAATGTGGTTATCGGTGGATCTGGCACCGTGATCATCGGCGATACCGTGGTGAACGCTCCCTTCAGCGGCCTGCTGCAATGCCGGTGCACTTCACCGACAAGTTGCAGTTGGTGAACGACACGACCGGCGAACCGATGCCGAATCATCCGTACATGATTCAGCGCGCGGACGGTCGGATGGAGCACGGCGTGTCTGACGCCGCCGGTTTTACCCACACGATCAGTTCGCACCTTCCGGAAACCATCAAACTGTTTCTGGAGGAATGAGGCATGGGTGCGGAAACGGTCACGTGCGAGAAAGGCAACAATTACAAGCTGCACAAGGAACATACGCTGACGGACAAGAAGGATGTCAGTGTGAAGGCTGTGCCGGTGGAGAGTACCAAGGCGGTTGTTGTGTTTGTGGGAGGCGCTGGGGATAAGGAGAGTTATTACTTTTCAGGGCCATATGGAAACATCCAGGAGGCACGACGGCGCTTTGATAAACGAACTGAAAAACTGTTGAAAGAAGGCAGGTATCGATCAGAGTGGTTAGGCTACAACGAGGTCAGAGGAAAACGGGATATTCAGAGATATGTTCTAAGTCTAATTCCCTATAAAAGTTGCCCTGTCTATATCGTGGGTCATAGCCTTGGCGGATGGAATGGCGCGCATCTGACAAAAATCATGTCGGAGTGGGGCTATAGAGTCGAGATGTTGATTACGCTCGATCCCGTAGGTGAAGGTACGTTGGTTTGGTTGGGGTCAGATATATATCGCGAGCGTCCTGAACCCATCACCGCCGACTGGATTAACATAAAGGCGACACCTAGCCAAAGAAATCCATCAGACGGTGTGGCTGACTTTGGAGAAAAATGGCTTATCTCCTGCGGGCCATCACTCAATGTTAATGTCGACACGAATCATGCAAATGCTTTGGGGCTATTTACTGCGCAGATAGCTGGAACAAAATCAGCGAGTGATTTGTTGTATGACTCCATCATGGAAGAGTTTTCCTAATGTATAAGTTTATCCTTTACGTGTTTTTAGCTGCTTGTTCGGGGTGCGCCAAAGATCATGCAAAACCCCCGGCCACTTTAAGTTTTATATCTGTTGGCAGAGAAAGCGGATCGCTTCTGTACGACATTAGATACGAGTCTGATATTGATGTTTTAGATCTTTTTGGTAGAGGTGAAAGAGTAGGGATGGTTTCGGGAACTCTTAACTGTGCTTTGGCAGATGATGTGGATTTTTCGGTGGGCAAGGCCATCCAGTTTTCCGCAGTTGGTTTGGTTGACTCTGACAAGGGACGGGGAGAAAGCGCCGGATTTTCCTACCTTACCAACGCGTTTCTGGTCGAAACGTCCAGCAACCGTAGTTCACAACGACAATTATCAGCGGCCGAGCTGAACCAACTCCTCTCAGGCAAACAACAAATCCCCTGCAAAGTCGTCGTCACCGCTTACGGCTACAAACCCTACTACTCAAACACCATGAACCTCCCGGTCGCAGACCTGCTGCGCGAAGTCAACAAGCCCTGAGCTCAGCGCCCATCGGGGGGATCAAGCAAATCCCCCCGCATCCACTCCCAGTTCCCCGCGCAAAAACTCCACCAACCCCCGCTGCAATCCGCTCAACACCCCCTCGCGGCTGACCAGCGCCAGCTCCGTCGGCGGCAGCGGCGGCAAGTCCGTGCACACCCGATGCTCCGGCAACACCGCCGAAGCCGGCAGCACCGAAACCCCGAGCCCTGAGGCGACCGCCGCTTGAATGCCGGTCAGGCTGTGGCTGCCGAAGGCCACGCGCCAGGGGCGTTGCGCCACGTCGAGCAGGCGGATCGCCCGTTGCCGGTACAGGCAGCCCTGGGGAAACAACGCCAGCGGCAACACACCACTGGATGAGTCGAATTCCACACCTTTGACCCACACCAGTCGTTCCGGCCAGGTCGCCCAGGCGGGGCCGCTGTCGGGTTCGCGTTTGATCAGGGCGATGTCGATTTCGCCGCTGTCGAGGCGTTGGCGCAGGTCGAGGCTCATGCCGCTGACGGTTTCCAGCCGCGCTTGCGGGTGGCTGCGGGTGAAGCCGGCGAGGATCAGCGCCATGCGTCGGGCGTCGAAGTCTTCCGGCATGCCGATGCGCAGGATTTCCAGATCCAGATCGCTGGCCAGGGCTTCGCTGGCCTCGGCCGACAAGGCCAGTAATCGACGGGCGTAGTGGATCAGCAGTTCGCCGTGCTCGGTGACGCTGACGTTCAGCCCGGTGCGGTCGCGCAACAGCAGCGCGTGGCCGACCAGGTCTTCGAGTTTGCGTACCTGTTGGCTGACCGTGGATTGGGTGCGGTGGACGCGTTCGGCGGCGCGCGTGAAGCTGCCTTCATCGACCACGCAGACGAAGGTTTTCAGCAGTTCCAGATCCAGCATGGCGGCGGTCTCGATATTGGTTTGGCAACTGACGGTTGGCTATTTATTTAATTTCACACTATCACCCCGAGTTCATAAGCTGAAGCCCTCACTTGCAGAGGAATGCCCCCATGACGTTGATCAACACACCGCGCCCGCAATGGCTGACCTTCGATTGCTACGGCACATTGATTCAATGGGACGAAGGCCTGCGCGCCGTGGCCGAGCGGATCCTGAGCGAGAAGGGCGAACACCGGGTCGATGCCGGTCGCCTGATCGAGGCTTACGACCGCCACGAACACCGCCTGGAACAGACACCGCCGCACCGCTCGTTCCGCGAGCTGAGCACCCTCGGCCTGCAACTGGCGCTGGAGGAACTGGGGCTGGCGAGTGCCAGCCAGGACAGCCAGCGCCTGGCCGCCGCGATCCCGCAGATGCCGCCGTTTCCCGAAGTCGTCGAGACCCTCGCGCAGCTCAAGGCCAAGGGTTTCAAGCTGTGCATCGTCTCCAACACCGATGACGACATCATCGCCGGCAACGTCGCTCAACTGGGTGGCCACATCGACCGGGTGATCACCGCGCAACAGGCTGGCGCCTACAAACCGGCGCCCCGGCTGTTCGACTACGCTCATGAGCAATTGGGCGTCAGCCGCGATCAGGTGGTGCACATCTGCGCCAGCCCGATGCTCGATCACACGGCGGCCCGCGACATGCATTTTCGCTGCGTATGGATTGATCGAGGGACCGGTCGTCAGTTGCTGCCGGACTATCGGCCCGACGCGATCCTCAACACGCTGGACGAAGTGCTGCCGTTGTTCTCATCCCTTGGCTGGTCATAAAGGAGTTTCGCCATGGCCCATACCCTGACCGGCAGCGCCCGACCTGCGCGTTACGCCTCGTTGAACCTCGACAGCGAAGCCATCATCACTACTGCGCGGCGGCTGCACGGGCTGGAGGAGGGGATCTGCAATCACTTTTCGGCGATGTTGCCGGACACGCTGACCTGTTTCTGGTCAATCCCTACGGCTATGCGTTTTCCGAAGTGACGGCGCACAACCTGCGGGTCTGCGACTTCGACGGCAACGTGGTGGACGGCGAGGGCCAGCCGGAAGCGACTGCTTTCTATATTCACGCGCGCCTGCACCAGCGGTTGCCTCGGGTAAAGGTCGCGTTCCACACGCACATGCCGAACGCGACGGCGTTGTGCCTGCTGGAGGGGCCGCCGCTGTTGTGGCTGAAGCCAGACCGCGCTGAAGTTCTACGGGCGCACGGCGGTGGACGAGCATTACAACGGGCTGGCGCTGGATGAGCGTGAAGGCGACCGGATTGCCGGGGTCATGGGCGAGGCCGACATTCTGTTTCTGAAGAATCATGGGGTGATCGTTGGGGCGCCGACCATCGCCGAAGCCTGGGACGATCTGTATTACCTGGAGCGTGCCGCGCAGGTGCAATTGCTGGCGATGGCCACGCAACGGGTGTTGAAACCGGTACCTTCACGCGGGTTGCGCAACGGGCGTACGAGCAGATGCGCGAGGGCGATCCGGAAAGTGCGCGGGCGCATCTGCACAGCGCAATGCGGCGGTTGGCGAGCCGGGGGTAAAAGCGAGGAAAACGGGCAGGCAAAAAATAATTCGCGTCGCAGTCATCCAATTGCCCTGCGCGCCGATAGCAACAGGGTCGGGATTGTCTCGGTGGCACTTGGTTGCCCCACACACCCGGTGGGCTACGCTCACAAAAACAAGGGTTTCGGGCTTTTTCCCTGTCGTACCTGCCCAGGACACGCTTTTGCCTATCCCCATTCACGATCCGCATCAGGCCCCCCGGCGGCACCCTCAAGCGTTTGCCCCTGCGCAAGGCGGCGGTGTTGTTCATCGTGGCTGTGTGTCTGAGCCTGTCCGGTTTGTTGTATTTGCAGATCGAACAGTCGCGGGCGCCAGGATCTGGCCAACGCGCAGGGTGTCGTCGGCCAACCTGACCCGGGCCATGGCGCAGCAGGCTGAAGACACTTTTTCTGGCAGCGGATCTGGTGTCTGACCAGCCTGGTCGACTGGGTTCAGGACGATGGCTATGGCGCGGCGCAGAAGCCGCGCTTGCAGAAAACCCTCGCCCGGCGGGTGCAGCAACTGGAGCAGTTGCACGGCATGTTCCTGTTCGACCGCGAAGGGCAGTGGGTGATTACCTCGTTCGCGGATCTGCCGCGCGGCCATGGCGTGGCGGATCGCGAGTACTTCAAGTTTCACCAGCAGAACGTCTCGGCCGTGGCGCATATCGGCCCGGCGATCCGCAGCCGCGAGAACGGCGAGTGGATCATCCCGATCTCGAAACGGGTCAACGACCACGCCGGCAATTTCCAGGGCGTATTGCTGGCCGGGATCAAGATGTCCTACTTCGACCGGTTCTTCAAAAGCTTCAGCCTGGACGACAACGGCACCATGTTCCTCGGCCTGACCGACGGCACCTTGCTCGCCCGGCGGCCGTTCGACGAGAGCCTGATCGGCACCTCGCTGGCCAAGGGCGAGATCTACCAGAAGTTGCTGCCCAGTGCGTCCGCCGGCACCGCGATGATCGATTCGGTGGTCGACGGTGTCACCCGTCTTTATGGTTACCGGCAGCTGGAAAGCTACCCGTTGGTAGTCGCGGCGTCTTCGTCCCGGACACACGATCCTCCAGGGCTGGTATGACCGGGCGTTCCAGTCCAGCGTCATCGTGGCGCTGGTGATGCTCGGCGTGGGGCTGTTCGGCTGGGTGTTCATTCATCAGGTGCGCGATGCGAGCGGATCGAGAAAAACCTGCGCAAGGCCCAGCGGACGCTGGAGCAGATCGCCCACCCACGACAGCCTGACCGGGCTGGCCAACCGGCGTCTGTTCGGAGCGCTCGCTGGAGGTTGGAGTTTGCCCGGGGCGCGCGGCAGTCGAGCCCGGTGAGCCTGATCATGCTCGATATCGATTTCTTCAAAAGCTACAACGATGCGTACGGCCACGTGGCCGGCGACCATTGCCTGACGCAGGTCGCGCAGGTGGTGAAGAACTGCTGCCAAGCGCAAGTCCGATCTGGCGGTGCGCTATGGCGGGGAAGAGTTCGCGGTGTTGCTGCCGGACACCGACATCAACGGCGCACTGGCGATTGCCGGGCAGATCCGCCGCAGCGTCATGGACAAACACATCACCCATAGCGGCTCGCCCACCGGTTATCTGACGGTGAGCCTGGGGCTGCTATTCGTTTATTCCGCTGGGCAACGACAGCCCGGAGCTGTTCATCCAGCGCGCCGATGCAGCGCTGTATCAGCCAAAAACGCCGGCCGCAATCGCGCGGCCGTGTTGTCGATGGACGTCAGTTTCGGCGAGTTACTGCGCTCGGATCGCTGACAAAAAAACAATCGGGTTCAGACACAGGCCATGGCGTTTACCATGGCCTGCTCTTGTTCGTTCTTCAGCCGCCAGTGCCACCAGCCGGCTCCGCCCGTGCCGCCACCCGCCGAACCAGTGCCACCGCCCGCGCCTGAGCCTGAACCGCTGGCACCGCCGTTGGTGCCGGTGCCGCCACCCGCGCCGCTGCCGCCGGACGGCGAGCCCGGCGTATTGTCCGGTGGCATCGGGCGAGCCATTGGTGGGAGCCGGATTTGGTGCCCGTGGCATCGGCGCCGTCGTTGGCGGCGAATGTTGCGGGCCGAGCCTGTTCGCCAGCAGGCCGATCAACAACAGCGAGGTGAGTTTGCGCGTCATCATGGTCTGTCTCCGGAAAGGGGATTACCTGATATTGGTCAGACGCGCCGAACCCTTGGTGCCGGCCGGATGACGAGCGGTCAGAAGTCCACGGTGGCCGACACCTTCAGCGTGCGCGGCGTTGCCCTGGGTCAGGTAACCGCCGTTGCGCGAGGCCCAATAGGCTTCGTTGGCGACGTTCTCCAGATTGGCCCGCAGGGTGATTTGCTTTTCATCCAGTTTGAAGGCATAACGCGACCCCAGATCGAAGCGGTTCCACGCCGGAATGCTCTGGGTGTTGGCCGCGTTCAGGTATTGGCCGCCGGTGCGCAACATCCGCGCGCTGAGGGCCGCGCCTTCGAGCCCCGGAATGTCCCAGTCGGCGCCGAGGTTGAACTGGAAGCGCGGCACCCCGACGGCACGGTTGCCGTCCATTCACGCCATTGCTGCTGCCTTCCAGTTCAGTTTTCATCACGGTTGCGCCGCTGAGCAGGCGCAGGCCGTCGAGCGGTTCGCCATAGACGTTGAGTTCCACGCCTTTGTTGGTCTGCTGGCCGTCGACCCGGAAGATTCCGTCCTGGGTGTAGCTCGACGGTTGCTCGATGCGATAGACGCCGAGGTTGGCGCCGTAGCTGCCCCATGTCCAGCCGCACGCCGGCCTCGATCTGCTTGCTGCGCACCGGGGCGAAGGTTTCGTCGCGGTTGATTGCTGTGGTCGGCGGGGTTGGGCCTTTGGCCAGGCCTTCGATGCGGTTGGCGTAGAGCGACAACGTGTTCCCACGGCTTGATCACCAGGCCGTAGACCGGGGTGGTGATCGACTCTTCATAACTCGAAGTGCGGGCGCCGGTGGCGGTGCTCCAGCCATCGACTTTCAGTTCTTGGCGGCGCACGCCAAGGGGTCAGCAGGATGCCGGTCATCGACAAAGCCGAGGGTGTCGGAAATCGCCTCGCTGCGCAGGGTGTTCTTGCCGGTGATGCGCGGGTCGCTGATGTCGCTGGCGAACGAGGTGGGCGCCGGGCGCGGCTTGTCGGTGACGTTGTACAGGTTGGTGCTGTAGCGCCCGGCGGTGCCGATGGTTTCGAACAGCCGAGCGCTGCTCGCCCCAGATGCCCGCCCAGCCGAGGTTCAACTGGTGCGTGACGGGGCCGGTGTCGAAACGGCCGTTGAGCCCGGCCATGGCGCTCTGGTTGTCCTCTGTCGTGGGGCGAATAGAGCATGCCGCCACGGGCGCTGCCGTTGAGGTCGGTGACGGTCAGCGACGAATACACGCCGTTCTCGCGGGTGTGCTTGGCGCCGCCGGACACATAGGCCGTCCAGTTGTCGTTCAGGTCGTACTCGGCGCGGGCCATGCCGAAGGTGTCTTCGAGTTGCGAGTAGCTCCAGCTCTGGGCGTAGCTGGCGTTGGCGTGCGGCACCTTGGGGGCTTTGGTCAGGCTCGAATCGACGTAGATCACCGAGCGCCCTTGGTTGATCACCTGCTTCTGATAGCCAAAATCGGTCGAGACCCGCAGGCGATCACCGCGATAGTCCAGGCCGACGCTGAACAGCGACGAGCGCTGGTCTTCGTCATCGACGGCGGTATCGCCTTCGCGCTGCATCAGGTTGACCCGCGCGCCCGAAGCGGTTGTCCTCGCCAAAACGCTGGCCCAGATCCAGATGCCCGCCGACCCGACCGTCGGCGCTGTAATCGAGGGTGACGCTGCGGGTCGGCGTATCCATCGCGCGTTTGGGTTGCAGGTTGATCCCGCCCCCCGATGCCGCTGCCGCTCGGGGTCACGCCGTTAACGAATGCATTCGGGCCCTTGAACAGTTCGACCCGGTCCAGCGCTTCGACGGCAATGATCTGCCGGGCAGCACGCCATAGAGGCCGTTATAGGAAATGTCATCGGAGGCCAGCGGCAGGCCGCGGATCATGAACATCTGCGAGAAGTTGCCGAAGCCGTTGGACTGGCGCACCGAGGCATCGTTGAGCAACACATCGCCAACGGTCTGGGCCTGTTGGTCGGCCATGGTCTTGGCGGTGTAGCTGGTGACGCTGAAGGGGCAGGTCGTTGACCTCCTGGTTGCCGAGCATGCCGATCTGCGCGCGGCGCGCGACCTGTTCGCCGCCGTAGGTATCGCCGCTGTCGTCGCGCAGGGCGCTGACGTTGGTGGCGCCCAGTTCCAGCGCGCCGTCCGCCGCGACTTTCGGGGCCACGGTGTAACCGTTGTGGCCGGTGCTGACCAGCTCGAAACCGCTGCCTTCCAGCAACCGCGCAAAACCGCTCTGCGCGGTGTAACTGCCTTGCAGGCCCGGGCTCTGGCGATTGCCCAGTTGCGCCGGATCGAACGACAGCGGCACGCCGACGCTGACCGCAAATTGCGCCAGCACATGGCTGAGCAGGCCGGGGCCGATGTTGACGCTGCGGCTGACGCTTTCACTGACGCTGTCGGCGGCGTGGGCGGCGCTCGGCAGCAGGGCGCTGAAGGCCAGGGGCCAGGCTCAGGTTCAAGGCTTTGAGCGCAAACGTGGCGGGGCGGGGCGATGGCATTGCGGTCATTCGGTGTTCCTGTCGGGGGCGTGGAATCGGAAGGTCTATCCACTCACCGGACGAGTCGCGAAAAGGTATCAGTGAATATTGAAAATATTTTCCGAGGGCTCAGACACGCGGTTCCACCGACAGCCAATAACGGGTCAGGCTGTTGATGTTCAGCGGCAACGTGTCGCTGAGCAGACGCAGGCTGGCGTCGGTGTCGCGCAGGGAAAACGCCCCGGATACGCGCATCGCTGCCACGTCCGGATGGCAACGCAGGACGCCGTGACGGTAGCGGCTCAATTCGCCGAGCAATTCGTCCAGACGCATGTTGCTGGCCAGCAGCATGCCTTTGTCCCAGGCCAGGGATGCGGTGTCGAAGGTTTCGGCGCTGTCGAAGCTGTTGAGCTTGAAGCGCTGGCGCTCGCCCGCCTTGAGAATCGCACTCTGCTTGAGCAGTTGCGGGGTGATCTGAACCTGGCCTTCGAGCACCGACACCTGGCTGCGCGAACCTTCGGTGCGCACCGCAGAATCGTGTGCCCAGTGCGCGGGCCGCGCCTTGCGGGGTTTCGACAATGAACGGACGGGCGCTGGCGTCTGCGGCGGTGTTTGATCAGCACTTCGGCCGTTGAGCAGCAGAACGCGCCGCTCCACCGGGCTGAAGGCGATGTCCACGGCGCTGTCGGTGTTGAGCACCAGTTGAGTGCCCGTCTGGCAGTTGCAGGTTCTTCTGCTCGCCGACGGCGGTGCGCTGGTCGGCGGTCCATTGCTGCCACGGCACATGCTGCGAAGCGATGCCCAGCGGCCCGGCCATCAACAGCAAGCCGAGGCGGGTGAGTGTCTGGGCGACGGCTCAGGCCTTCTTTGCGGGACGCGCGTTTCAAGGTCTGGATCGCGACATTGGCCGGCACGCTGCGCAAGTCCCCCAACAGCGCTTCGGCCCCGTTGCCAGGCGATGGCGTGCTCGGCGCTGCGGAGGTGCGCCATTGGGGCGATGGCCTGGTGGTCGGACGGGGTGGCGGTGCGGAATGCAGTTGCACCAGCCAGTCGGCGGCTTCGCCGAGAATCTGCGGATTGATCATCGACGAATTCATCAGGCGACACTCAGGCAGGCAATGAACGCGGCACGCATGTGGCGTTTGACGGTGATCAGCGAAACATTCAGGCGCGTGGCGATCTGCGCGTAGGTCAGGCCTTCGATCTGCGACAGCAGGAAGGTCTCGCGGGTCTGTTTCCGGCAGTTCGCGCAGCAGTGCTTCGATGCGCCACAGGGTTTCCAGAATCAGATAGCGGGTTTCCGGCGACGGCACTTCGGCGGCGGGCAGGTGCGCGATGGTTTCCAGGTACGCGCGCTCCAGGTCCTGACGCCGCCAGCGATCGATCATCAGGCCTTTGGCGATGTGCGTCAGCAGCGCCCGGGGCTCGTTGCCCAGCGGCTTGATCACCTGACGGGTGAGCAGGCGCAAAAAGGTATCGTGCGCCAGATCGGCCGCCTCGCAGCGGTTGCCCAACTTGCGCTGCAGCCAGCCCTGCAGCCACCCGTGGTGTTCGCTGTAGAGCGTCTGGACTTGCTGATTCAACGGCTGATCGAGGGGACGACATGGAGGGCAGGTACTCGTTTCGGGCGTCCGTTGCCAAAGGTGCGGTCGTGAGTGCGAAAACTGTGCAATTAAGAATTGATCGCATTCTAGTGGCAACGGAACGAGCGCTGGCAATTGCCGATTCGCACTTTCTTTTCTGACGCCAGAGGAGTGGCCTACCCGTCTTCCGGGAGATTGGCTATTTGCCGGTCCGGGCGCCGGGACTAACGTAGCCCCACATTCACTTGCCCCGGAGATCCCCGATGAAACCTCGTATCGATTTCTACACCGCGTCCCCCGATGCCCTGAAGGCAATGATCGCCCTGGAAACCCGCCGTCTCGAAACTGCCGCTGGAAAAGACCCTGATCGAACTGGTCAAGCTGCGCGCCTCGCAGATCAATGGCTGTGCGTTCTGCATCGACATGCACACCGCCGACGCGAATCAAGGGCGGCGAAACCCCGCGCCGGTTGTTCGCCGTGACCGCGTGGCGTGAAGCGCCGTTTTTCACTGAACGTGAACGCGCCGCGCTGCTGTGGACCGAATCCCTGACCCAACTGAGCCTGACCCACGCCCCAGACGAAGACTACGAGAGCGGTCGCCGCCCAGTTCTCACCCAAGGAAATGGTCAGACCTGAGCTTGGCGATCAGCACCATCAACAGCTGGAACCGCATGGCCGTGGGCTTCCGTAAAACCCCACAGGCCTGATCGATCAATGTGCATCGGCACTCGGCGCGGCCGGTGGTTGCACCCTTGCGCATCAAGGGGCACCATCGCCGTGGCGATGCCGAAGCACACCATGATCATCAGGAACGTGTCCCCGTAGGTTTGCGTCTGCGCTTCACGGTAGGTCAGCAGCCAACAGCTGACGCAGGCTGGCGGTGAGGCCGACATCGCCGCTCTGACCCAGTGCGGGCAAAGTTGCCGCCGACCTGGGCCAGCCACTGATTCACCGCTTCGTTGCTGCTGTTCAGATGTTCCGCCAACCGGGTGAAGTGCAGGTTGGTGCGGTCGTTGAGAATGGTCGCGCACGAGCCGCAATCCCGATAGCACCGCCCCAGATTGCGCATCAGGATTGAACAGGCCCGACGCATGTTTCAGCCGCGCCGGTGCCAGGCCACCCAACGTCAATGTCACCGCCGGCGGCACCGCCAGTTGCTGGGCGATTCCGCGCAAGGCTTGTGGCAGCAGCAATTCTCCGGCGCCCCAGTCGTAGGGTGATCGGACTGAACTCCCACATCGACAACGCGAACAACGCCAGGCCCGCCATCATGATCCAGCGCAGATCGATGCGATTGGCGAGAAAGGCGTACAGCGGAATCGCCATGATCTGGAACACCCCGGTGGAAAAAACCGCCAGACCAATGTCCAACGCGCCGTAGCCGCGCACCCGGCCGAGAAACAGCGGCGTCAGGTAAATCGTCGCGAACAGGCCGATCCCGGTGATAACGAAAAGAAGCAGCCAAGGGCGAAGTTGCGATCCTTGAGCGCGCGCAGGTCGACGATCGGATTGGCCACGTGCAGCGTGCGGCCGATGAAGGCCAGCCCCGCGAGGCCACTGATCCATGCGGTGGTCAGGATGGTCTGGTCGCTGAACCAGTTCCAGCGCGGGCTCCTTCCTCGAGGGTGTATTCCAGGCAGCGAGAAAACAGCGCCAGAAACACCATGCTCAAATAGTCCGCGCCCTTGAGCAGCGACAGTTCCGGCTGGTGTCGATCTTCACCAGCATCGGCACCGCCACGGCGACGAAAATCCCCGGCACGAGGTTGATGTAGAACAGCCAGTGCCAGGAGGAAATGTCGGTGATCCAGCCGCCGATCACTGGGCCTAATGTTGGCGCCAGCGAAGCCACGGCGCCGATGGTGGCGGCGGCGATCACCCGCTGCTTGCCAGTGAAGAAAAAGAACGCCGTGGTAAATACAGCGGAATCATCGACCCGCCGAGAAACCCTTGCAGCGCGCGAAAGGCGATCATGCTCTGGATGTTCCAGGCGATGCCGCAGAGCAGGCTGGCGAGGGTGAAGCCGACCGCCGAGGCGCAGAACAGCCAGCGCGTGGAAAAACACCCGCGACAGCCAACCCCGACAGTGGAATCACGATGATCTCGGCGATCAGATAACTGGTCTGCACCCACGCTGTTTCATCGGTGCCGGCGGACAACCCGCCGCCGATATCGCGCAGTGAGGCCGAGACGATCTGGATGTCCAGCAGCGCGATGAACATGCCGATGCACATCGTGGCGAAGGCGAACACTTTGGTCGCCGTCTGCCATCTCGGCGGCGTTGAATGGCTGCGCGGCGGCGGTGAGGGGCGGGTGCAGGCTCATGGCGCGCTGGCCACGGCGTTGGTTTCCGGTTGGGCGCGGGTGTCGACTTCAGCGGTCACCCGACAGGCCCGGACGCAGGTGGCCGAGCACGCCGTCCGCCGGGTCGAGCAGGATCCGCACGGGTACACGCTGAACGATTTTGGTGAAGTTGCCGGTGGCGTTTTCCGGCGGCAGCACACTGAACTGCGAACCGGTGGCCGGGGCGAGGCTGTCGAGGCGACCGTGGAATTCCTGCCCGGACAATACGTCGGCGCGGATGCTCACGCGCTGGCCGGGTTTCATCCGCGCCAGTTGGTCTCTCCTTGAAGTTGGCATCGACCCACAGGCCGCTGGCCGGCACCACCGACAACTGTTGCGAACCGGCCTGCGCATAAGCGCCGACCCGTGCGCGGCGGTTGCCGATCACGCCGTCGACCGGGGCGCGCAGTTCGGTGTAGCCGAGGTTGAGTTGCGCCAGATCCCTTTCGGCCCGGGCTTGCCTGAAGGGCGGCGCGAGCCTGTTGTTTCTGGGTTTCGATCACCGCGAGTTGGCGCTGCGCAGCCAGCAGTTCGGCCTGGGCTTTGGCGCTCAAGGCTTGCGCGGTCTTGAAGGTGGCGTCGGGCCCGCTGCGCGCTCTCCACCGACACTGCGTTGGTGGTCACCAGACGTTTGTAGCGTGCGTTGTCGTCCCCGCGAACGGGCGGTTTCGGCGCTGGCAGCATCGATGCCGGCGCGGGCCTGACCGATCACCGCCTGTTGCAGTTGTTCGGTGGCCGTCAAGGTTAGCCAGCAGCGCCTCTTCGGCGGCGACCGCGCCTTCGGCCTTGGCCAGATTGGCGCGGTAGTCGCGGGCATCGAGGCGGATCAGCACGTCGCCGGCCTTCACCCTTTGGTTGTCGCTGACCAGCACTTCCTCGATGTAACCGGCGACTTTCGGTCCGATCACCGTGACGTCGCCGCCGATGTAGGCATCGTCGGTCTCTTCAAGAAACCGCCCGGTGCCCCACCAATGCACGGCGTACAGGCCGGCGAACACCAGCGCGGCCAGTCCCGCAGTGGGCAACAGCAGGCGTTTGAGCAGGGGAGGTTTGGGAGCACTGACCGGAGCGGCGAGATCGGGTTCTACGGTGGGCATGCTGGTCATGGCGTAATACCTGAAGAAGCGGAATGGCTATTACGACCGTAATATGACGCGAGTAATATTTTGTGGCAATTGATTTTTGTCGCCCGATCGTCAGATGAAGACTGTTGAAAAAAGAAGCTGACTATTTGTTTAAGAAATGTAAGCGCTGCAGGAAGCGTCTTGCATTTGTGTAGGAAGGCTCTGACTATCACCGCAATTGATGGGGTGGCATTACGCCAGTTGATTGCAAGGATGTTGAGTGCCGTATTCGCTTTGCGCTGTTTCTCGTAGTCGTTCCCTGCCGCGCCCGCTGTTCTCGGGCCTTGTTGTTGAGTGTGTGTGTGCCCGGCGTT
Organism: Allium fistulosum; assembly: GCA_030737815.1. Taxonomy (NCBI): domain Eukaryota; kingdom Viridiplantae; phylum Streptophyta; class Magnoliopsida; order Asparagales; family Amaryllidaceae; genus Allium; species Allium fistulosum. Next base: position 50,548,477 of record JASFAW010000009.1, on the reverse strand, counting down.
CTCGCCGCCGAAGCGCCAGCCCCTGGCCAGGAAGTGCTGCGCCAGCAGCAACTGCAACAGCGCGATCTGCAACAACTGCAACTCGAACAGCGCAAGCGGCAGCTGGAGCGCGGCGCGTTCGGCCCGGCGCCGGCCAATCCGGCCATTCCTGAATCGATCAAACCCGATGAGCGCTGCTGCCCTTGAGCGGCACGCGCATCGGCGGTGTGACGCTGATCGATAAAGACAAACTCAACGCCCGGATCAAACCGTTGCTTGGCGCCGTGCATGGGCGTCGGCCAGATCAACCATTTGCTGGCGACCATCACCGCGCTGTACGTGGAGAAGGGGCTACATCGCCAGCCGGCTCGTACCTGAGCAGCGCGCCGGCGGCGGGGCAATCGCTGGATATCCTGATCGACGAAGGCTACATCGAGTCCATCGAACTGGCGGATCAAAGCCTGCCGGTTTCCCCTCAGTGGCGCGTTCCCCGGAATGCTCGGCAAGCCGCTGAACCTGCGGGATCTGGAGCAGGGTCTGGATCAGTTGAACCGCCTGCGCTCGCTCGATCTGACCGCCGACATTCGCCCCCGGCAGCCCAGCCCGGCGCGTCGAAAATCATCCTGCGTTCGCGTACCTCGGGGCAGTCACGCTGGGCGCTCGGTGCCGGTTTCGACAACCTTGGCAGCGCCAGCACCGGTCGTGACCGTGACATCCCTGAGCCTTGACCCTCGACAGTCCGCTCGAACTCAACGACCTGTTGAGCCTCAGCGCCAGCGACACCCCTCAATCAGGGCGACCGCTACAGCCGCAACGCCAGCCTCTATTACGCGGTTCCCTACGGTTACTGGACGTTCAGCACCTTCGCCAGCCACGCCGAATATCGTGCGCCGTTCAAGCTCAGTCACGGCGACCCTGTACAGCACCGGCATCACCGATCAGCTCAGCCTGCGCGCCGACCGGGTGTTGTGGCGCGACCAGAGTCATCAGCTCAGCGCCAACCTGCAACTGGCGCACAAGGACGTCGACAGCTATCTGGAAAACGTCCGCCTCGGTATTCAGAGCCCGACCCTGACCGTGGCCGAAGCGGGGCTCAATCTGTTCTGGCTCGACCGCGCGGTGTGGAACCTCGACGTCAATTAACGCCAGGGTTTAAGCGGGTTCGGCGCCGACGACGATGCCGATCGCCAGGTCAACAACCTGCCCAAGGCACAGTTTCGCAAGTACCGCGCCGGCCTCAGCCAATGGCGCAACGGCCAGCTCGGCGCGCAGGGCCTTGGCAATGGCAGAGCCAACTCAATTTGCAGTACAGCCCGGATCCGCTGCCGGCGATCGAACAACTGCTCGGCACCGACGATTCCGCCGTGCGCGGTTATCGGATCAGCAGTGCGTCCGGTGCCAGCGGCGCGATCTGGCGCAACACCTTGCGTCTGCCGCTGCGCAGCGATTTACCGGTGCAGTTCACCCCGCGCGTCGGCCTCGACCACGGCTGGATCAAGGCGCGATCACGGTGCTCCGGTTCAAACGCCTGAGCGGCGCCAGCGTCGGCCTCAATCTGGGCTGGAAAAACCTGCAAGTGGATGTCGATTACCAGCGCAGCCTCAACACCCCGACCGGCCTGCACCGCGAGCCCGAAACCTGGCTGATGCGGGTCGGATTGCAGATATGAACGTCAGTGAACAACAGCCATCGGACCTGAGCGCGACAGCCGTGGCCTTCAACTCAACGCGCAACGTGATGCCGCACTACAATGGAGAGTTTTTTATGCCAATGAACACCTTTGCGTTTCATCTTTCCCCCACGGGGCAAACTGCGCTGGGCGATTGCCAGCCTGTTTCTGGTCGCTCATCTGCCGGGCGCCATGGCCGGCGGTGTGGTGGTTGCGCCCGGCCCCGGCGGCACCGCGCAATTGCAGACCCAGGGCGGCGTCCCGATCGTCAACATCGTCGCGCCGAATGGCTCGGGCCTGTCGCATAACCAGTTCCTCGACTACAACGTCGACCGTCAGGGACTGGTGCTGAACAACGCCTTGCAGGCCGGGCAATCGCAGCTTGCCGGGCAATTGGCGGCCAACCCGCAATTGCAGGGCCAGGCCCGCGAGCGTGATCCTCAACGAAGTGATCAGCCGCAACCCGTCGGCCCATCAACGGCGCCCAGGAAATCTTCGGTCGCGCCGCCGACTACGTGCTAGCCAACCCGAACGGCATTTCGGTGAACGGCGGCAGTTTCATCAACACGCCGAACGCCAATCTGCTGGTCGGCCGTCCCGAGCTGAACGACGGCAAGCTGCAAGCCCTGAGCACCCGCGACGCCCACCGGTTCAGTTGCAGATCCAGAGCGGCGGCCTTGCGCAACGGCGAAGGTTCGATCAACCTGATCGCGCCGCGCATCGACACGCCAGGGCGCGATTACTGCGCGTGATCAACTGAACCTCACCGTCGGGCGCAATCAGATCGACTACGCCAGCGGCCAAGGTGAAAGCCGTGGACCCGGCGGGCAACACCACCGATCAGCGGATCGAACGCCAGCCTGTTCGGCGCGATGCAGGCCGGGCGCATCAACATCGTCAGCACCGCAGAAGGCGCGGGCGTGAAAGTGGGTGCGGTGCAAGTCGCCGGACGTGACGGCGTGCAGATTCGTTCGGCGGGCGACTTGAGCGTCAGCGGCCAGGCGATCCCGGACAGCCTCGACGTGACCCGCGCCGGGCATTCGCAGCAGCCAGGGCGACGTCGGCCTGCACAGCGGCAAGGACCTGACGCTGGCCGCCACCGATGTCAGCGGTCGTGACGTGAAGGTCGACGCCAATCGCAACCTGACCCTGACCACCGTCGAAAGGCCGCAAGCTCCAGGAGCAGCGCGAGAACTGGAACAACAGCACCATCGGCATCACCTGGGAAACTACGAGCGGACCAAGACCGACAGCGATTCGCGCCAGCACGGCAGCCAGATCGTCGCCAGCCGCGACGCGCAACTGTCGTCCGGTAAAGACACCGAACTGAAAGCCGCCAAGGTCCGAGGCGAAGAACAACCTCACGCGTGCAAAGCGGCGGCGACCTGCGCCTGACCGCCGCCACTGAAAGCCACACCCATGACCGATCAGGGCAAGCACCGCAAACACCTGTGGAAAGCCGATTGGGACAGCAGCAGCGAGGAGCAGCGCAGCGTCACCAGCCAGCTGAAGGCCGGCAACATTGCCTCTGCAAACCGCCGCGCTGTTGCGCTCCGAAGGTGCCGAGCTGAACAGCGCCGGCGATCTGCAACTGGCCGGTAAACAAGTGGAGATCACCACCGCGACCCGCACCAACCGCAGCAGCGATAACCGCTATTCCGGTGATCTGGTCGGCGGCGGTTTCTTCGGCAAGACCGGCGACGCCGACAAGGGCCAGACCCAGCATCAGGGCAGCAAGATCAACGCGGCCGGCAAACTGCTGGTCAAAGGCCCGACGACGTGCGCATCAGCGGCAGTCAGGTGCGCGGCGGCAAAGACGCCAGCGTGATCAGCGACAAACGGTTCGCTGACCATCGACGGCGTCCAGGACACCTCGCACAGCAACAACCACGACAAGGACAGCAAGTTCTTCGGCATCACCAAGGACGAGTCGCGCCAGAACAGCAAAGACAGCACCACCGTGCGCAGCGAGCTGCGTGTCGGACAGCAACCTCAAGCTGAAAAGCGCCAGGGACATCGAAGTCGCCGGCTCCACGGTCAAGGCCGGCGGTTCGCTGACGGCGGATGCGGCCGGTGACGTGAATGTGCATTCGACGCAGAACACTCACGACAGCAGCAACAGCACGCAGACCCCGTGGCTTCGACGCCTACGCCAAGGAGCAGACGGCGGAGCAGTATCGCGCCGGCGTGCATTACCAAGACAAGGCGCAAACCGTCACCGCCAACGACGTCACGCAGCAGAGTTTCCAGCCTCAGCGGCGGCAAGCGTGCAAGTGAACGCGAGCGGCGATCTGACGCTCAAGGGCGCCGAGGTGAAATCCACCGCTGGCGACACGACCCTGAGCGGCAAGAACGTCTCGCTGCTGGCCGAGCAGGACAGCCACAGCACCTCGACCGAAACCCGCGCAGCACCGGCGGCGGTTTTTACTACACCGGCGGCCTCGACCGCGCCCGGCAGCGGCGTGGATTTCTCGCACAGCATCTCGCACGACACCACCGGCAAAACCACCGCGCAAACCACCGGCGTACAGAGCAGCGGCAGCCTGAACATCAACGCTGACAAACTCGCCACCGAGGGCGCGCAACTGAAGGCCGGCAACGGTCTGAACGTCGCCGCCAACGAAGTCGACAACCGTGCCGCCAGCAACACCGAACGCAGCACCCACAGCGAGAGCAACTGGTCGGCGGACATCGGCGCCAACGTCGGAGTACAAAAGACATCGCCCGGCCGATTGCCGGCGCGGTGAAAGACGTGCTCGACGGCAAGGTGCCGGACAAGGACGCACTGGCCAATCTCGGTCAGCCGAACGTCGGGATCGGACGTGGCAATCGGTCATGCCGGCGCCGATAAAACCGAGCAGGGCAGCAATGCCTTAGTCAGCCGGTTCGACGGCCAGACCGTGGACGTGAAAGGTCGGCGGCACGCTGCACGACCAGAGCACCCAGTACAACGCCAGCGCCGGCCAAGTGAACATCAGCGCCGACAAACTGCTGGCCGATGCCGCGAACAACACCCACAGCAATACCGAAAAGTCGGTGGATGCCAAGGTCGATGTGCGCGTCTACACCAAAAACGGTGAAGACGTGAACGTGGCCGGCAGCGGTGCGGGTGGTAGCAGCCAGTCGAGCAAGGACAGCTCCACGGCGGTGGTCGGCGGTTACGCTGGCAATCAGGGTGTGAACATCAATGTCGGCGGCGATGCACAGTTCGAAGGCAGCCGTTTCGACGGCGGGCAGGGCGGTGTCAGCGTCAAGACCGGCGGTGATCTGGCCCCTCAATCAGGCCAACGACCGCCAGAGCAGCAACAGCTCCAGCCTGCGCGGCAACGGTTCGCTGACCGTCGGCACCTTGCCGGGCACCGACGGCACCAACGTTCGATCTCGGCGCCGGGTTCCAGCTCGATCACAAAGGCAACCAGACGACCGACAGCCAGGCCCACGTCGCCAGTATCAATGGCAACGATCCGGTGCAATTGAGTAGCGGCGGCAATCAGGTTCAGCAGGGGCACGAAGATCGACAGCGTCGGCAACATCGAGCTGAAGGCCTACGGCAAACTCCGACCTGCAAGTAGCCACCGACACCCACGTCGCCACCGGCAGCAATCTCGGCGGCGGCCTGAAGGCCGGCGGCAGCAAGACCAGCAGCGAGAAGAGTCGCGACCAGGGTGGCAACCTCGCCGGCAACTTCAACATCGGTCGGGTCAACGAGAACACGCAGACCCTCACTCGGTGGCCAGCTCAACAGCCAGAACGGCATCGCGTTGAGCGGCGATTCGGTGCACCTGCAAGGCACTCAGGTCAGCGCGCCAAACGTTAGCATCGACGCGCAGAAGGGCGGTTTCGTTCAGGAATCTGCGCAGTCCACCAACAACCGCAACAACTGGAATGTGGCGTTGAACGCCGGTGGCAATCTGAGCAAAAAGCACACACCGACCGCCGCCGATGAAAAAGTCAGCAGCGATCACGGCTTCAATGCCGGGGCCAAGGTCGGCGTGGATTACCTGCAAGGCACCACCCGGCAGAACAGTCAGATCAAGGCTGACACGGTGGTGTTGAACAGCGCCGGCGATGCGAGCCTGAGCGGTGCGCGGATTGATGCGCGCAATGTCAGCGCAAAGTGGCCGGTGATCTGTCGGTTGAGAGCCGTCAGGACTCCAACACTCACGCCAAGGTTGATGTGGATCTGAGCCTGACCGCCAAGAAGACTCCGGCCGACGACAAGGGCAAACTGGCTGGCACCGACTACAAGCCAACGCTGAAAGTCGATGGTGAATACGCACACAAGGACAGCGTCAAACAGGCGTCCGGTATCAGTGCTGGTCAGGGTGTGGAATCTCACGGTCCGGCGGCGCTACCCAGCTGACCGCGCGCGGATTTCCGCCCACCGAAGGCAAGGTCGATCTGGGCGGTTCGAAGGTCAGCAGCAGCGACCTGAGCAACCTCGACTACGGCGTAAAAGCCGGCCTCGACCTGCCACACAAAACCGAAGAAAACGCACCGATGGTGTCCCTTGAAAACGGCAATCTGAAAGTTGGTCCGGTGACCCTGAGCGGTCATCTGGACAGTCAGTCACTTCAAGCCGGATCGACCAAGAGGGATAGATTCTTTTCTGCTAGTGCTGGAGGCGTATGAGGCTAATGAGCTGATGCGCCGCCACCGCTAGTAATCTAATCGAGTT
>JASFAW010000009.1:50492120-50541758 GCA_030737815.1 Allium fistulosum | reverse complement strand
GTGCGCGGAGTGCGGGGGCGATCGGTGCGCGGAGTGGTCGGTGGTCGGTGGTCGGTGGTTATTTCAATGCCGTTTGATAAACCCGGTCAACGCCGCCAATGCTTCTGGCGAGCGCAACCGCTGGGTGAACAGTGCGCCCTCCTCCTCGATCACCTTGCGAATCAATTCGCGATCCGGCGCGCGCATCAATTGCTTGCTGATCCGCACCGCCTCGGCCGGCAACTCGTCAAACCGCAGCGCCATCTCCCGCGCCTTGGTCAATGCGGCTTCGCCGCTGCCCAGCGCCTCGGTGGCGATCCCCCATTGCGCGGCTTGCTCACCCGTGAAGCCTTCACCGAGCAGCAGTAACTCCGAGGCTTTGGCCTGCCCGAGCAAGCGCGGCAGGATCAGGCTGGAGCCAAACTCGGGGCACAACCCGAGATTGACGAACGGCATGCGCAGCCGCGCATCCCGCGCCACGTACACCAGATCACAATGCAGCAACAGCGTCGTGCCGATCCCCACCGCCGCCCCGGCCACGGCGGCGATCACCGGTTTACGGCATTCAAGCAAGTTGAGCATGAAGTGAAACACCGGGCTGTCGAGGTCGCTCGGCGGTTGCTGGATGAAGTCGGCGATGTCGTTGCCGGCGGTGAAGCACTCGGCGCTGCCGGTGATCAGCACGGCGTTTGATTTCGGGGTCGCTGTCGGCCTGTTTCAGCGCCTCGGCCAACTGGCTGTACATGGCGCGGGTCAGGGCGTTTTTCTTGTCGGGGCGGTTGAGGCGCAGGGTCAGCAAACCGCGCTCGCGGTGCAGCAGGATGGCTTCAGGCATGGCAGGTCTCGCGTCTGAGAATTCAGCGCTCAACCACGGCTCAGGAAGACATCGGCCAGCAGTTGATTGCGCGGCAGTCCGGCCAGGAACAGACGCTTGGCAAACGCGTCGACGCTGGCCGTCGAGCCGCAGACTAAGGCCAGGGTTTGCCGGGAAACAAGGCGCAGTTGCGCCAAAGCGCCCGGCAACTCGGCCGCCGTCCACAGTTCGACGCTGAGGTTTTCCCGCTGAGCAGCGAGTGCTTCAAGGGGTTTGGCCAGGTAATGCCCGTCGGCATCATGGGCCAGGTGAATGACGCGGATGGCGCCCCGATGATCCTGGCGCAAGGCTTCGCGCAACACGCCGAACAACGGGCCGAGCCCGGTGCCGGCGGCGAGCAGCCACAGCGGCCGGTCGTGCCAGTCCGGGTCGTAATGCAGCGCGCCGCCGCGCAGTTCGCCGAGGCGGATCGGGTCGCCGATCTGCAAGCGTCGCGCGGCATCGCTGAATTCGCCGGCTGGCGGGCAATCGAGGTGGAATTCAAGAAAGCGGTCTTCCTCCGGCAGGCTGGCCAGCGAATACGGCCGCGCAACGTGGCCGGCCCACAGCACCAGATGCTGACCGGCGCTGTAGCGCAACGGCCGCTGGGGTGTCAGGCGCAGACGCAACACGCTGTCGCCGAGCCAGTCCAGCGCCTCGACCGTGGCCGGGCGACCATCGGTGACGGGATCGAAGGTGTGCACCTGCAAATCGTCGATCACCTGACACTGGCTGCCAGCCGCCAGCCCTGATCACGCTGTTCGGCGCTCAGGGCATCGGGGGCGACTGTCGGCAGGCAAGCCCTGGATGCATTGCACCAGACATGCATGGCAACTTCCGGCGCGGCAGCTATAAGGCACCGCCACACCGTTCTGATTGAGGCATCGAGCAGGTTGCTGCCCGACGCCACCGACCACTGTCGTTCACCCACTCGCAGTTCAGGCATCGACGTTCTCCCATGCCGCCGCGCAACGGTTACGCCCGTCACGCTTGGCCGGTACAGCGCCTGATCGGCGCGCTGCAAGGCGTCGTCCAGATCATCGCCCAGTTCCAGCAGGGTCATGCCGGCGGACAGGCTCAGGTTTTTCACATTCAGGCCCACCAGTTCAACGTCGGTGAAGGCAATGCGCAGGCGCTCGCAACAGGCGGTCAGGCTTTCAGCGTTGCAATCGGGCAGCAGCACCACGAATTCCTCACCACCATAACGCGCCAGCACGTCGCCGTCGCGCAGACAGGCACCGGCGACCCCGGCGAAGGCTTGCAACACCTGATCACCGGCGGCGTGGCCATGAATATCGTTGATGCGTTTGAAGTGGTCGAGGTCGATCAGCGCCAGACCGTGCAGCACGTCGGGCTCCATCGCATTCAACTCGCGGGTGGCCAGGCGCAGGAAATGCCGGCGGTTGAACAGCCCGGTCAGTTCGTCGGTGGCAACAAGGTCTTCGAGTTGGCGCATCATCCCGCGCAGGGTGTCCTGATGCGCCTGCAGGGCGAACCGGCGCTGACGCATGCGTTGGCGCGAGGTCTGGACGAAACGCGCATAGATCACGAGCCAGGCCAGCACGATCAGCAGGATGCAGGCCTGCAACGCGGAAAGCGCCGGATCGTGCAGGCGGAAGTGGTAACCGTCCCACAGCGTGATGGCGCAGAAGCTGAAGAACACCAGCATCGCGCAGCGTACGAACGCCCGCTGTGACAGATGGAACAGGCCGAACAGCAGGACAGCACATAGAAAACCAGAAACTCGCCCGGGCCTCCTCCAGATGCGCGATCAGCCACGTCTGCCAGCCAAGGCCCAGCAGCACTTGGGCTTCGGTCAGGCTAGGGTCGGAAAAGCGCAGGTTGCAGCCGGAAAAGAACAGGGCGAACAGGATCGCCTGGCTGATCACCACCAGCGCACTGCCGACGGCGACGCCGGCCAGTGAATCGTTGTAGTGACCGTGAAATACGCCAGCCACAGCAGCAGCAAAGCCAATCCATAGGTGGCTGCAGCGAGGGCGAAGCGTTTGAGCAAAAGACGTTGAATGGCGTTATGGGTCAATCGTTGACTCACCGTGCGATAAGAGGCTGACCGAGTGTCCTACCCTACAGACCGGCTGCCACTTTAGTGGCGCAGGCGATAAATGACCATTGATTTTCGGGCCGGGTATTTGGCGTCAAAAACCTGCAACCATGCGACCACGAATGACTCCCGGCAGATGTGCCCGCCACCGAGGCGCGGTATACTGCCGCGCCTTTTTAGCGTCGCGCCAGCAGCCCCGGCGTGCCTTGAAAGGTGTCTGCGACCGACCGATGCACCCAAGCCGCAGGCACCTTATTGAATGTTCCCGTCTTTTAGAGGAGCGCGACTCATGACCGTGATCAAGCAAGACGACCTGATTCAGAGCGTTGCCGACGCCCTGCAGTTCATTTCCTATTACCACCCCGTGGACTTCATCCAGGCGATGCACGAAGCCTACCTGCGCGAAGAATCGCCAGCGGCCCGTGACTCGATGGCGCAGATCCTGATCAACTCGCGCATGTGCGCCACCGGCCACCGGCCGATCTGCCAGGACACCGGCATCGTGACCGTGTTCGTGCGGGTGGGCATGGACGTGCGTTGGGATGGCGCGACCATGAGCCTGGACGACATGATCAACGAAGGCGTGCGCCGCGCCTACAACCTGCCGGAAAACGTCCTGCGTGCCTCGATCCTGGCCGACCCGGCCGGTGCGCGTAAAAACACCAAGGACAACACCCCGGCAGTCATCCACTACTCCATCGTTCCGGGTAACACCGTGGAAGTGGACGTAGCGGCCAAGGGCGGCGGTTCCGAGAACAAGTCGAAAATGGCCATGCTCAACCCTTCCGACTCGATCGTCGACTGGGTACTGAAGACCGTTCCGACCATGGGCGCCGGCTGGTGCCCACCGGGCATGCTGGGCATCGGCATCGGCGGCACCGCCGAAAAAGCCGCTGTGATGGCCAAGGAAGTGTTGATGGAGTCCATCGACATTCACGAGCTCAGGCCCTGGCCCGCAGAACCGCATCGAAGAAATGCGTCTGGAGCTGTTCGAGAAGGTCAACCAGCTGGGCATCGGCGCCCAGGGCCTCGGTGGCCTGACCACCGTGCTCGACGTGAAGATCATGGACTACCCGACCCACGCCGCCTCGCTGCCGGTGTGCATGATCCCGAACTGCGCCGCCACCCGTCACGCGCACTTCGTGCTCGACGGTTCCGGCCCGGCCTCGCTGGAAGCGCCACCGCTGGACGCCTACCCGGAAATCGTCTGGGAAGCCGGCCCGTCGGCCCGCCGCGTCAACCTTGACACCCTGACCCCGGAAGACGTGCAGAGCTGGAAGCCGGGCGAAACCGTCCTGCTCAACGGCAAGATGCTCACCGGTCGCGACGCTGCGCACAAGCGCATGGTCGAGATGCTGAACAAGGGCGAAACCCTGCCGGTGGACCTCAAGGTCGCTTCATCTACTACGTCGGCCCGGTTGACCCGGTCGGTGACGAAGTGGTGGGCCCGGCGGGTCCGACCACGCCACGCGGATGGACAAGTTCACCCGTCAGATCCTTGAGCAAACCGGTCTGCTGGGCATGATCGGCAAGTCCGAGCGCGGCCCGACCGCGATCGACGCGATCAAGGACAACAAGGCCGTGTACCTGATGGCCGTCGGCGGTGCCGCTTACCTGGTGGCGCAAGCGATCAAGAAGTCCAGGGTCCTGGCGTTCGCCGAGCTGGGCATGGAAGCGATCTACGAGTTCGAGGTCAAGGACATGCCGGTCACCGTTGCGGTGGACAGCAAAGGTGAGTCGGTACACATCACCGGTCCTGCGATCTGGCAACAGAAGATCAGCGAAAGCCTGGCGGTTGAAGTGCAGTAAGCGCTTCATCGGCTTCGGAAAAAACGGGCGGTCAGCAATGACCGCCCGTTTTTTTTGCCTGCCGTCAGTCGGCACCTGTCAGATCTGACAGGTGCCACGCCCGATGCCCTCTGTTAGCGTGGAACCTCGACGTTTACAGGTTGCGCTGCCATGGTCCCGGATGCAGATGCGCTCGTCACTCCTCCCTCCATCGCCAGGACTGCGTCCATTGCCACCAACGGACGCAGTTGGGGGGAGATCGGTGTCACCGGGCAACGGTCTTACACGCTGCAGTTGCCGACCCTGGACGCGCGCAGCCTCAATCCCGAGTTGCAACTGGTCTACGACGGCAATGCGGGCAACGGGACGTGCGGCCTCGGCTGGGATCTGCCGCTGGCGGCCATCTCGCGCAAGACCAGCAAAGGCGTACCGAAATATGAAGACGCCGACATCATGCAGGCCGACGGCACGGATCTGCGACCCGAACTGACGGCTGACGACAAGATCCTGTCGACCCGACGCACCCTCGGTATCGGGAGGCGGGCCAGAGAGTTTTCGGTGGTTCGCTACATTCCTCGCCTGGAAAGTACGTTCGACCGCTACGAACTCTGGACGCCGGACGATGGCAACCCCTTCTGGATAATCGCGCGTGCCGACGGCTCGAAAGAGTGCTATGGCATGACGCCGGATTCGTGCATCTACGATCCTGAAATCCGGGCCACATCGCCGCGTGGCAGCTGGTGGAATTTCGCAATGCGGTGGGAGAAAACATCTTTTTCGAGTACAAGCGCGACGATACCGATATGGACCCGCGCTTTGATTATCGGGCCCAGCGTTACCTGCGGCAGGTCTGCTACTGCAACAAGACCGCCAGTGCCGACCTGCTGTGCCTGGACCATGCGCAACCGGAGTTACTGGACTGGCTGTTCCGCCTGATCATTGACTACGGCGAACGCGTCGCCGGATACGACGATGTTCCACCTTACGCCGCCAACGAAAACGCCTGGAAGGTTCGTTCCGACCCCTTTCGCATGCATCGCTACGGCTTTGAAGTCGGCACTCGGCGCCTGTGTCAGCAGTTCCTGTTGTTCAATACATCGGCTCTGCTCCGGTGCTGGTCAATCGCCTGCTCTTGGAATACGAACTCACTCCTCTGCGATACAACCACCTGAAAGCCGCGCATTACATGAGTTACGACGCCAGGGGCCGCGTCAAACACACCCCTCCGATCGAATACTTCTACAACGCATTCGAACTCAACACGGTCCCCCAGCCCTTTCTGGCACTCGACCACATGCCAGGCCTCAATGACGGTCAGCCTTACCATTGCGTCGATCTTTACGGCGAAGGCCTGCCCGGTTTTCTCTGCCGGTACGACAGCGCCTGGTATTACCGCGAACCCTTGCGCGGCACGCCCGGCACTGACGAAATCGTCTACGGCCCCTGGACCCTGCTGCCGCTGATTCCGAACGCCGACAGCAGCAAGCCGGTGACCGTGATCCTGATTGACCTTACCGGTGATGGCCGTCTGGACTGGGTCGTCGCCCAGCCCGGCGGCAGCGGGTATTACACGCTCAACCCGGATGGCACCTGGTCGTTGTTCAAACCGTTCAGCCAGTTCCCCGTAGAGTTCTTCCATCAGTTGGCACAACTGGGCGACTTGAGCGGTGCCGGTCTGGACGACATCGCGCTGATCGGCCCGAACTGTGTGCGGGTGTACGCCAATGTGCGAGACAACGGATTCGCACCCGGCAAGGAAGTACCGCATACCCCGACCGAGGATCGCTTGCCGCTCTTCAGCAACACCCTCACCGAGCTTGTGATGTTGGGCAATCTGCCCGCCAGCGACCTTGCGGGACTGTGCAGGGTTCGCCACGACAGTGTCGACGCCTGGCCCAATCTGGGTCATGGCAGATTTGGCAAAGGTGTCAGGATCAGCGCCCTGCCCTTCAAGTATGAAACTTTCAATTCTGATCAGATCCGTTTCGCCGACCTCGACGGCTCCGGTGCGCCGGCGTTGATCCACCTCTGTTCCGATCACTTGCGATCTACCGGAATTATGGTGGCAATGCCTTTGAGCAAGTACCGGTAAATGTCGACTGGCCCGAAGGCGTTCGCTACGACAACCTCTGCCAGGTGACCTTTGCCGACCTGCAAGGCCTGGGTTGCGCCAGCCTGCTGCTGACCGTGCCGCACATGAAGCCGCAGCACTGGGTTATCACTTTTGCAGTGAACGGCCGTACCTGCTCAGCGGATGCAATAACAACATGGGCTACAGCGCCACGCTGCAACATCGCAGCAGTGCGCAATTCTGGCTGGACGAGAAACGCCTGGAGTTGATGGCGCGCAGACGTCCGGTGTGCCGGTTGCCGTTTCCGCAGACGGTGCTCCGCTGCTTGCAACAACTGGACGAAATCACGGCAATCAGCTGAGTCAGCAATTCGAGTATTTCGAGGGTTATACGACGGTAGCGAACGTGAATTTCGCGGCTTCGGCCGGGTCTGTCAGATCGACAGCGAACTGGAACCGGGCAAGGCCGAGAGCGGCCACACGGCGCCGATGCGCGTGACGCACTGGTTTCATACCGGCCAATGCATTGACATGTCCCTCAAGAACATCTGTGAGCTGGATCCGGACGCCCTCCCCTTGGGCGCCACCGTGTATTCGCGTTTCAACGCAGTAAAAGGCACTGACGTAATCCGCAAGCCTTACCCGTCGAAGAAAATCAAATCGCTCGTGCCCTTAGCGGTCAACTGCTGCGCAGCGAAGTGTCCCAGGCTGATGACTCCCCGCCCGTCCGACTGTTTTCCCTGACCGAGCGTCGCTACCGGGTTCGGCAAATCGTGGGCAAACCGGCCAGCCTGCAAGTGCTTGAACAGGAAACCCGTAGCCATCAATACGAGCGCGTCATGGACGACCCGCTCTGCAGCATGTGGTCAATATGGAGTGGGACGAGTACGGCCAGTTTGACTCACGGTTTTACTGTCGCCTGCGCGCGTCGCCGCACCGAGACCGACGAACCGCCCTACGATCAGGAAGATCAACGACAAGCCTGGAGGGATAGCCACGATGAGCAACAGCAGTGTTTCTATCTGACTGAAACCCGTGCCGGGTTCAAGCATTTGACTGAAGAGGGCCATTGGCTGCTCGGCTTGCCCTGGCGTCAGCGCAGCAACGCGCTGAAGCTGCCCAAGGGTACGCTGCCGGGGGGATTGCGCCCGGAGGACATCAGTTTTGAAAGCTTCACGCGACATATGGACAGCGCTCAGTGGGCAGCCGCCCGCGAACTGACTTCGCTTTCGCAGCAAACGTATCAGGAGGCCGACGGCAAGCTCCATTTCCCGCCGCTGGCCGGGCCGACGGAACAGGCTGTGTTCGACGAAAATGCATTGTCGCATACGACGGCATCCCGCCGCCATTTGCCATTCGCGCAGAGTTGCGGACGATCGGATACAGGCCCATGAATGTGTTTTTCCCCGATGATCCGGTGGAGGACGACCTGGAAAACCTGTGGTCAGCCGACAGCGGATTTTTCACCTACACCGGCGCCAGCGGTTTTTACCACGTCACCGATGTGCAACAGACCGCCAGCCATGGCGTGACGCACATCACCCGAGACGAAAACCACCTGCTGACCATTGCCATTACCCTGCCGGATGGCTGCACGACGTCAATCACTCATGACCTTCACACGCTCCAGCCCTGAGCATCACGGACGCCAACGACAACATCCAGGAAGTGCTTTACGAGCCAGGCGGCCAGCCTATGGTGCACAGCTTTCATGGCACTGAAGAGGGCAAACCGGCTGGCTTCATGCCACTGGCCGAGTACCCGAGCAGACAGATCTGAGCGTCGGATACGCCCTCGCCCATCCAAAAGAGGTACTGGCATGCGCCGCGAGTGTGGTGCGTACGGAACTGCGCAGCTGGATGCCAGTACTCCCGCTCAAAACGCTGCCATCAAAAGAAAGGAGTGGATCGCCCGAGGGCTGATTCTGCCCGACGGACGCATCCGCGCCTCGGCCCTGCGCTGGCTGAACCAGCGCAAAAAACACACGGCCAGCGAACAGACCCTGCTCGGGATCATTCGCACGGGCCCACGGCAGCCGACACACAGCCTCAGCCTGGTTGCGGACCGTTACCACACCGATCAGCCGCAATTGATTCAGATGATCATCGCTTACATCGACGGCTTCGGCCGCGAATTGCAAAGTAAACAACTCGTCCGCCAGGCGACGCCCTCGTGGCCACGCCCGAGGACAATCTGGAGACCGGCGCCGATGGCAAGCCGATTGAACTGCCAGCCATTCAGCGCTGGCGGGTGCAGGCTCGCGTGGAATACAACCACAAGGGCGAAACCATCCGCGTCTACCGGGCTTATTTCCTCAATACCCATCGCTCCATCACGACAGCGCGATGCGTGAGCACGGCTACCACGACAGGATGTTCTACGACGCCCTGGGGCGGCCGGTCAAGACCATCAATGCCCTTGGCCATCTGGCGTTCGACATCCTGCACCCATGGTTCAAGCTCAGCTATGACTACAACGACACCGACGACACGCCGCCGACCAAATCTGCGAAGCCTGCCAGACAGCCCGCCAAACCGGCGAAGAAGATCAAGTCATGAACGCCAGCGTGCATTGGCACACTCCATCGCTGGCCGTCACCGGCCCGCGCGGCGAGGCCATCAGGCAAGTCGAATACCTGCGCAAGGTCGCGGGAGAGGATGTGCAGGCGCTCATTACCGACAGCATATGACGTTGCCGGTCGACTGGTTGCGCTGGGCGATCCACGTCTGCCCACGCCAATACCACTATGGTTCACAGGCTGGACGGCATGGCGGTCAAGACTCATAACGTCGACGGTGGCAACGACACTGTGCTGCCGGGTCCCGGCGGTCAACTCCTGCACAATTGGGATGCCAACGACAATCACCGGGAAATGACCTACGACCCACAGCTGCGTCTGCGGGCCGTCACGGAAAACGGTGCAGCGAACTTCGAAACCTTCCGCTACCTCGACGCTTCGGCCGACCCGACGCACAATCTGCGCGGACAGATGACGGCGCTGAGCGATCCATCGGGCACGCTTGCCCTCGACAGTTCGGCATGCACGGGCAGACGCTGGAAGAAACCCGCACCTTCAAGGACGGTAAAACCTGCACCAGCCGTCAGGTCTTCAGCGCCGTCGGTGCCCTGTTGCAAACCACAGACGCCGGCGGACACCGGCAACAGTCGACCTATGACATTGCCGGGCAACTCGTCCAGGTACAACTGCAACTCAACGGACAAGCCTTCAAGCCGGTTTTGAAAGGTGCCGATTACAACGCCGCCGGCCAGATCATCGAACAACAGCTCGGCAACGACGTGACCAACCACTGGCACTACCGAGAGGCCGACGGGCGCCTGCTGCGACAGTACGCGCAAAAGGCTGCAGAACCGGCGATTCAGGATGTCGGGTATGAATACGACCGGGTGGGCAACATCACCCGCCTTAGCGACTACACCTATACACCGACTTTTTTCCGCAATCAGCGGGTCGACGGCCAGCGCACGTTTGCCTATGACACGACTTATCAATTGATCCGCGCCACCGGGTACAGCGACGCCCCGCCCAGGGACAACCCGGGCCGGCCTCAGCCAACCGACCACGGGACCGGCGCAACTATGTCGAGACTTTCGAATACGACAAAGGCAAAAACCTGACCAGACTCACCCATGTCCGCGACGGCAGTTCCCATACCTTCGAAATGTTCATCGACCCGGACAGCAACCGCGGTGTGCGCTGGAAAACGGGCGACCCGGCTCCCGTCTTTCCCGAATGGTTCGACCGCGCCGGCAATCAGCTTGCCTGCAGCGGGGTCAAGCCCATGCACTGGAACAGCCGCAATCAGCTGGAGTCACTGACCCTGGTGGAACATGCCAGCGGTCCGGCTGACCAGGAGCTGTACCAATACAGCCAGGGGCGTCAGGGTCTACAAACGCCTCGAAACCCACACCCGCAAGGTCAGCCATGTCGAGCAAGTGCACTACGTGGGCAATCTGGAGATCCGCAGCAAAAGCTCGGGTGAAGAGCTGCACCGGATCACCGTAGGCCACCGGCGTCGGCGAAGTGACCTGCCTGCATTGGGTCGCCGACAAACCGCCCGGCATCGACGCCGATCAGATGCGTTATTCCCTGACGGATCACTTGGGCTCAAGCGTGACCGAACTCGATCAAATGGCGCGGCTTATCAGCCAGCAAGGCTATTTCACCTACGGCGCCATCGCGTGGATGGTCTCTGAGAATCTCGTGGAGGTGAATTACATGTTCACCTATTACTCGGGCAAGGAGATGGATCGCAGCGGGCTTTATATCATGGGTGCGTATTACGCGCCTTGGCTGTGGCGCTGGGTCAGCGCGGACCCGGCGGGTGATGAGGACGGCTGAACCGGTATGCGTTTGTATCCAACAATCCGCTTCGCTTTGTCGATCCTTCGGGTGGTGCGAAAGCGGAGAGCGTCATCATGCTGTACTCGGGCTTTGTGTCGACACTGGAAGGCATTGCCGGGCAGACGCTGGTGCAGATCGACAACATCATCCACCAAAAGAACATCAAAAGAAGCCTGCTGGCCAATACCGTAGGCGAAGTGGCCACAGGATATTCGGCTATGAAGCCGGGAACATCGGCGGAGAGCAGGTCGGTCAGTTCATCCCGGATGTCCGGCATATTGCCTCTCACAGCAGAGTGAACCGCTTGCCCTTCATCGAGGGGGCGAGCGGTGGCAACGTCGGCGGAGACATCTTGGGTGGGTTGGCCACTCCGATCACAGGCATGGGGCTGACCGGCGCACTCATACCGCAGACTTCAACCATCTCCGTGGCGGCGATCGATAAGGCAATGGGGATTCCGGAAGCGGTCAATGACATCCACGGCAACTGGCAGAGCATCAAGAACGAGCTGATCCACCCGGCACTCAACTCTGTCCTTAACCCTGAGTTTGTGATGGGACCGCCTGGTGGGCGCGTGGATCTCGATCCTTGGCGGCGCATTCAACCTGTTTGCCCGCGCCGTGGAAGCCGAAGACATCAAGAACCGCCTCGATCCGGTCAAGATCGGCAAGATCGATGCGATGCTCAGTGAGTGGAAGAAGCGTCGAACAACGCTCG
The DNA here is from genome assembly GCA_030737815.1 of Allium fistulosum. NCBI lineage: Eukaryota > Viridiplantae > Streptophyta > Magnoliopsida > Asparagales > Amaryllidaceae > Allium > Allium fistulosum. The sequence continues at coordinate 50,529,926 of JASFAW010000009.1, read as the reverse complement.
GCCTGGGCGAAGCGGCCTTTGATGCATTGGGTACGGACACCATCAATCCAGCCGATCACATTCCCAACGTCAACCCCTGACGTCCCGTGAAACGCTTGCGCCGATCACCCGTTCAGGTTTGCGACAGCAGACAGGAAAGACGCTGGATTACATCAACCGAATGCAAAAAGGCATGGCCTGGTACAAGGAAATGGGCACCACCGACAATCAGTTCCTGATGCGGCAACGCTCTGCGCGCGTTGAACATGCCAGGAGCCTTTCTGTGAAACAGTCCGTTCACCGGCATACGCCCACCTTGCGGGTTCATGACTCACGCGCGCTCGGGATCCGGCAGGTCGAATACCTGCGCAGGATGGCGGGAGAGGAAGTTCAGGCGCTCATCACCCGCCAACACTACGATGTAGCCGGACGACCGGCGGCTCAGCTCGACCCGCGTCTGTCCACTGCGAATACCATCACGCTTTTCGCACTCAATGGTCAGGCGCTCAGGACAGTCAGCGTCGATGCCGGCATGACTGTCACCCTGCCCGACCCAGCCGGGCTACCTCGACACTCGTGGGACGCGAACGGGAATCATCGAGTCATGACCCATGATGGCCAGTTGCGCCCGTTGTCCATTGAAGAAAACGGCACACCGGGATATCGAAACCTTCACCTACGCCAACCACTCAGCCGATCCCGGGCACAACCTGCGCGGGCAGTTGATCGAACAGAGCGACCCGACCGGCACCGTCGATTTTCAAAGCGTCGGGATGGCGGGTAACGGACTGCGCGAAACCCGCACCTTTCACGATGGCAAAGCGTTTGTCAGCCGTCGCCGTTACAGCCCGCTGGGCGCGGTGTTGACGAACACCGATGCCGGCGGCCACCAGCGACTGTCGACATACGACGTGGCCGGTCAACTCAATCGGGTGCAATTGCAAATCAACGGACAGACCACCTGGCAAACCGTGTTGCAGGATGCGCAGTACAGCGCCTCCGGGCAGATCATCGAACAACAGGCCGGCAACGGTGTGACCAGCCACTGGCATTACCGCGCCGCCGATGGGCGCCTGCATCGTCACCGCGCGCAGAAGGGCTCGGAACCGGTGCTTCAGGACTTCGAGTATGAATACGACCCGATGGGCAATATCGTCCGCATCCTCGATCACGCCTACACGCCGACCTACTTCAGCAATCAGCGGGTCGATGGTCATCAGGAATTCGACTACGACACGCTGTACCGACTGATTCGCGCCACCGGCTACAGCGACGCCCCCGCCCTCGGACCGGCTCGGTTTGCCCCAGTCGACCAATCCCGATGACCGACGCAATTACGTCGAGCACTCGATTACGACCACGGCGACAATCTCGTCAAAACCACCCACGTGCGCGACGGCACCAGCCACACCTTCGAGATGTTCATCGACCCCGTCAGCAACCGCGGCGTGCGTTGGAAACCCGGTGATCCGCCACCGGATTTCAGCCAACTGTTCGACCGTGCCGGCAATCTGCAGGCCCTGCAACCCGGCGTGCCGATGCACTGGAACACCCGCGGCGAACTTGACAAAGTGACGCTCGTCGATCGCAAAGGCGGCAGCGCAAACGACGAAGAGTATTACCGCTACAGCCAGGGCCAGCGGGTCTACAAACGCCACGACACCCACACAACGAAAGTCAGTCACTTTCATGAAGTGCGCTATTTGCCGGGGCTGGAGATCCGCACCAAGCACAACGGCGAGGAGTTGCACGTCATCACGCTCGACATCGGACCTGGCGCAGCGCGCTGCCTGCACTGGAAGAAAGATCCGGCAAACATCGGCGTCGACCAGCTGCGATTCACGCTGCCGGACCACCTGGGTTCGGCTGTCAGGGAACTCGATACACAGGCGCGATTGATCACCGACGAGCGCTATCTGCCATTCGGCGGCACCGCTGTTTATACCCGGCACTGCGCCGTGGAGGTCGATTACAAGACCGTCCGTTACTCGGCAAGGAAATGGATGTGACCCGGCTGCATATTACGGCTCCCGCTACTACGCCGACTGGCTGGGGCGCTGGGTCAGTGCCGATCCGGCGGGCACTGTCGACGGACTGAATCTCTATGCGTTCGTGGGAACAATCCGATTATCCATGTACGACAAAACGGGCAATGTGAAGGTGCTTTTTAATGTGGCGAAAGGCTTTATCGGCGTGCTCGACAAAGCGGCAACCGCAGCAGGTCAGCTGGACAACCTTGCGAGAGAATTCGACGCCTTGTTCCCGAAGACGCCGACATCAATGAACTGCGCGAAAGCATCACTTTTGGCACATTCATGAAGTCCCGGCACGGGATCAAATCTGCCCTCTACGGCGCGGCAAAAGGTGCGGGTGTCGGCGCGGTTTTAGGCACCGCTTTACCGGGTATTGGCAACCTGATCGGCACAGCCGTGGGCACGCTCGTCGGGGCCATCGCTTTTCCGCTGTTGCGTTACCACTTTTTCAAAAAAAGCCTGAAGGCCGTGGAAACCCTTCGCAACCGGGAAATCGCCGCGGGAGTGACAGCTGTCGCCGATACCGCAGCCAATGTTGTAGAAGGACGAAGAACCTGATCAACGGTGCGGTGAACTCAGCAGAGGATCAAGGCTGCAGCTGACAATCTCGGTTCTTATCCGCAACGGCTTCAGGAAATGTTCTATCGTCAGCTGGATGACCTGATGGGCGATCAACAACGCGAAGTCATGAAACTGCTCAAAACCGGGCTCGATCCGTTTGACGCCATTGATCAGGTACTGAGTACCGAGCGCCAGCTTGTCGACTCCCCGAGCGAAGCAGACGGGGTAACGGCACGCCTGGGCCGAACTGGCCCAATCGGCACAGCAAGTCAGTCATCGGCCACTGAAAAAGCCGATCCCCAAACCCAGGACAAAAATGCAGCCGCAAGTGCAAACGCAGGATGAGCGAAACGTACGTCTGAGTTGCTTCGACAATACGCCGTACCGGGCGGGCACATGCTATCGTGCCCGCCCGTCCTGCCACCCCTTTGACCCAGCATGCTGCCGACTTCCCGTACACTGCGTCTGTCGTTGTATACCCTGCTGATCATCGCCGGCGCCGCCCTCGCCGCGACGCTTGCGATCCGCCACGCCGAGCGCCAGGCGCTGGAAGAAGACGCGGCTCGGGCCAATCAGCAACTGGCGCTGTATGCCAACTCGTTGCATACCCTCATCGACCGCTATCGCGCCTTGCCCGCCGTGCTCGCACTGGACCCGCAATTACGCGCGGCGCTGGCCGGTCCCGTGAGCGCCGAACAGCAAACGGCGCTCAATCTGAAGCTGGAAAAGATCAACGGCGCCGCCCAATCCTCGACCCTTGAACTGCTCGATCGCACCGGCCTCGCGGTAGCCGCCAGCAACTGGCGCCTGCCCAGCAGTTACGTCGGTCACAACTATGGCTTTCGCCCCTATTTCAGTCAGACCCGCACCCAGGGCACCGGGCGTTTCTACGCGGTCGGTGTGACCAGCGGCATTCCCGGTTACTTCCTGTCCAGCGCGGTGCTCGGCGACAACGGCGAGTTCCTCGGGGCGATGGTGGTCAAGCTCGAATTTCCCGAACTCGAACGCGAATGGAGCCAGGGCAGTGACACCCTGCTGGTCAGGCGATGCGCGCGGGATCATCTTCATCGCCAACCAGCCCGGCTGGCGCTATCGCCTGCTGCACCCGCTGAGCCCGGCCGATTACCGTGAGATCAAGGCCACCCGCCAATACGACAAACAGTCGCTGGTGCCGCTGACGCATCTGGCGCTGCGCAGTTTCGACGACAACAGTGATCTGCGCGCGTCGAAGGGCCCGCAGGGCACGGCGGATTACCTGTGGGAATCACTGCCGTTGACCGCCGAAGGCTGGGACCCTGCATCTGCTGCGCCGCCCGCAACTGTCCTTCGAGGATCAGCGCAATGCCGGCCTCGCCGCTGCCGGGGTATGGCTGGCGCTGGTATTCCTGTTGCTGTTCCTCAACCAGCGCTGGCGTCTGGCGAAAATGCGCCAGCGCAGCCGCGAAGAGCTTGAGCAACTGGTCGAGGAACGCACCCGGGATTTGCGCACTGCCAGGACGGTCTGGTGCAGTCGGCAAAACTCGCCGCGCTGGGGCAGATGTCCGCCGCGCTGGCCCACGAAATCAATCAGCCGCTGACCGCCCAGCGCATGCAGCTTGCAACTCTGAGGCTGCTGCTCGATCACGGTCGGGTCGATGACGCCTACAAGGCGCTCAAACCGGTGGATGACATGCTCACGCGCATGGCCGCCCTCACCGGCCACCTGAAAACCTTCGCCCGCAAGAGCCCCAGCGGCTTGCGCGAACGGCTGGACTGGCGACGGTGGTCGATCAGGCCCTGCAATTGCTCGATGCGCGCCTGCGCGATGAACAGGTCAGTCTGGTGCTGCACCTGACTCGGCCGGCCTGGGTGCGCGGCGATGCGATCCGTCTGGAACAGGTGCTGATCAACCTGCTGCGCAATGCCCTCGATGCCATGCAAGGCAAACCGTGCAAGCGTCTGGAAATCCGTCTGGAGGCCGACGAGCAATTGTGGCACCTGAGCGTCATCGACAACGGCGGCGGCATCGCCGAGAACATCTGGGGCAGGTATTCGATCCGTTCTTCACCACTAAACCGGTGGGTGACGGGTTGGGTCTGGGGCTGGCGGTATCGTTCGCCATCGTTCATGAATCCGGCGGGCGCCTGAGCGCCGAAAATGGCGACAACGGCGCGGTGTTCAGCCTGACCTTGCCGATCGATCTGGAGGCGCACATCTGATGCTCAACGCGGTGATGGTGGTGGATGACGAAAGCAGTATTCGCAATGCCGTCGAACAATGGCTGAACCTGTCCGGGTTCGAGGTGCAGCTGTTCAGCCGCGCCGAGGAATGCCTGGCGGCGCTGCCCGCGCATTTTGCCGGTGTGATTGTCAGCGACGTGCGCATGCCCGGGCTGAGCGGTCTTGAACTGCTGGCCGAAGTGCAGCGCCGGGATGCCGATTTGCCGGTGATTCTGCTCACCGGCCACGGCGATGTGCCGATGGCGGTCGGAAGCCATGCGCGACGGCGCTTACGATTTTCTGGAAAAACCCTTCAGCCCCGAGACCCTGCTCGGCAGCCTGCGCCGGGCGCTGGACAAGCGTCGGCTGGTGCTGGAAAACCGCGCCCTGCACGAGCAGGCCGACAACCGCGCCAGACTCGATGCGACGCTGCTCGGCGTGTCCCGTGCTTTGCAGACTTTGCGCCGACAGGTGCTGGACTTGGCGACGCTGCCGGTCAACGTGCTGATCCGTGGCGAGACCGGCAGCGGCAAGGAACTGGTTGCCCGTTGCCTGCACGACTTCGGCCCGCGTGCCGACAAGCCGTTCGTGGCGCTGAACTGCGCGGCGATCCCCGAGCAACTGTTCGAGGCCGAGTTGTTCGGGCATGAGAGCGGCGCGTTCACCGGGGCTTCCGGCAAGCGCATCGGTAAGCTGGAATACGCCGATGGCGGCACGTTGTTTCTCGATGAAATCGAAAGCATGCCGCTGGCCCAGCAGGTGAAACTGCTGCGGGTGTTGCAGGAGCAGAAGCTGGAGCGGCTAGGGTCGAACCAGAGCATTCGGGTGGACTTGCGGATCGTCGCGGCGACCAAACCCGATTTGCTGATGAAGCGCGGGCCGGGCGTTTTCGCGAGGACCTGGCGTATCGCCTGAACGTTGCGCAGCTGCGATTGCCGCCGCTGCGTGATCGTCGCGAAGACATTCCGTTGTTGTTCGAATCCTTCGCCCAGAGTGCCGCCCAGCGGTTGGGCCGGACGTTCCCGCCGCTCAGTGGTGCGCAGTTGAGCCACCTGCTCAGTCATGACTGGCCGGGTAATGTGCGCGAGTTGGCGAACGTGGCCGAACGGCAGGTGCTGGGGCTGGATGAACCGGTGCAGGGTATCGATCCCGGCCAGTCGCTGGCGGCGCAGCAGGAGGCGTTTGAGGCGCAGTGTTTGCGGCGGCGCTGACCCGGCACAAGGGCGATGTGAAAGCCGTACTTGAGGAGCTGCAACTGCCGCGTCGCACGTTTAATGAAAAGATGCAGCGGCATGGTTTGACCCGGGAAATGTTCGTACCCGACTGATCGTTCCTACGCTCTGCGTGGGAATGAAGCCCGGGACGCTCTGCGTCCAAGGCGGACGCAGAGCGTCCATTGAGGCATTCCCACGCAGAGCGTGGGAACGATCAGATAGGCGGAAATCCGCTCATTCATTCCGAATCATCGGCAAAATCCCGCTCAACCATCTCACAAACCTTCTAAACCGGCCCTCCCCCCGTTGGCACAGCTCCTGCTATAGCCCTCGCAGGCTGCGTTTCAACGCGCTCCACAAAAACAATTAAACGAAGGATCCTTCAATGGATAACTCCAACGCCCTGCCCCTTGGGTCGGCTGCCGTGCCGGCCAAAGAACGAACCACCGCCAGTCGCATCAAGTCGATCTTCAGCGGTTCCGTCGGCAACATGGTCGAGTGGTACGACTGGTACGTCTATGCCGCCTTCTCGCTGTACTTCGCCAAAGCCTTCTTTCCCAAAGGCGACACCACCGCCCAACTGCTCAACACCGCCGCGATCTTCGCCGTGGGCTTCCTGATGCGCCCGATCGGTGGCTGGCTGATGGGGCTGTACGCCGACAAGGTCGGACGCAAAAAAGCCCTGATGGCCTCGGTTTACCTGATGTGCTTCGGCTCACTGATCATCGCCCTGAGCCCGGGTTATGAAACCATCGGCATCGGCGCGCCGATCCTGCTGATCTTCGCCCGCCTGCTTGCAAGGCCTGTCGGTTGGTGGCGAATACGGCACCTCGGCGACCTACCTGTCGGAGATGGCGACCAAGGATCGTCGCGGCTTCTTCTCCAGCTTCCAGTACGTGACTTTGATTTCCGGCCAGCTCATCGCGCTGGGCGTGCTGATTGTGCTGCAACAGTTCCTGACCACCGAAGAGCTGTACGCGTGGGGCTGGCGTATTCCGTTCGCCATCGGCGCGCTGTGCGCAATCGTCGCGCTGTACCTGCGTCGTGGCATGGAAGAAACCGAGTCGTTCACCAAGAAGGAGAAGTCCAAGGAAAGCGCCATGCGCACCTTGCTGCGTCATCCGAAGGAACTGCTCACCGTGGTCGGCCTGACCATGGGCGGTACGCTGGCGTTCTACACCTACACCACCTACATGCAGAAATATCTGGTGAATACCGTCGGCATGAGCATCTCCGACTCCACCACCATTTCGGCGGCCACGCTGTTCCTGTTCATGTGCCTGCAACCGATCATCGGCGGCCTGTCCGATAAAATCGGTCGTCGCCCGATCCTGATCGCCTTCGGCGTGCTCGGGACGATCTTCACGGTGCCGATCCTGATGACCCTGCACACCATCCAGACCTGGTGGGGCGCGTTCTTCCTGATCATGGCGGCGCTGATCATCGTCAGCGGCTACACCTCGATCAACGCGGTGGTGAAGGCCGAGCTGTTCCCGACCGAAATCCGCGCCCTGGGCGTCGGCCTGCCGTACGCACTGACCGTGTCGATCTTCGGCGGCACCGCCGAATACATCGCGCTGTGGTTCAAGAGCATCGGCATGGAAACCGGTTACTACTGGTACGTGACCGCGTGCATCGCGGTGTCCCTGCTGGTGTACATCACCATGAAAGACACCCAGAAACACTCGCGCATCGTCACTGACTGATCCCGCAACGCAAATCAAAAAAGGGGCAGACCTTCAAGGGTCTGCCCCTTTTTTCGTTGGCCGATCAGCGGTTCCTGGCGATTAATCGCTGGTTAATTCGCCGAAGCGATTCTGCACCTACCTGATCGATGACCTGCGCGACGCTCGCTCCAACGACGGAAGCGAATTGAATGCGTCGCCCTTAACATCAAGTTAATCGATTGTTTTTAGCATTATTTTGCGCTTTTTAATCAATTTGGTTGGCGTAGCATGAACCCCATGCGAAACACATCGCCAACGAATTCCGAATCTGGAGAACGACCATGAAAACCAAACTGATCCTCGCCCTGACCCTGTCCGCACTGGCCGCCAACACTTTTGCCGCCGACGGTTCGGACAAAACCAAATCCGCCGACTTCATTTCCGGCGCCAGCGCTGCCATCGAAACCAGCCACACCGGCACCTACGCTGCCGACGGCTTCGACAAGACCAACGTCGGCAAAGCCGTTGCTGCTGATGGTTTCGACAAGACCGGCACTGCCAACGCTATCGCCGCAGACGGTTTCGATAAAACCGGTACTGCCGCTGCCATCAGCTGATCGGCAGGATGCACACCACAGCCCGGCTTCGGCCGGGCTTAGTCATGTCTGGAGGGCTGGAAATCAGCCGCCCGTCCTTGCACTATGGCCGCTCTCTGACAGCCGTTTCCAGGACCACCCGCCATGCCCGATGACATCCATTTCTACGAACCGGCCAACGGCCACGGCCTGCCCCACGACCCGTTCAACGCCATCGTCGGCCCGCGTCCCATCGGCTGGATTTCTTCGCAGGATGCCGAAGGCCGGCTGAACCTGGCGCCCTACAGTTTTTTCAACGCGTTCAACTACATTCCGCCGATCATCGGGTTCTCCAGCGTCGGTCGCAAAGACAGCTTGAACAACATCGAGCAGACCGGCGAATTCGTCTGGAACCTCGCCACCCGTCCGCTGGCCGAGCAGATGAACCAGAGCTGCGCGATGGTCGGGCCGCAGGTCAATGAGTTCGAACTGGCGGGGCTGACACCGGTGGCGTCGAAGGTGATTGCCGTGCCGCGCGTAGGCGAAAGCCCGGTGTCCTTCGAATGCAAGGTCACCCAGATCATTCAGCTGCAGCGCGCCGACGGCGAGACCGTGCCGAGCTGGCTGGTGCTCGGCGAAGTGGTCGCCGTGCACATTGCCAAGTGGCTGTTGAAGGACGGGATCTACGACACCGCCGCCGCCGAACCGATTCTGCGGGGCGGCGGGCCGGCGGACTATTTCCAGCTGGGGCCGGAGGCGTTGTTCAAGATGTGGCGCCCGGGGGCGACGAAGTAAGCGTTTACCAGATCAGCTCGGCGTCGTCGGTGACGCCCTTGAGCTTGTCCAGCTCATTGATCGCGGCTTCATCGGCGGCGATGGCGCCGGGGAACACCTGATCGTTCAGCAGTTTGTGAAAGCGCGGTGCACCGCCGTCGACCAGAGCCTTGACGGCGATCGCCGCGTGATAACCCTTGTTGCCGCCCAACTCGACGGGGACTACAGCGGAAACCGCTTCGAAGTGTTCGAACTCTTTACGTGCCATATCGCAGGTCCTGGCTCAGTCGGATAAGCCGGACATTAAACATTCAACCGGCAAGTTTGTGTACCGGCGCAGTGCATTGCCCTACGGCCTGTGCGGCCGAGACTTCCCTGAACGTGTGGAAATCCAGGCTGTTGACCACCAGGTCCTGCACCAGCTCGGCAAAGACTTCCATCGACGGGCTGCTGAAGTACGCGGTCATCGACTGCTGGTTGCTCCAAAAACCGGAGACCAGCCACAACTCCGGATCACACTGCGAATGCTGCAAGGCAAAGCTCAGGCAGCCGGGGGCGGCGCGGGACGGTTCGATCAGGGCGCTCAGGCGCATGCCGAGTTCCGCCGAACGTCCGGCACGCGCTCGAACGAAGGCCATATGACTGACGGGAATCTGCTTGGACATGTTCAACCCTCCCAGGGAGTCGCGTGGCAGCCGGGAACGGGCTGCGACAGGATTCAAGGTTAAGGGCCGCTCCCCGTTCGCCGTTAGTCGATTCCTGCCGTCGCGTTGCACAATCCTGCGAGACTGTCTTGCAGACCTGTAACAAGTCGTAAATTCCTGTCACCGTCCTGTCACACCGGTTTCGGGCAACTCTGACCACCTGCGTCCTGCTATGGCTGGACGGGCCAACAACCCAATGCAGGATCAGGCAAGCATTTCGCAGGATGTGTCTACCGCCCTGGCTTGCACAAACTTATGCTCTGCTCCACTCCACCGACTTTGCCGAGGATGCCGCACGTGACGTCATTCGATCGTTTTCAAGCGCCGCCCGATGCCGACATGGAAAAGCAGCGCGCGGAACTGGCGGCGATCATCCGCCGCAACACGTCCGAAGATGGCAGTTATGCCACTGCCGTCGGTTCGCTGTTCATGTCGCGCCACACCCAGTCCCATGACTTCGCCCCGGTGCTTGCGCAACCGGCGCTGTGCATCATGGCCCAGGGGCGCAAAGAGGTACGGCTGGCGGATGAGTTCTTCAATTACGACCCGCTCAATTATCTGGTGGTGTCGGTCTCGATGCCGTTGAGCGGACGGGTGGTGAATGTCTCGCCGGAGGAGCCGATCCTCGCCGTGCGCCTGGACATTGATCCTGCGGAAATCACCGCGCTGATCGCCGACGCCGGTCCGATGGGCGTACCGACCCGGCCGACCGGGCGTGGTCTGTATGTGGAGAAAATCGACAGCGCGATGCTTGATGCGGTGCTGCGTCTGGCCCGCCTGCTCGACGCACCGAAAGACATCGCCATGCTCGCGCCGCTGATCCGCCGGGAAATTCTCTATCGCCTGCTGCGCAGCCCGCAGGGGCATCGGCTGTACGAAATCGCCATTGCCAACAGCCAGAGCCACCGCATCAGCCAGGCGATCAAATGGCTCAACGGCAACTTCGAACAGCCGCTGCGTATTGATGACCTGGCGAAGGAAGTGAACCTCAGCGTCTCGACCCTGCATCACCGTTTCAAGGCGATGACGGCGATGAGTCCGTTGCAGTATCAGAAGCAACTGCGCCTGCAAGAGGCGCGGCGCCTGATGCTGGCTGAGGGACTGGAAGCGTCGGCGGCGGGGTATCGGGTGGGGTATGAAAGCCCTTCGCAGTTCAGCCGCGAGTACAGCCGGTTGTTTGGCGCGCCGCCGCTAAGGGATCTGGCGCGGTTGCGACTGACGGTCTGACCCGTTTTTTTATTGCGGCCACTGACCCCATCGCGAGCAGGCTCGCTCCCACATTCGATCGGCGTACAACTGAACCCGCTCGCGATGGGGCCTTTGATTCAAGCGCCGAGCACCCGACACGCCTCACTCGGCAACGTCACCGACACCGGATGCCCGATCCCCAATCCAAAGCCCTGACACGGCGTACTCAACGCCGTGAAGGTCACCCCGGAACATTCCACCGTAGTCTCGATGGTCGCGCCGATATCCCGCACGAATGTCACCTTGCCCAGCAAGCGATTGCCCGCCGTGGCCTGCGGCGGTGACAGTTGCAGGTCTTCGGGGCGGATCAGCATTTTCACTTTCTGCCCGATCACGATGCTGCTGCAAATCGGTACCTGCAGGGCATCGCCACCCGGCAGCACGACCTTGCCATCGCCCAGCGCGGTAGCCGGGAAGATATTGCCGGAGCCGATAAAGTCCGCGACGAATTCATTGGCCGGGTGCCGATAGATTTCAATCGGCGTACCCACCTGCTGCACCCGATGTTCACCCAACACCACCACGATATCGGCCATGGTCATGGCCTCGCGCTGATCGTGAGTGACCATGATGGTGGTGATGTTCAGGCGTTGTTGCAGCTGGCGGATTTCCACCTGCATCGACTCGCGCAACTTGGCATCCAGCGCCGACAGCGGTTCGTCGAGCAACAGGATTTTCGGGTGCGAGGCAATCGCCCGGGCAATCGCCACTCGCTGACGCTGGCCGCCGGAGAGCTTGGCCACCGGGCGATCGATCATCGGTTGCAGCTGGATCAACTCCAGCAACTCCACCACCCGCGCCTGTTGATCGGCCTTGCTCACACCGCGCAGTTTCAGCGGATAGGCGATGTTTTCGCCCACGGTCATGTGCGGGAACAGCGCCAGCGACTGAAACACCATGCCGAAGTTGCGCAGGTGCGCCGGGGTGTGGCCGATGTCCTCGCCGTCCAGGCGGATCTCGCCGCCGGTGAGGGTTTCCAGCCCGGCGATCATGCGCAGCAACGTGGTCTTGCCGCAACCCGACGGGCCGAGGAAGCACACCAGTTTGCCCTCGGGCAAATGCAGGTTGACGTCTTTTACCGCGCAGGCCGAGCCGTAGTGTTTCTCGACGTTTTCCAGAATCAGACCAGACATAAAAATCACCTCAAGAAATCAAAAGGACACGCCGCCTTCACCCACCAGCTTCTCCAGCGCCCAGATCAGGACGAAGTCGATCAGCACGATCAGCACGGCAAACGAGAACACGGTTGGGTCGAGCGATGACACGGTGCGGCTGTACATCCAGATCGGCACGGTCATGACGTCGATGGTGTAGAGGAAATAGGTCACGGTGAATTCGTTGAACGAGACGATGAACGCCAGCAGCATCCCCGCCAGAATCCCCGACTTCATCAACGGCACCACCACATCGACGATGGCCCGCAGCGGCGAAGCGCCGAGCATCTGCGCGGCTTCTTCGACTTCGCTGCCGATGGAGAGCATGGCCGCGGTGCAGTTCTTCACCACGAACGGCAGCGCCAGAATCACGTGGGCAATCACCAGCCGCGAGGTGGTCATGTGGAACGGCAGGCTGTCGAATACCAGCAGCAAGGCCAACCCCAGCACCACCATCGGGAACACCAGCGGAAGCGACATCAGTTGCAGCGCCACGCCCTTGCCACGGAACTCGCAACGGGTCAGCGCGTAGGCCGCCGGCACCGCGATCAGCGTGGCGAAAATCATCGTCAGGCACGAGACCAGCAAGCTGGTGCCCATCGCTTGACCAAGGCTCAGCACATCGCTGGCATCCGGCGACACAAACGTGTGCCACGCCGCCTTGTACCACTGCAGGCTGTAGCTGCTCGGCGGGAAGTCGAGGTTCGACGCGCCGCTGAACGACATCACGATCATGGTCAGGATCGGCAACACGGCCAGGAACAAAATGATCCCGGAAAGAATGCCGGCGAACTTACCGGTGTCGCCCGGCAACAGCGACTGACGCTTCTTGATCAGGGCACTCATTGCGAAGCCTCCAGCAGACGGCGACGGCGGCCGGTGATGTATTCGGACAAAGTCATGATGGCGAGCGTGGTGACGATCAGCACTACCCCGGCAGCGGACGCGGCGGGCCAGTTCATCAGCGGGGCGATCTGGTCATGCACCATCACCGCGAGCATTGGCACGCGCCGACCGCCGAGCAGCAGCGGCACCACGAAGCTGCTGGCGTTGTAGGCGAACACCAGGGTCGCGCCAGTGATGATCCCCGGCAGGCTCATCGGCAGCACCACCTGACGGAATACCTGAAAACGACTGGCGCCCAGCGTCGCGGCAGCCTCTTCGTAGCTGCGGGCGACGCCGCGCATGGCGCTGGCAATCGGCAGCACGGCCAGCGGAAACGCGGTCTGCACCAGGCCCATCAACACGCCGTTCTGGTTGTACAGCAACATGATCGGCCGCTTGATCAGACCCAGGCCCATCAGGGTCTGGTTGAGCATGCCGCCGGGGCCGAGGATCACCAGCCAGCCATAGCTTTGCAGCAGCAGGTTGACCAGCAGCGGCAACAGCACCGCCGCCAGAAAGATCCGCCGCACGAACGGCGAGGTCAGGCGCGACATGGTGTACGCCACCGGGATCGCCAGCACCACCGCGATCACCGCGCTGATCAGCGCCAGACGCAAGGTCAGCAGCAACGATTTGAGGTAGTAGGGTTCGAGCAACTGGGCGTAACTGGCCAGGCTGAAACCGGACCACTCCGCCCCCTTGGTGCCGACGCTCATGCGCAGCACCAGCAGGCTGGCGGCAATCAGCACGCCGAGAAACAGCATCGACGGCGTGAGGAAAAACCACGCCCGCGCGGTCGGCGAAACACCGCGCGCCGGACGCACGTCACCCGCGCCGACCGGTTGGGTCAGGGATTGATGTTCCATAGCAATGATCTCGTCAATGGAAAAACAACGGCTCAAGCTCACCTGGCCCTCTGTGGGAGCGAGCCTGCTCGCGATGCGGACTGACATTCACCAACAACGTCGGCTGACAGATTGCTATCGCGAGCAGGCTCGCTCCCACAAGAACTTTCAGTGCTTGAGAGCCTGTGTACGTCACTCGATCAGGAAGAAAAGATTTCCGTGTAGCGACGAATCCACTGGTCATGCACGGTCGCCAGGAAGGCGTTGTCGTGCATGATCGCCTTCTCCGCGATCTGCTCCGGCGTGAGGATGAACGGGCTCTTGCGCGCTTCGGCGGAGATGATCGCCTTGGCGTTGACCGGTCCGTTGAAGATGTCTTCGGCCATCTTGCCCTGCACCAGCGGGTCGAGGGAGTGGTCGATGAAGGCGTAGGCCAGGTCGGTGTCGCCCGGACGGTTCTTCGGCATAACCGAGAGCATCAGGTCGGTGTAGAAACCTTCCTTCATGCCGAACGTGGCGCCGAGGCCATAGTTCGGGTCGCGGATCTGCTTGGGGAAAAACGCCGGGGCGTAGAGGCCGCCCATGTCCAGAGAGCCGGTGCGGAACAGCTCGGCAATCTGGTTGGGGTTTTCGCCCAGGGTCACTACGCGGTCTTTCAGCTCCGCGAGTTTCTTGAAGCCCGGTTCGATGTTGTGCTCGTCACCCCCGGCCAGTTTGGCGGCGATGATGATCAGGTCCATCGCTTCGGTCCAGTTCGGCGGCGGCAGGAAAATGTTCGGCGCCAGATCGGCGTCCCACAGCGCGGCATAGCTGTCCGGCGCGGTGGTCTGGGTGCGAGTGCTATAGACCAGGCTGTTGCACCACAGCAGGTAACCGATGCCGTGACCGTTGGCGCCGGTGCGGTATTTTTCCGGGACGTCGACCAGATTGGGAATACGGTTGAGATCGGGTTTTTCCAGCAGTCCGGCAGCGGCCAGACCTTCGGCACCAACGCCAGCCAGGGTGATGATGTCGTACTGCGGACGGTCACCGCCGGCCTTGAGTTTGGCGACCATTTCCGAGGTGCTGCCGGTGCGGTCGGCAATCACTTTGGCGCCGGTCTTGGCTTCGAACGTTGCAGCGATGTTGCGCAGTGCAGCGAGGCCCGTGTCATCGGACCAGGTCAACAGGCGCAGGGTCTTGCCGGCAAAGCGGGTGTCGCTGGCACTGGCCCGGATGAAGGGCATGCTCATGGCCGCCGCAGCCACCGAAGCCACGCCGACGGTTTTGATGAATTGACGCCTGTTCAGATCGTGCTCGCCCATTTGGGACTCCCATTATTCTTGTAAGTATGAGATTGATCGCAACCCTTGCATCTGCTTGACCGATATTGCTCAAGCGCCCGGTTTCAAAGGGCTTGAGCGTGGTCTGCGGGTTCATCCTGAGGTCGTGCAAAACACCTGACTATCGATAAAAACTCATTGGAGCCATGACGCCGGCGCATGCCTCGTTGCGAGGCATGCGCTGACCTTTTTCGGGCATTCAGAGCGCGCGGATCACGTGCTTGATTTCCTGAAATGCCGCCAGGCCCCACGGTCCCAATTCGCGGCCGATGCTGCTCTGTTTGTAGCCGCCCCACGCGGTCTGCGGGAAGATCACCTGCGGCGCGTTGAGCCACACCAGCCCCGCCTGCAAGGCGTTGGCAACCCGGTCCGCGGTCTCGGCATTACGGGTAACCACGCTGGCGACCAGACCGAACTGGCTGTCGTTGGCCAGGGCAATCGCTTCTGCTTCCGAAGCGAAACTGCGCACGCAGATCACCGGGCCGAAAATCTCTTCACACCACAGCGCACTGTCGAGGGGCACTTCGGTGAAGATCGTCGGCTGCAAGAAATAGCCGCGCGGCAGATCGGTGGGACGATTGCCGCCACAAATCAGCTTGGCCCCGGCACTGAGGCCACGGTCGATGTGACCGAGCACTCGCTGGTATTGCGCCTGATTGACCAGCGCGCCCATCTCGACGTCAGGATCAAATGGATCGGCCACACGGATTTTTTCCGCGCGGGCCTTCAGACGAATCAGGAATTCATCAGCCACTTCATCGGCGACCAGCACCCGGCTGGTGGCCGAGCACATCTGCCCGGCGTTGAAGAAACCACCACCGCAAGCCAGCTCTACCGCCAGATCAAGGTCGGCATCTTCGAGAATCAGCAGCGAGGATTTACCACCCAGTTCCAGACTCACGCCCTTCACGGTTTCAGCGGCACGCTGCATCACTTGCACACCGACGGCGTTACTGCCGGTGAAGGAAACCTTGGCGATGCGCGGGTCCGCCGACAGCGGCGCACCAACCGCCAGACCGGTGCCGCACACCAGGTTGAACACGCCTTTTGGCAAACCGGATTCGGCGATGATGGTCGCCAGTTCCAGCTCCGGCAGCGGCGTGACTTCTGACGGCTTGAGCACCACGCAGCAACCGGCGGCCAGGGCCGGGGCGAGTTTCCACGCGGTGGTGACCATCGGGAAATTCCACGGCACGATCAGCCCGACGACACCGCACGGTTCGCGGCGCAGACGTGCGCTGAAGTCGTCGCTGGGCAGCGGCACGTCGCTGTCATTTTTAGCGTCGAGGCCTTCGGCAAGATCGGCGTAGTACTCGAACGTGGCGATCACGTCGTCGACATCGATGCCCGCTTCGAACTGCGGTTTGCCATTGTTGCTCGACTGCAACTTCATCAGATGTTCGCGGCCGTTGCGCACGCCATTGGCGATGTTGCGCAGGATCGCGCCGCGCTCGGCACCGGTGGTTTTCGACCAAGCCTTGAAGGCTTCGGTCGCCGCCGTTACCGCTTGGTTGACGGCGCTTTCGTCACCGCCGTTGACCGTGGTCAGCAGTGCTTCGGTGGCCGGGTTGATCACGCGCAGGTGTTCGCGCCCGGCAGACCATTGGCCGTTGATGTACAGGCCGTCGAGTGTGGTCGGGAAGTTCATCATTGGGCCACTGCCTTCATCCATTGGGTCTGGTCGATTTCAATCAGGGTCGGGCCCTGACGATCGGTGGCGGCGCGCAATGCACTGCGCAGGTGTTCGGCGGAGCTGATCGCCTCGGCCGCGCAACCCAGGGCCTTGGCCACCCCGATGAAGTCCGGGGTGTAGATGTCCACGCCCACCGGCTCGATGGCACGGTTGACCATGTATTTCTTGATCTCTTCGTAACCCTGGTTATTCCACAGCAGGATGATCACCGGGGTGCGCGCTTCCACGGCGCTGGCCAGTTCCGGCAGGGTGAATTGCAGACCGCCGTCGCCGATCAGGCAGACCACCGGCGGACGCGCGCCGTGTTCGAGGTTACCGCCGAGCCACGCGCCGATTGCTGCCGGCAAGGCGTAACCGAGAGTGCCGTAACCGGTGGACGAGTTGAACCAGCGGCGCGGACGCTCCGGGTTGAACGTCAGGTTGCCGGTGTACACCGGTTGCGTGGAGTCACCGACGAACACCGCATCCGGCAACTCGTGCAGCACGGTTTCGAGGAAACGGGTTTGGGCCAGGGTCGGGGCATCCCAGGTTGCGGCCAGGTCTTCACGCAGACGGGCGGCGCGTACTTGACCCCAGTCGTTGCGGCGCTCGGCCAACGGTTTGTGCGACAGCGCACTGAGCAGCGCTTGTGCGGCGTTGCGTGAGTCGGCGACCAGCGCGACATGAGGCGGATAGTTGCGCACGGTCTGGTCCGGATCGATATCGACGCGCAGCAGCTTGCCGGGGATTTCAAAGCCGCCGGCGAAGGTCACGTCGTAGTCGGTTTCCGCCAGCTCGGTGCCGATCGCCAGCACCACGTCGGCATCGGCCACCAAAGCACGGGTCGCCACCAGGCTCTGGGTCGAACCGATCAGCAGCGGATGGCTGGACGGCAATATGCCTTTGGCGTTGATGGTCAGGGCTACTGGCGCGTCGAGCAGCTCGGCCAGTTCGGTGAGTTCGGCAGCTGCGTCGATGGCGCCGCCACCGGCGAGGATCAGCGGACGCTGGGCGCCGGCCAGCAGTTCAGTCATGCGGCTCACGGCGGCCGGCGCCGCCCCGGCGCGATCGATGTTGACCGGCACGCTGGCCAGCAACTCGTCGGCTTCTTCGACCAGCACGTCCAGTGGAATCTCGATGTGCACCGGACGCGGGCGCCCGGCCTGGAACAGCGCAAACGCACGGGCCAGCACACCCGGCAATTCGGACGCCGACATCAGGGTGTGGGAGAACGCCGCCACGCCGCCGACCAGTGCGCTCTGGTTCGGCAGTTCATGCAGCTTGCCGCGACCACCGCCCAGCTGACTGCGCGACTGCACGCTGGAGATCACCAGCATCGGGATCGAATCAGCGTAAGCCTGGCCCATGGCGGTGGTGATGTTGGTCATGCCTGGACCTGTGATGATGAAGCACACACCCGGTTTGCCACTGGTGCGGGCGTAGCCGTCGGCCATGAAGCCGGCGCCCTGCTCGTGGCGCGGGGTGACGTGGTTGATGCTCGAACGGGCCAGCCCGCGATACAGCTCCACGGTATGCACACCGGGAATGCCGAACACCTGCTCGACCCCATAATCTTCGAGTAACTTGACCAGTACTTCGCCACACGTCGCCATGTCTTTGCCCTTCTTGTTCATTGAGGCACCGGGCTTTAAGGAACCGGTGATTGGCCTCATTGAAACGGGCGACCCGTAGCCGCAACAATCGATAAAAGCTCATACTAGCCATGTCCTCACGTCATACCTTGGATCCACATGAAACGACTGCCTCCCCTGCCCGCCCTGCACACGTTTCTGATCACCGCGCAGTGCTGCAACTTCACCCGGGCCGCCGAGCAGTTGCACATCACCCAGGGTGCGGTGAGCCGGCAGATCGCCGGGCTGGAGGAACATCTGGGTTATGAGCTGTTCATTCGCCTGGCCCGGGGCCTGGAGCTGACGGCCGAAGGTCGCGAATGGCTGCCACGGGTGCAGCAGGTGTTCAGCCTGATCGGCGATTCGGTGGAGCAGATCGGCGCCAAACGCGAAACCCTGCAACTCAAGGCGCCGAGCTGCGTGATGCGCTGGTTGTTGCCGCGCCTGCTGCAATGGCAGCGCGAGCGTCCGGACGTGCCGGTGAAGCTCACGGCGTCGCTGCAACACGGGGTGGATTTTCATCGCGAGCAGTTCGACGCGGCGGTGATCTACGGCACCGCGCCACACGACTCTCCTGCGACCCTGCATCTGTTCGATGAACAACTGACGCCGGTCTGCTCACCGACGCTGCTCAACGGCGGGCCGGCCCTGCACACACCGGCAGATCTGCAACAGCATCTGCTGCTGCACCCGACTCACACCGATGACGACTGGACACTCTGGCTTGAAGCCGCCGAACTGCACTTGAGCAATATCGCCAGCGGTCAACATTTCGAAACACTGGATCAGGCGATGTCGATGGCGTCCCATGGGACCGGGGTGGCGATCGGCGACTGGTCACTGATCGGCGACGACTTGAACGCCGGGCGACTGGTGATGCCGTTCGATCTGAAGGTGAAGACGGGATTGGGCTATTACATCGTCGCGCCGGCGTCGGAGCCGTCGGCGAAGTTGCAGGAATTGATGGGGTGGTTGGTTGAGCAGGCTCATACCCGTTAATAGAGGATGATCTTTCCCACGCCGAACCGGTGATCGTTCCCACGCGGACGGTTCGACGCCTCGACGTGGGAACGATCCATGCGATCAGTAACCGACCGTAAACCGCTGACGCGAATGCTTCGGCGTTTCCACTTCGTCGATCAGCGCAATCGCGTAGTCGGCAAAGGTGATCGAACTCTGACCGTCATCACTCACCAGCAAGTCATCCTTGCCGACCCGGAACTTACCGGTGCGCTCGCCTTCGACAAACAGCGCCGACGGCGACAGGAATGTCCAGTCCAGTTCCTTCTCCTGACGCAGTGCATCAAGGAACGCCGCACCGGCGCTGGCCTCAGCCTTGTACTCGGCCGGGAAACCGGCGCTGTCGATCACACGGGTGCCGTCCGGCAGCAACAGCGAACCGGCACCGCCGACCACCAGCAGACGTTTAACCCCGGCCTGTTTCACCGGACCGATCAGCGCACTGGCCGGCACCGTGGCGAAATGCGCGGCGCTGATCACCACATCGTGACCGGCGACGGCGTCCTGCAACGCGGCGGCGTCCAGCACGTCGACATTCTTGCTGACCACACCGGCGCGGGCGCCGATCTTCGAGGTATCCCGGGCGATAGCGGTGACGCTGTGGCCGCGACGCAGGGCTTCTTCCAGCAATTGGCTGCCGGCACGGCCGGTGGCACCAATGATTGCGATCTTGCTCATGACATTCTCCAGTTGGCTTGAGAGTGCTGCGTTTTTCAGAATCGGGTTACCACTGCATTTCGCCCTTGGCGACTTTGGCGCTCAGCTCCAGCGAACTTTCTTCGCCCAGTGTCGGGTAGCGTTTTTTCATCGCGGCGATCAGCGCGGCAGAGTCCTTGGCCTTGGCAGTTTCTGCGTCGAACGCCTTGATGTAGTCGGCGGTGAATTTCACGGCCGCCAGCGAACGGGCGCTGTCACCCAGGTAGTGACCCGGCACCACGGTTTTCGGTTTCAGGGTTTCGATCGAGTGCAGGGTTTGCAGCCAGTCGGCATGGGATTGCGCGGTCTGGGTGTCGGCCATCCATACGTGAATGTTCTCGGCGACGACCACACCGCCGACCACCGCTTTCAACGAAGGGATCCACACGAAGCTGCGATCCGGCTGTTTGCCGTCAAGGCCGATCACCTGCAGTTTCTGCCCTTCGAGCATCAGGCTGTCGCCCTTGAGCACGCCCGGCACGATGGTTTTGGCCGGCACGTCGGCGCCCATTTTCGGGCCCCAGAAGGCGAGTTTGCCGTCGACGGTTTTTTTGATGTGATCAACGGTCGGTTGCGAGGCCAGCACCTTGGCATTCGGGAATGCCTTGGTCAGGGTGTCGAGACCGAAGTAGTAATCCGGGTCACCGTGGCTGATGTAGATGGTGGTCAGTTGCTTGCCGCTGGCGCGGATCTTTTCCACCACTTGCTCGGCCTGGGATTTGCCGAACTGCGCGTCCACCAGAATCGCGTCCTTCTCGCCGCTGACCAGCACCGAGGTCACCGGGAAGATCGCATGGGTGCCTGGGTTGTAGACATCAAGAGTCAGGTTCGCAGCCGCTGCATGGGCAGCAAAGCCGAGGGTGGCGGTGGCCAGTAAAACGCGCTTGAGGGTGGTGAAGCCGATCATGGGTTGCTCCGCTGTTCGAATGCCGTGCTTGGCGATGGGGACAGAGCTTAGTTGCCAGACTCGTTACAAAAAATGCGATGCTTGGACATAGTTTGTTTCTGAAAGCGGGCAAATCATGGATCGTCTCCAAGCAATGCGGGTGTTTGTCACGGTGGTGGATCTGGGCAGCCAGTCGGCGGCGGCCGATCACCTGGACCTGTCGCGGCCGGTGGTGTCGCGCTATCTGGCGGAACTGGAAGACTGGGTCGGCGCGCGCCTGATGCACCGCACCACGCGCAAGTTGAGCCTGACCGCCGCCGGCAACGAAATCCTGCCGCGCTGCCGGCAGATGCTGGAGCTGTCCGGCGACATGCAGGCCGCCGTCAGCGAACCTGCCGATGCGCCACGGGGTTTGCTGCGGATCAGCGTCAGCACCTCGTTCGGTCAGGCGCAACTGGCCGATGCGATGGCGGCGTTCGTCAAAGCGTATCCGGGGGTAAGCATCGACCTGCAAATGCTCGATCGCACCGTGAACCTGGTGGACGAGCGCATCGACTTGGCGATCCGCACCAGCAACGACCTCGACCCCAACCTCATCGCCCGGCGCCTGACGGTCTGCCGTTCGGTGGTCTGCGCCGCGCCCGCCTATCTGCAGGAACATCCGCAGCCGCAGCGGGTTGAAGATCTGAGCCGGCACAACTGCCTGACCCATTCCTATTTCGGCAAGAGCCTGTGGCATTTCGAGGAAGATGGCGAACCGGTCTCGGTGCCGGTGCAGGGCAATATCAGCGCCAACGAAGCCAGCACCCTGCTGCGCGCGACCCTGGCCGGCGCCGGCGTGGCGATGCTGCCGACCTATCAGGCCGGGGTGCATGTGCACAGCGGCGAACTGGTTCGCCTGCTGCCCCACGCCGAGCCGCGACAGATGAACATCTACGCCGTGTACGCCTCGCGCAAGCACATGCCGGCGGCGTTGCGCTGCATGCTGGATTTTCTGGTGCAGCGCTTTCCCGAAAACCCGCAATGGGATGTCGGGCTGTAATCCCGTTCGCAGAGCCGCTGGCAACTCCACGGCGCTGACCTATGCTGAAAGTAGTACCCAAGGGTATTCGTTCAGAGGTCAACGCCATGAACACCAGAACAAGAAGATACCTCGCGATTTTCATCACCTGTGCGGCCACGCTGGCGCTGTACGGCACCGCGGCATGGCGCGTGGAGCAGTTGCGACAACTGCCCCGTGAGTACGCGAGCTGCAACTTCGAGCGCTGCATCCCTCACAACGCCACCCTCAACGCCCTGCGCTGATACCAGGTTCAGGCGTCGTCGTTCTGCTCGGCCTTCAAGCGGTCGCGGAACGCCTTTGGCGAGATCCCCACCCGGCGCCGGAACAGGCGCGTGAAGTTGGTCGGATCGGAAAACCCCAACACCTCGGACATCTCGTAAATCGTCATGCTGGTGTAAGTCAGCAGACGCTTGGCTTCCAGCAATTGTCGCTCGTGCATGATCTGCAACGCCGGCTGCCCCGCCAGTTCACGGCAGGTGCCGTTGAGGTGCGAGACGGAAATCCCCAGCCGATGGGCCAGGTCTTCGACCTTGACGTGCTGGCGGTAGGTTTCTTCCACCAGCTGAATGAACCCGTTGAGGTATTCGCGCTGACGCTGCGGGCGTTGCGTGGCGTTGTGACGGCGGATCGCCTGACGGCTGACCCAGACCATGATCACGCTGACCAGCGAATGCATGAGCATTTCCCGCGCCGGTTGATGGCCGTTGTACTCGGCCTGCAACGCGGCAAACAGACTGTTGAGGTATTCCGCGTCCTTGCCCGCCGGATAGCTTTCGGCCTGGGCCAGGGCCTGCACCGCGCTGCCCAGTTGCGCCTGCAAATGGTTGATCAACGGAGTGGCGAGGGTGACGACAAACCCTTCGACGTCCTCGGAAAAGCGGAATCCATGCACCGATAACGGCGGCAGGATCTGGATCGCGGTTTCGTTCAGTTGCGTGCGTTGGCCTTCGATTTCAAGCTCTGCCTGACCTTTGAATACGAAGAGCAACTGGCACAAATCGGCGTGGCGGTGGGGTTTGATTTCCCATTGGTGTTCGCGGCTGCGTTTGGAAATGGTTTCACAGTGCAGCAAGTCAGGGGTCGGCCAGTCCAGGCTTTCACCGTAGAGCTTGAACACCGGAATCGAAGGCAGGTCAGGCTTGTTCATCACTTCAATCCAGGCCTCGAGGTTTGCGGGCGATAATCGCACCGATTGGCAGAATGTACAGGTATCGGCTCAGTTTTCACCTTCAATTGACAGACCCGCAAGGGAAAAATGCAAGCACTCGAATCCTGAAACTCATTCACCGGCCGTTGTCGCGTGAAGCTTGCGAGTCATAAAAACAATGAAAACGCTGAAAACCCAAGTCGCCATCATCGGCGCCGGTCCGTCCGGATTACTGCTCGGCCAACTGTTGCACAACGCCGGCATCGACACCCTGATTCTGGAGCGCCAGACACCTGACTATGTGCTCGGCCGAATCCGCGCCGGCGTGCTTGAACAAGGCATGGTAGAGCTGTTGCGCGAGGCTGGCGTAGGTCAGCGGATGGACGCCGAAGGGCTGGTGCACGGTGGTTTCGAACTGGCCCTCGACGGGCGCCGGATCCACATCGACCTGCAAGCCCTGACCGGTGGAAAAACCGTGATGGTCTACGGCCAGACCGAGGTCACCCGCGACCTGATGGCCGCTCGTCGGGAGACCGGAGGGCAGACCATCTACGAAGCCCGCCATGTCGTTCCCTGTGACATGAAAAGCGACGAAGCCTATGTCACCTTCGAAAAGGACGGCGAAACCTGGCGTGTCGATTGCGATTACATCGCCGGTTGCGACGGTTTCCACGGCGTGGCCCGGCAGTCGATTCCCGAAGACTGCCTGAAAGTCTTCGAACGGGTTTATCCGTTCGGCTGGCTGGGGATTCTCGCCGACACGCCACCGATTCACGATGAACTGGTCTACGCCCGCCACGAGCGCGGCTTCGCCCTGTGCAGCATGCGCTCGGCGACCCGCACCCGTTATTACCTGCAAGTGCCCGCCGAAGAAAACGTCGACGACTGGTCGGATCAGCGTTTCTGGGATGAACTGCGCAAGCGACTGCCGGAGGATCTGGCGCAGAAACTGGTGACTGGTCCGTCGATTGAAAAGAGCATCGCGCCGCTGCGCAGCTTTGTGGTCGAGCCGATGCAATACGGGCGGATGTTCCTGGTTGGGGACGCGGCGCACATTGTTCCGCCAACCGGCGCCAAGGGGCTGAATCTGGCGGCCAGCGACGTCAGCACCTTGTTCAGGATTCTGCTGAAGGTCTACCGCGAAGGTCGCACCGAGTTGCTGGATAAATACTCGGAAATCTGCCTGCGTCGGGTGTGGAAAGCCGAACGGTTTTCCTGGTGGATGACTTCGATGCTGCACCGCTTCGATGAGCATGATGATTTCAGCCAGCGGATCTGTGCTTCGGAACTGGACTACTTTGTCAGCTCGGAGGCCGGTCAAAAAACCATTGCAGAAAATTACGTCGGGCTTCCTTATGAGGCTATCGAATAGCTTCCTACCGACTTACACTGGCGAGCATCCCCGCTCGCCTGGCGATCTGCGGGACCCTCACTGCCCGCAGGTTTTGCCCGTGACCAATCTCAACCATCCCGAAACGCCCAAACCGGCCATTCGCAGCGTGCTGGTCGCGCTGATGATGGCGATCTTTCTCGGCGCGCTCGACCAAACCATCGTCGCCGTTTCCATGCCGGCCATCTCCGCCCAATTCAAGGACGTCAGCCTGCTGGCCTGGGTGATTTCCGGCTACATGGTGGCGATGACCGTGGCGGTGCCGATCTACGGCAAGCTCGGCGATCTGTACGGGCGGCGCAAACTGATGCTGTTCGGCATGGGCCTGTTCACCCTCGCCTCGCTGTTCTGCGGCATGGCCCAGAGCATGGAGCAACTGGTGCTGGCGCGGATTTTCCAGGGCATCGGCGCTGGCGGGATGATTTCGGTGAGCCAGGCGATCATCGGCGACATCGTGCCGCCTCGCGAACGCGGGCGTTATCAGGGCTATTTCTCCAGCATGTACGCGGTGGCCAGTGTGGCCGGCCCGGTGCTCGGCGGTTACATGACCGAGTACCTGTCATGGCGCTGGGTGTTCCTGATCAACCTGCCACTGGGCCTCGGCGCGTACTGGGTGGCGCGACGCAACCTGATCGGCCTGCCGATTCCCCAGCACAAACCGGTCATCGATTATCTCGGCACACTGTTGATGATCATCGGCCTGACCGCGCTGTTGCTGGCGATCACTCAGGTCGGCCAAGGCCATGCGTGGCGCAGCAGCGAAGTGCTGGGCCTGTTCGCTTGCGCGGTGGCGGTGCTGGCGGTGTTCGTCTGGCACGAGCGACGCGCCCGCGAGCCGTTGTTGCCGATGCACCTGTTCACCAACCGCAGCGCCCTGCTGTGCTGGTGCACTATTTTCTTTTGCAGCTTCCAGGCGATTTCCCTGATCGTGCTGATGCCGCTGCGCTTTCAGAGCGTGACCGGTGCCGGGGCCGACAGCGCGGCATTGCACTTGCTGCCGCTGGCGATGGGTTTGCCGATCGGCGCGTACTTCGCCGGACGCCGCACCTCGATCACCGGTCGCTATAAACCGCAGATTCTGAGCGGCGCGCTGCTGATGCCGATCTCGATCCTTGGCATGGCCTTCAGCCCGCCCGATGCGACGCTGCTCAGCAGCCTGTTCATGCTGCTCAGCGGGATCGCCGGCGGCATGCAGTTCCCGACTTCGCTGGTGGGTACGCAGAACTCGGTCGAGCAAAAGGACATCGGCGTCGCCACCAGCACCACCAACCTGTTCCGCTCACTGGGCGGCGCGGTGGGTGTAGCGTTGATGTCGGCACTGTTGCTGGCGTTGTTGCATGACTCCAGTTTCGCGCACCTGGCCGGCAGCTCGCTGATGAGCGAAGGGCACTCCGGCAACGTGCTGCTCGACGGCCTGAACGCGGCGCCCGGCGATGCGCAGAACGCCTTGCGCGCCGAGTTGCTGGTGACATTCCGGCATTTGCTGATGGTCAGCGCGGCGGTGTCGCTGCTCGGGCTGGCGGCGGCGATCGCGATGCCCAACCGGTTGCTGCGGGGCCGTGAGCACGGCGCCAAATAATCGCAACAATCCAGTCCATGTGGGAGCGACGGTGCGACGACTCGACCTGCTCGCGATGCGGTGTGTCATTCAACAATGACGTCGACTGACATGTCCTCTTCGCGAGCAGGCTCGCTCCCACAGGGATGAGCGTTCAAGCACTGTAATACCGACCGCCACCAGCATGTTCCCGACCTTCTTCAGGTAGGCAAGCTTGTTCTCGACCTTGCCGGTCACCGGGTTTTTCCAGCGGTACTCGTACTCGCCCTCATCCTGCTTGCCGATCAGCGCCAGAATCGGTTCGCCCACCGGTTTGCCCTCCGGGTCGTCGACCTTGGCGAAGTCGGTGTTGATCAGCCGCAGGTTGGTGCCATGGGCGACGTAGCGGTGGTTGTCGAGATTGACCACGAACACATACAGGTCGTCCTGCAGGTAACCGCCCTTGAGTGAGTTGATCGCGGACAGCGTGCCCTTCTCGTCCTTGGTCAAATCGGTGGCCGCTTTGTCGAGCAACGCTTTTGCCTGTTCCGCCGACGCGCGCGGCAGGTAATAACCCACCGCCAGAATCCGCTGACCGATGCGTTGATAGTAAACGTGCTTGCGCTCGACCTTGCCGTCGGACCAGTTCTGCCAGCGGTATTCGGCCTGCTGGATGCCGTTGCCTTCCGGCACTTTCAAGGCGTCCTTGAATGAGTTCTGCAAGTCCGGTCCGAGCACTTCGCTGACGTCGCGCCCGATCAACGCCGATGACGGCCCACCGCTGGCGAGCATCACGCCCTTGGTGTCGACCACGAACACGTAGCGATCCTTGTCGACGAATTCGCCCTGACGGCTGAACGCCGCAAACGCCTTGTCGCCGTTGTCGTGGTAATAGGCCAGAGCCTTTCCAGCAAGGCGATGGCGGCCTTGCTGTCGTCTTTCTCCGTGGTGGCCGCGTTGGCCTGACCGAAACTCAACAGCAGTACCGCACCGAGCCAGACCAGTTTTGCACAAACCCCATGACGCATCCCCGTTCTTGTTGGTGTTTCAAGAGCGTAGACGGCCTGAAGGCATGTATGGATATTCAGATGGCTCTGATGTTGCTGTGGCGAGGGTGTTGATTCCCTCGCCACACGAGAGGCTTAAGGTCGGGCGTTGAGCTGCTGTTGCAGGTTCTGGATCTGCGCCTGCAGGGTGTTGATGTTGCGGGTCATCTGCGCGCGGAACGCGTCGAACTCGGCAGTGTTGGTGCCACCCTGCGCAGCGGCCGGACGGTTGTCCTGCTCGCTCTTGAGGATGACGATTTCCTGCTCCAGACGGTCGATGGCGGCGCTCGGGTTGCCTTGTTTCTTCAGGGCCGTGATGTCCGCGCCGAGACTCTTGAACTGCGCATCGAAACCCTTCACCTGTGCATCGAAGCTCTTGAGCTGGGCGTCGACCTTGCTGGTGTCGGCCGGGGTGCTTTTCAGCGTTGCCAGCTCGGCGCTCAGGGCTTTGACCTGGGCTTGCAACTGGGTGTTGGCGTTCTGCAGTTCGGTGGTCTGGGCGGTCATCTGCGCCAGACGCTTGTCCAGATCCGTCGCCTGCCCGGCCACGCCCTGCTGCTGTTTGCTCTGATCCTGAAGCGCGCTTTGCAGCTGTTTGATCTGCAGCTTCAGGCTTCGCTGTCGGTGGTGACGTTGGTCTGGCTGGCCACGACCTTGCCGGAAATGTCCTGCAGGCGCCCCGCCGCTTCCTCACTGATGCGCGCGAAACTTTCCTGGGTCGCCACCAGTTGCTGCTCCATCAGCGAAATCTGCTGGAAGCTCCACCAGGCCAGACCAATGAAGGCAAAAAACAATGCGCCAACCAGTGCCCACAACGGCCCGGTGCTGGCGGCCTTGACCTTGACCACCGGCGGCGTGCGCGAATGCACGGTGGTGCGGGCGGTGACCGGAAAATCGTCGTCATCGAGGGTATCGGCGCGCAGGCTCGGTACATCGTCGAAATCGTCGTGGGCATCGTTACGCATGGACATTGAGGCAACCTTTGTGAAACGCGGTGATGGCAGATTGGCGCGAAGTATAAACCCCGCGGCCGCTGGGGTTGACCCTCAAGCCGTGACGCGGTCAGTGCCGGCCGGCAGATTCGTATCAACGAATGTCCTGAGCCTTCCACCAGCCACAGAACTCATCGAGGGCCGTCCACAGACTGACTTTCGGATCGTAGTCCAGATAATGCCGGGCGCGACTGATGTCGAGGGTGAAATTTTTGTTCATCACCTGCATGCCAAGGCGCGACAGGGTCGGCTCGGGACGCCCGGGCCAGAGCTTGCACACACCTTCGTTGAGCGCCGCCACGCTGTAGGCCAGGCCATAGGAACGGTACTGGGTGACCTGTGGGACTTCATCTTGCGCATCACGTAATTGACCACATCCCACAGCGGCACCGGGGCGCCGTTGCTGATGTTGTAGGCCTTGCCCAGCGCGGAAGCGTCGGCCAGCAGGCTGCTGAGCAACGCTTCGTTGAGGTTGTGCACGCTGGTGAAATCGACCTTGTTCAGACCGTTGCCGATGATTGCCAGACGGCCCTTGCGCTGCATGTTCAGCAAGCGCGGGAAGATGCTCATGTCGCCGGCGCCGGTGACGAAGCGCGGGCGCAGGGCGAGGGTTTCGAGGCCGAATTCCTGAGCGCCGAAGACCTTTTGCTCGGCCAGGTATTTGGTCGCCGCATAGTGATGCTTGAAGCGCTTGGGCACTTGCTCTTCGGTCAGGCCGAGATGATCGCGACCGTCAAAGTAGATCGAGGGCGACGACAGATGCACCAGCCGCCGAACCCGTTGCTTCAGGCAGGCCTCGACCACGTTTTCGGTGACCTGCACGTTGCCCTGATGGAAGTCCTGATAGCGGCCCCAAAGGCCAACCGCGCCGGCGCAATGCACCACGGCTTCGACGTCATTGCACAGTTCCCGCACCAGATCCGGATCGCTCAGATCGCCTTGAACGAACTCGGCACCGCGACGCACCAGATGCTCGACACCCTCGGCCCGGCGACCGTTGACCCGCACGTCCAGGCCCTGCTCCAGGGCGAAACGCGCAAAGCGTCCGCCGATGAAGCCGCTTGCGCCGGTGACCAGAATTTTCATGTAGAGCTCCGCTGTCTTTCGTTTTGCCTGATTCGTGAGTCTTGACGCTGGCCGTCAGTCCAACGGCACCAGCCATTGCGCCGACGAGCGCACCAATTGCTCGGTCAACAGCCCGAGCAACTGACCGCCATTGCGCCAATGATGCCAGTACAAGGGCACGTCGATCGGTTTATCTGGCAACAGTTCGCGCAGGACACCGCGCTCCAGTTGCTCGCGCACCTGTAATTCCGGCACCAGGCCCCAGCCGAGCCCGGCTTCGGTCAGGCGGAGGAAACCTTCGGACGACGGGCACAGGTGATGTTCGAAACCACCGTCGACACCGAGGGAGGCGAGGTAACGATGCTGGAGAAAATCGTCCGGGCCGAACACCAGCGCCGGGGTGCGCGGTAATTGTTCTGCCCGTACGCCGTCCCGTACGCCGTCGGGGAAATGCCGCTCGATGAACGCCGGGCTGGCCAGCGCTCGATAGCGCATCGCCCCGAGCAACACGCTGCGTGCCCCCGCCACCGGCCGCTCGCTGGCGCACAGGCAACCGGCCACCTCACCGGCGCGCATGCGTTTTGAGGCCGACAGTCTGATCTTCGACGATCAGATCCAGCAATAGATGTTGTTCGGCACAGAAGTCGCCACCGCCTCGGCCCACCAGGTGGCGAGGCTGTCGGCATTCAGGGCAATACGCAGGCGCTCCGGCAGGCCTTCTTCGTCCAGCGCTGGCACCAGCGTCTGCAAATCCCGTTCGAGCAGGCGCACCTGC
The DNA here is from genome assembly GCA_030737815.1 of Allium fistulosum. Classification (NCBI taxonomy): domain Eukaryota; kingdom Viridiplantae; phylum Streptophyta; class Magnoliopsida; order Asparagales; family Amaryllidaceae; genus Allium; species Allium fistulosum. The sequence goes on along the minus strand of JASFAW010000009.1, from coordinate 50,499,847 downwards.
TGCACATGGTTGAGCAGGCGCCGGCCAATTTCGGTAGGCGACGGCGGCGTGCACGCACCAGAACCGGCTGGCCGACCCGCGCTTCCAGCAATTTGATCCGCTGGGAGATCGCCGACTGCGAAAGGCCCAGCACCTGCGCCGCCCGCTCGAATCCGGCCTGCACGACCACGGCGGCCAGAGCAGAAAGCAATTTGTAGTCGAACATCAGTTTTCTAATGAGCGATCAGCACTATTGGTTTTTCTTATACAGCCTCAACCGGGAGAATAGCCAGCAAGCACTCTTTATCAAGGACCACCCCATGGCTGGCGAAACCTCATTGACCACCCTGCTGCGCAGCTTGAGCCCGCAGCTCAATGCCGGCGAATACGTGTTCTGCACCCTGCGCGACGGCCTGTTGCCAAGCGGTCTGGAGGTCGTAGGCAGTTTCCGTGAACAGGAAGGCCTGACGGTGATTCTGGAACGTTCCCACGCCGAGCGCGCCGGTTTCAGCTTCGACTACGTCGCAGCGTGGATCACATTGAACGTGCATTCGGCGCTGGAAGCCGTCGGCCTGACCGCCGCCTTCGCCACCGCACTGGGCAAGGCCGGGATCAGCTGCAACGTGATTGCCGGCTACTACCACGACCATTTGTTCGTCGGTCAGCCGACGCCGAACGTGCCATGCAAGTGCTGCGCGATCTCGCAGGCCAACGCGGAGTAATCGTCATGTGGCAAAGCTATACCAACGGTTTGCTGGTGGCGTTCGGGTCTGATCATGGCGATCGGCACGCAAAATGCCTTTGTCCTGGCCCAGAGCCTGCGGCGTGAACATCACCTGCCGGTCGCCGCTTTGTGTGTCGCCTGCGATGCGTTGCTGGTGGCGGCGGGTGTGTTCGGCCTAGCCACGGTGCTGGCGCAGAACCCGACATTGCTGGCGGTCGCCCGCTGGGGCGGGCGCGGTGTTCCTGATCTGGTACGGCAGCCAGGCGTTGCGAGGGCGTTTTCGAAACAGAGCCTGCAACAGGGTGGAAAACCAGACCGTACGCTCACTGCGGGCGGTGATGCTCAGTGCACTGGCGGTGACCCTGCTCAACCCGCACGTCTATCTCGACACCGTCTTGCTGATCGGTTCTCTCGGCGCACAACAGACGGTGCCCGGCGCCTATGTCGTGGGCGCGGCGAGCGCTTCGCTGCTGTGGTTCTTCACCCTGGCGTTCGGCGCGGCATGGCTCGCCCCGTGGCTGGCACGGCCGAGTACGTGGCGGATTCTCGATCTGTTGGTGGCGGTGATGATGTTCACGGTGGCAGGGCAATTGATATTGGCTTCCTGAATTATTCCAAAAGGCTAAGGGGATGCCCTCGCTAAATGACGGTCGCGCCGGCCCCCCGTAAAGCGCAAGACTAGGCGTGAGGAGCGCGGTTTGGTGTTCCAAATGAGCGACGAACAACGACGGATTGCGCTTTACGGGGGGCCGGCCCTTCGGGTTGGAGCTGTGATCGTGCCAAGCGGCGTTGCGGGACTCGAAGAGGCAAAAAGCATCCTCTTCGTCCCGCGCCTTGCTTGGCACGATCACAGCTCAACGCGATCCGTCATTTAGCGAGGGCATCCCTTGAACCTCTATCCCACACAGTTGTTGCGTGGTTAAGCCGCACCCCCGGTGCTATGATCCGAACCCTGCGCCGCAAAGAGTAAAAACTCGCCGGTGCATTTCTGGCCGCCCGTGATCGGCCTTGCGCTCACCGCAACAGACCTGATTAGGAGAATCATCATGGCTTTCGAATTGCCGCCGCTGCCTTACGCACACGATGCCCTGCAGCCGCACATTTCCAAGGAAACCCTGGAATTCCACCACGACAAGCACCACAACACCTACGTCGTGAACCTGAACAACCTGGTGCCAGGCACCGAGTTCGAAGCAAGACCCTGGAAGAAATCGTCAAGACTTCCTCGGGCGGCATCTTCAACAACGCCCGCTCAGGTCTGGAACCACACTTCTACTGGAACTGCCTGGCGCCAAACGCCCGGCGGTCAACCACCGGCGCACTGGCTGAAGCCATCAACGCGGCTTTCGGTTCGTTCGACAAGTTCAAGGAAGAGTTCAGCAAAACCTCGATCGGCACCTTCGGTTCCGGCTGGGGCTGGCTGGTGAAAAAGGCTGACGGTTCCCTGGCCCTGGCCAGCACCATCGGCGCCGGCAACCCTCTGACCAGCGGCGACACCCCGCTGCTGACCTGCGACGTCTGGGAACACGCTTACTACATCGACTACCGTAACCTGCGTCCAAAATACGTCGAGGCGTTCTGGAACCTGGTCAACTGGAAGTTCGTGGCCGAGCAGTTCGAAGGCAAGACCTTCACCGCTTAAGCTGCACGCCAGACAAAAACCCGGCATTGCCGGGTTTTTTATACCTGCGGAAATAAGCGTGAGTGCGTGCATCACAAACAGGGCTTTTTCCCACACCTGAAGCAGCCCTTCTCGCCTTGCTCCCAAGCCACGGCGAACTAACATCAAAAGAGGAAAAATTGTCCGACGTCCCTCAAGTTGGAGACCGAAACTACCGACACTAGTACAACCAGGGCAAATACTCCAGACAGCAGCATATCGGCCAAGGCCACGGACAAATTTTCCGCGGCTCGATTGTCCCTTTGACTGCCAACACGGGATTGCCAATACTCATGGCAACTTGACGCTACCCGCACGGAACAAGGAATAACCCTTTGAAGCTGGAACTCAGAACAGCTTGTCGGTGAAGTTGCTCCGGGTCGTGCTCCCTGTCGGCATTGATCGTCGGCGTGGTCTTGAGCTGCGCGCAGATCGTGTTTCGATGCCTATAAAACGCGCCAGGCCGTCGCCGGCGACGCCGAACGCATCCTCGACATGTTCCGCGATCCCTTCCACCCAGGCGGGTCTACAGCCTGGACCGGGAGATGGGCATGCAGGTGATCGAAGGCCTGTTCCAGGACGACGCCGTGCGTCAGGCCTCCATCGGTCACCCCAACGAAGCGATGCTCGCGCAAAAGTCGCGTGAGCTGCAGCAATCCAACAGCCGCTGGCTGACCGACCTGATCCTCAGGCCAGGAACGCACGTTCACCACCCAACTGGTGGGGCGCGGGCCGTACAGCGAATATTACGGCGACCTCAGCATCACCCCTCGACACGGCCCACCTACGGTCAGGGTTTCATTGTCAGTTCGGTGATCATCTTCATTTCCGGTGTGTTTGCGCGCCCTGGCCATGGGCCTGGTGCTGTATCTGGTCTATCACTGGCTGCTGACCAAACCGCTGTCGCGGATCATCGAGCACCTCACCGAGATCAACCCGGACCGCCCCAGCGAACACAAGATCCGCAGCTCAAGGGTCACGAAAAAAACGAACTGGGGATCTGGATCAACACCGCCAACCAGCTACTCGAATCCATCGAACGCAATACCCACCGCGCCATGAAGCGGAAACAGCCTGCTGCGCATGGCCAGTACGATTTCCTCACCGGCCTGCCGAATCGCCAGCAATTGCAGCAGCAGCTGGACAAGATTCTGGTGGATGCCCGGCAAGCTGCAACGGCGGGTCGCCGTCCTTTGCGTAGGTCTGGACGATTTCAAAGGCATCAACGAACAATTCAGCTACCAGACCGGTGACCAGTTGCTGCTGGCCCTGGCTGACCGGCTTCGTGCCCACAGCGTCGCCTCGGCGCCTCGCCCGTCTCGCGGCGACCAGTTTCGCGCTGGTGCAGGCCGATATCGAGCAACCCTACGAAGCGGCGGAGCTGGCGCAAAGTATCCTTGATGACCTGGAAGCACATTCGCCCTCGATCATCAGGAAATCCGCCTGCGCGCGACCATCGGCATCACCCTGTTCCCGGAAGACGGCGACAGCACCGAGAAGCTGTTGCAGAAAGCCGAGCAGACCATGACCCTGGCCAAGACCCGCTCGCGCAACCGCTATCAGTTCTACATCGCGAGCGTCGACAGCGAGATGCGCCGCCGTCGCGAACTGGAAAAAGACCTGCGCGACGCCTTGCTGCGCGACCAGTTCTACCTCGTCTATCAGCCGCAGATCAGCTACCGCGATCATCGCGTGGTCGGGGTCGAGGCATTGATCCGCTGGCAGCATCCGGAACACGGTCTGGTGCCGCCGGACCTGTTCATCCCGCTGGCGGAGCAGAACGGCACCATCATCGCCATCGGCGAATGGGTGCTGGATCAGGCCTGCAAGCAACTGCGCGACTGGCACGATCAGGGCTTCGTCGACCTGCGCATGGCAGTCAACCTGTCCACCGTGCAACTGCACCACGCCGAGCTGCCACGGGTGGTCAACAACCTGCTGCAGATGTACCGCCTACCGCCACGCAGCCTGGAGCTGGAAGTCACCGAAACCGGCCTGATGGAAGACATCAGCACCGCCGCCCAGCATTTGCTGAGCCTGCGCCGCTCCGGCGCCTTGATCGCTATCGACGATTTCGGCACCGGCTATTCCTCGCTGAGTTATCTCAAGAGTCTGCCGCTGGACAAGATCAAGATTGATAAGAGCTTCGTCCAGGACCTGCTGGATGACGACGATGATGCGACCATCGTTCGCGCCATCATCCAACTGGGCAAGAGCCTGGGCATGCAGGTGATCGCCGAGGGCGTGGAAACCGCCGAACAGGAAACCTACATCATTTCCGAAGGCTGCCACGAAGGTCAGGGCTACCACTACAGCAAACCGCTGCCGGCGCGTGAGTTGGGCATTTATCTCAAGCAGGCCCAGCGCAGCAACGCGGCCATCCTCTGAAACGTGCCTGCCAGGCCCGACGCAACCCGGGTTCTGCCGGGCATCAACCTCGCTGTTGATCCAGCGCAGACCCCGCGCAAATAAGAAATATTTCCAGCTACAACCCTTTACACATAATGCGAAAGATTTGCATTATGTCGCAGTTTTGCGCACCCCCGCGCCTGTCCACTCAATCACCGAAGCAGGATGTTCGCCATGATTCGTATGCCTCTGGCTACCGCCAGTCTGCTGGCCATCGCTATTTCCCTCGCCGGTTGCGGCGAAGGTAAAGACAAAGAAAAGGCCGCCGCTCCTGCGCCGACTCCGGCTGCGAGCACCGCTGCACCGGCTGCGCCTGCTGCTGCCGGTAAAGTCGACGAGGCCGCCGGCAAAGCCGTTGTCTCGCATTACGCCGACATGGTCTTCGCCGTTTACAGCGATGCCGAATCCACCGCGAAAACCCTGCAAACCGCCATCGACGCATTCCTCGCCAAGCCGAACGCCGACACCCTGAAAGCCGCCAAGGCTGCCTGGGTCGCTGCCCGCGTTCCTTACCTGCAGAGCGAAGTGTTCCGCTTCGGCAACACCATCATCGACGACTGGGAAGGTCAGGTGAACGCCTGGCCTCTGGACGAAGGCCTGATCGACTACGTCGACAAATCCTACGAACACGCACTGGGCAACCCGGGCGCCACCGCCAACATCATCGCCAACACCGAAGTACAGGTCGGCGAAGACAAGGTCGACGTCAAGGACATCACCCCGGAAAAACTCGCCAGCCTGAACGAGCTGGGCGGTTCCGAAGCCAACGTTGCCACCGGCTACCACGCCATCGAATTCCTGCTCTGGGGCCAGGACCTGAACGGCACCGGCCCTGGCGCCGGCAACCGTCCACCGTCGGACTACCTGGAAGGCAAAGGCGCCACCGGCGGTCACAACGAGCGTCGTCGTGCCTACCTGAAAGCCGTGACCCAACTGCTGGTCAGCGACCTGGAAGAAATGGTCGGCAACTGGAAGCCGAACGTGGCCGACAACTACCGCGCCACCCTGGAAGCCGAACCGGCTGAAAGCGGCCTGCGCAAAATGCTGTTCGGCATGGGCAGCCTGTCCCTGGGCGAGCTGGCCGGCGAGCGCATGAAGGTGTCCCTGGAAGCGAACTCTCCGGAAGACGAACAGGATTGCTTCAGCGACAACACCCACAACTCGCACTTCTACGATGCCAAGGGCATTCGTAACGTGTACCTGGGCGAGTACACCCGCGTCGACGGCACCAAACTGACCGGCGCCAGCCTGTCGTCGCTGGTGGCCAAGGTCGACCCGGCTGCCGACACCGCGCTGAAAGCCGATCTGGCCGCCACCGAAGCCAGGATCCAGGTCATGGTCGATCACGCCAACAAGGGTGGAGCACTACGACCAGTTGATCGCGGCCGGCAACACCGCCGGCAACCAGATCGTTCGCGACGCCATCGCTTCGCTGGTCAAGCAGACCGGTTCGATCGAGGCCGCAGCCGGCAAGCTCGGCATCAGCGACCTGAACCCGGACAACGCCGATCACGAGTTCTGATCAACGCTGTCTGACTGAAAAAGGCGACCTTCGGGTCGCCTTTTTTATTCCTGCCATACACAAAACCCGTGGGAGCGAGCCTGCTCGCGATAGCATTTTCTGCTTCAACACTTTCAGAAAGGCGAATGCCACAATCGCTAGCAGGCTAGCTCCCACAAGGTTTTCAGCGATCCTTCACAATTGCCGCAAATCAAGCAAACGATAATTCCTCTTATTCAAACCCACTCGCCCTGTTAGACTTTGCGCCTTTAAATTCGCCCCTCTTGCAGGAAGTCTGATGCCCTCGCTGCCTCTTCGCTTGTCCGCACTGTTTCTGGCCCTGGGCCTGAGTGCCTGCGATGACGCCCCGCGTTTCACCAAGGCCGAGCCGGGTGAGACCCGTTCCGGTGGCGCGGCGACCGTGCGCAAGAGCGATCAGAACGCGTTTTCCCTGCCGTCGGCCAATCTGCCGCCGTCGCGCCGGGTGGACTTCAGCGTCGGCAACAGCTTCTTTCGCAGCCCGTGGGTGATCGCGCCGTCGACCACCACCGCCCGCGATGGCCTCGGCCCGCTGTTCAACACCAACGCCTGCCAGAACTGCCACATCAAGGACGGTCGCGGCCATCCGCCGACGCCGGATGCGGCCAACGCGGTGTCGATGCTGGTGCGCCTGTCGATTCCCGATGCGCCGACCTATGCCAAGGTCATCGAGCAAGTGGGCGTGGTGCCGGAGCCAGTCTACGGCGGCCAGTTCCAGGACATGGCCGTCCCCGGCGTCGCGCCGGAAGGCAAGGTGCGGGTCGATTACACACCGGTGCCGATCCGCTTCAAGGACGGCACCGAAGTCGAGTTGCGCAAACCGGTCCTGCAGATCACCCAGCTCGGCTACGGCCCGATGCACCCGGACACACGTTTCTCGGCCCGTGTCGCGCCGCCGATGATCGGCCTGGGCCTGCTCGAAGCGATCCCGGAAGAAGCGATCCTCGCCAACGCCGCCGCGCAGGCCAAAGAGAACAACGGCATCAACGGCCGGCCAAACCGGGTCTGGGACGATGACCAGCAAAAGACCGTCATGGGGCGATTTGGCTGGAAAGCCGGCCAACCGAACCTCAATCAACAAAATGTTCACGCGTTTTCCGGTGATATGGGCCTGACCACCAGCCTGAGACCGTTTGATGACTGCACCGACGCGCAAACCGCCTGCAAACAGGCGCCGAACGGCAACGGCCCGGACGGCGAACCTGAAGTCAGCGACAACATCCTGCGCCTGGTGCTGTTCTACAGCCGCAACCTCGCCGTTCCCGCCCGCCGTGGCGTCAACGATGCGCAAGTGCTGGCCGGCAAGAATCTGTTCTTCCAGGCGGGTTGCCAATCCTGTCACACGCCGAAATACACCACCGCCGCCAACGCGGCCGAACCTGAACTGGCCAATCAAGTGATTCGTCCGTACAGCG